>VKOC01000001.1:53747302-53882304 GCA_009364415.1 Spea multiplicata | reverse complement strand
TTCACCTTTAGAATAGGCCATGGAGTCAAAATGGTTGGAAATATATAGCTCCACACCCTTGCAATGTGATTTTTTTTCAGCTCCACCAACTTTATATGGACTGTAGAAGCATATTGTGCGCACAAAATTGTGGCTCTGGGAAAAATTTTGCACAACAGAAATTTTCTGCGCACATCACCCAAGAAAAATTAGAGGGAACATTGGCCACAACATGAACATATCCCAATTTATATTATATTTTAATCATATAGCGCTAACAGATTCCTTGGTGCCATGAGATAGAGAGAGAAGAAAGAGAAAAATAAAATGAGAGAAGAAATGGGCCCTTATAAGTTTGGAAACCATTTGCTTTCCAAGTTCTTCCTTAGCCCCCTTTCACACACACACAATGCAGACAATGCACAGGCACTGACCCAGCATTTCATGTGGCAAACAGAGGTAAGTCTGTGACCAGGGACATAACTTTTTCTTATTCCACCACTGTCCAGGTGAAACTGGGGCAGGTGGCAACCCTACTTGTAGCTGACCTGCTTAGTTTGTCCCTAAAGGTCATGGTGAAGCTGGGACACTTGGATCATTACAAATAGGGTTACTGTTACATTAAAGTTTAAGTTCTTTATACAATTTCTTAGTTTTTTTAAATTTGGACCTCGACTTTCCTATATTTCTCAGTGGTGAACATAGCGAGAACTTGCAGCTGATCCTTTTCGGATTAGGCGATATTTGATCATTGTTTTTGTTTTCGATACAAATAAACTTGTAGCCGCTCTGATTGGTCCACCTCATCATCCAATGTCCCATTTTTTTTAAACTATGTATACAATTGCGCTTCACCTGCATTGTTATTTATCCCAAGATAGCTGATTTTTGCTAAAAGAATAAAAATGCAAGCAAAAATATAATACTTGATGTTATATTTATACTTCCCATTACCAATCCTTATCCATCCCTTAACACTGTCCACGTATCTGCGTACGGCTGGTATATTTTATTCAAGCCTTTTCATAAGGGGAAGAAATTCCTGACTTTTATTCAAAAGCTTATTTTCCCTCTAGGTTTTACCTATCACTTGATATAACTAAAGAGCTCTATAATCTTTATATAAAAAGTGTTGCTGTCAAGAACGTTCGACAACAGCAATTGAATTGCCTTCTCAACATTTTAATAGCATAAACAGTTGTTATTTTCTCATTGTCGTTTACTGTAAATAGAATAAGTAATGAGCATCTGCGGGATGTGGCATTATAATCACTCTTTAAGAAATGCCCTGACAGTCCTCTTGTGATTTGTTTGGAATTCTATGGTCTTTATCACATCTAAAGCACTACTGCTGTATTTCCTAAAGGTTTATAATGTATCTCCTCATTTCGTAGTATAAGGCATGCCTTAAAATGCTAAATCAGACCAGACCTCCAGATATAGCCAGTACTTTAACATTACTATCCAGTTCCATTATGTTCCTAAATACTTTTGATTAAAAAGCTGTAAAAACAGTTATGCTGCGTTTATTGTATATTTCCTAACTGTTATTTTTACTTATCTTCTGCTGGAATTAACTTTTGGTTTAAGAAATGTCATGCTATGTAATGTTGGTTGTCTTAGTAGGATAGATATCCCAAAACCGAGTTAATGTTTTATCGTATACATACAGCTATGGTCAAACATGGCAATACATGTACCCATGCTGCCCGTGGAAATATATACCACGCAGATCTATGCCTGGCGGTGTAAGCATATTTCTCTAACATTTTATTACCCATACAGGTTAATAATGACACCGCTGAAAATTATTTCAGTATACCCAACATTACTAATTATATTAGTGTGAAACATTTATTTAAAGACACTTGTTTTCCCAACTTTGCTAAATACTTACATTATTGTGTACTGCTCTTGTAACAATGTTAAATAACCATGAAAATAATGTACCACTTTCTGTAGTTTCTGGTTCAAAACTGGGGGTGCTTCATTTGTCCCCTCTGCACTGCTCTGCCTGGCAATTTCTGATATCACATCTGTTTGAAGGTCTCTAGTTTATAGGGGAATGGGAGTGGGTGTAGGAGGTCACATTGTTTTGGTGTAATACACAGAGAAGGGCTTTGTAAGAATGACAGGACTCTGAAAACTGAATTATAAGGTTTGAGATACCAAACGACCCGAAGCATTGAGAAGAAAAATGAAAGCAGATAGGTTTCTTTTACCTCTCTTTACACAATGCAGCACTTATCTATTAATATTTTATGAGGCACGCTAGGTGGAACAGCACCTCAAGGAACGAGAACGAATACTTTTGTGATATTTCCATAGAATTTGTCCTTTTAAGAATAAATGTCACTGTTGCATCTTTTAGATCACAGACTGGTTGAAAGTGACTTTAGCTTATTGTTTCTTTTTTGTTGATTTTTGTATTGCATCCATAACTCATTTCTTATCATATCTGAGCTATACAGCTTATTAAAAGTATTGAACTAATTTTAAACAAAAAGGGACGGATAACGTCACAGGGAGAAAAACTGTCCTATATATCCCTAGATATCTGGTTTAAAACAAAGGGGTACTTTAACTTGTGAAAGCTGGAATATTTGTTACAATATATATAATTCAAATATTTTCTCTTTTAGCATAAAATTCTCTGCAGCTCTCATTATTATTATTTTATTAATTATTATTAATAATAATAATGGAAAAACTAGAACTCTTCTAAAGAAAACGAAAACCGCCCAGTACTTAGTTTGCTACTTGTAATATCCTCATTTAAAAGCTGTCTGCCTAAGCCTTTGAACAGTAGGAAAAATATGAAGCTAATGGGGAATAATGATAACCGTAGAGGGTGCAATGCCAATATGGTGACTATCTAATCGACTCACTTCACTGTCTATCCTACTGTGTAATCGTACAGACTTTTATCGAAGCCTAACTAGTAAACTATGCTGGGGTGTCTAGCAGCTACCTAAATTTAGTGACCATTCCACGCGCCTTTACATCAGTTCTTAATTCCAGGATTCTTGCAGCCTTTTAAGAACAGGAAATTTTAGATAGCTGCTCCTATTGCCTGAACATACAGTGGGTATCTAATTATTATAGGTATATTAAGTGTACCGAACTGTGCAGTATAGGGTCTCTAATTCTTATGCGTTAGTAGATTTAGAACTAATTTACTATGCATAATTTCCTCCTCGTTTTTATGTGGTTTAGCCATATTCATCATATTATTTCTGGTTATTTCCGCGCTGTAACATTTTCATTTAACTATGCATTTGTTTCACAAGTTAGTCTGGTGCATTTTTAAAGTTTTATAATGTCTTTAAACTGTAACCTTGTGCATGTCAGAGGGATGAAACAACTCCTCATTGCAGCCTTTGCTCAAGAATATTTTGTAAAAAATACGTGCGAATCAGCTATAATATACGCTAACTGTCACTACCGGTTGTCGGTTTCTTTGCGTTTTTGTACTAAAACAAATTGCCAAACCACTTTTCTTTTGACCTGCTCACAGGTTGCAGATTTTGGCAAAAGCCCAGTTTCACATGTTGGAGATTAGTTCTCAATTCAATGGCTAATTGAAGGAGGTTTATGTAGGCTACCAACACTAAATCCTATACGATTCACTGCACTGTAATCTGGTAGATTTCATTGAATGCAACACTTCACGATGCCACAATAAAAGCCTTTTTTTAAAGGAGTCCCCAGAGCCAAGGTGTGCGGACGCAGCATCATGTTTCACAGCCTCAAGAACATTTTATACAAGTTAAGAAGATACATGCCAATCTCTGGTCATTTGTAGACCAAGTCTAGAGAATTGGGGCCATCCCAGGAGGGAACGGAGTGGGCCACAGGCTGAGAAGTATTCTTTTTCATGAAAGTGCTTAGCCTTTGTGAAAAGCACTTACTTACAACGAGGATATATTAGTTTCATTGCACTTCATTTTGAGTTCACTCTTGCTTGGAGGGTTTTTTTGAGCCTCCTTTTGTCATCTTTTTCCATAGCATTTTGCAGCCCACCCACACTCCATTCCTACTGGCAAAAACTTTATATTATTTTAACGCTGGTTCTAGTCAATAAGATTTACATTGTTGTAGTTGGTTTTAGAGAAATACATCTTCAGTTTTTAATTTCATGGCTTGTGGGTTGTTCTTATTAATATGCTCCAGTTTATCTGTAGGAGATGTTGTTCTAAAAGCTATGTAATGATTGCAAACACCAAAAGAAATACCCTTTTCCTCTCTAGATAATTTTTCCAATGCAATGCCTGTCACACGCAGAAGTGTACTCTGGGGACATATGTAGAAAAATTGTCTCCGGTACAAAGGGTTTTGTGTCACTGGTACAATTGTCCAATCACCAGGATATATCTCTTTGGTTATTGTGGCAATTAGTGATGGGCAAGCAACACAATCTGCCACAAGCCAATTCAGACTCGCCTGCAACGTAGAAAGAGTCTTTGCAACAATCTGTACAGACAGTGGGGGCCACAGAAACCGTGTGTCAAGGTGCCAAAGACTTAGGATGGCCAAATGCGTACAGACTGTGACCTATCTAGGATATTCAGTGGGGTTAAGGTCAGGAATATGTGCAGGCCCCTCAAGTTCTTCCACATAAAACCATGTGTTTATTGACCCTGCTTTGTGCACTGGGGCACAGTCACGCTGGAACAGGAAGAGGCCTTCCACTAACTGGTGCCACAAGGTTGCCTTTGTTTGCTGCAGCCTTAACGTTACCCTTCCCTGGAAGTAAGGGGCCTTGCTCAAACCCTGAAAAATGGTTCCAGAATACTATCCATCTTCCACCGAACTTCACAATTGGCACTATAAATTTAGGTCTGCCAAACCCAGATCCGCCCATCAGACTTCTAAATAGTACATCACTCCACAGAACACTGCTCGGTTGGCATTACCCATAGTGATCTTCAGCTTGTGTGCTGCTGTTCAGCCATGGAAACCCATTTCATGAAGCTTCTGATGCACAGTACTTGTGCTGATGTGGCTTCCAGGGGCAGTTTTGAACTCTGTGGCAACTAATGCTAGAGAGGTCAGACAATTTGAATGCATTACCTTCTTCAGCATTTGCCAGCCCTGCTGTGTGCGTGTGCGTGGTCTACAGCTTCATGGCTGAGCTGTTGTTACTCCTCAATGCTTCCACTTCACAATAATAGGACTTATAGTTGACCTGGGCGGATCAAACAGGGCAGAAATGTAACAAACTGGCTTGTGGTAAAAGTGGCATCCTATGACACTGCCACGTTTAAAGCCATTAAGCTCTTCAGTATGATCCATTCTGCTGCCACTTTTTACCTATAGAGGTGGCTGCCTATGTGCTTGATTTTATGTACCTGTTAGCAGTGTTTGGAGGGCTGTTGACGTACTGTTGGTCATATAGTGTAGCTGGTCTGCAATATTACCCTGGGGTCATATCATATTACTTTACGTGACCCCACTGTGCTCTGGCCTATGGCAGTGGCATAGTCCACTGGCCTTTTTTGAATAATTATTATGTATGTATTAACTCTCTTGGAACTCTGTCAACTAAGCACAGTCCCTTTTGTGACCAATAGAGTCATTGCTTTAAATTCTGCGTAACATTGTCTTAACAATTTTTCTTTTAACAAGTAGACACATACCCATCACTAATATGCACATTATGTGAACACTGGTCTTAGTGTTTTTGTTGTTAATGCAATACTAGTAATACCAAGATGATTCTTGGTAGAAGTATCCTGTCAAGATTTGTTTTCCTAATGGGATTTTTTTTTGGTAAATGTTTGTCTCCAGCATAGAAGAATGCCTGTCTACTCTACGTTTGGAAGTTAACGCAGAGGGATCCAGTGGAATGTTACAGAACAACACAGACTGTCTCCAGTGGCTGAGTAATTGCCACCTGAAGCCCCCTGGACTGCCTGAAACTCCCCACTGCCAAGTCATACAGTTTCTCACAACACTGGTAAACATGCAGCATTTTAACCATCCTATGCAACACACCTCCCTTTTCTATTTAACTTTTGGTGAACTCGTCCATATTTCTTTTTTTTATTGGGTGCAACAGTAATGTGTTTATTTGGGCTTAACAGTAGCTCTGCCTTCTTCCACCCAGCTAAATGACCAGGGAAGGTTATATTGCCTTTCAGCTCTTGTTTGCATCTACTGTATGTAGCGTGCTGGAAAAAAAGCCATTTTGCAACCACTGTGCAATAATCGAAAAAGTAATCTAATTTATACTTGAGATTTCTGTTGCAGACAATTTACCATACACACAGGAAGCATAAATATTGTGATTTTTTTAATATAATTTCCATGTTTTTAATTTCTGTTTTTATCAATGCATAATTTTAATAAGTAATATACTAGTACCGGCTGAAAGAAGAGTCTCTTATTGGGCAGACATAAAAAAAAAAAAAAAGATACAAAAAAGTCACTTAAGCTTTTCGGGTCACAGAGTCCATCTGAAGAAGATGAAGAAGAGACTTCCTATGTTCCAAAAGCTTATGTGACTCTACGTCACGCTTTTTGTAGTCCAATAATTCTAGGCATTTTTCTATGCATGTGTGTATAAATACTGTTTTCTCCACACATGTGGTTTGTGTTCCTTTCTATTAATAGCAATATTTCTTGAAGAATAATGAAAAGCAGGAAGATATGATTTTGCAGTTGCTGTCGGACCTCTCCAGTCAGTGCGGTGTCTCCTTTGCTTGCTCTCCCAGTGGAGTTCCCTTTCATTGTACATCCCAAGCTTCACTTCATGTCGTTGATGACAACTCTTCCATGGAAATACAAACTTTATGGGATGACACCAGGCTGCACCTACGGCGTTATTTAGTTTCAAAATTGCAAGACACTTTTGACACCAATAACACGGAATCCAAGATTAATGTTAAAATACAATATTTGCAGCACCTTCTTTTTTTGTATCCAGAATCCGAGGTTCTTCTGAAGTATCAGAACATTCAGCAAGGTCATGTGGTGCGTCTTCTACGTAACCATAGCAATGGAACCATTGAAATGGTGCTCAAGGATTACCAAGATACTCTCTCCAAGGTGTATTCCATGATAAATGAGGATTTGTTTGTGTTAAGTCATATTGTAGATTCTCAGTTAATAATTACGTTTATCAATGAGACTTTCTTTGAATGCATCACAGAAGAAATGAAAATGTTTTTTGAACTGCTTTGTGAGACCAACAACCAGGAACACTCGCTCCCTCAAAAGCAAAGCAAGAAGAAGAAGAATAAACAAAGAGTTCATGCCTTTGGTAAGTGATTTTATGTGGTCCATTGTTTTTGGTATTCCCTTATTTAAGTATATTCATAATGCAGTATTTGTACTTTGGCATAGAAGGCGAAGGTTCCTAGGTCTGCGAGCACAGATTGGAGGATCAAGAATTAACCAGTCCCTTTTCTATCATAATTACTGGACCCACCTCTAATCATGTTCCTGTCCCACTTTTATTCTGCCTCCAAAAAAAAAAGATTCCTATCCATGAAGGAGATGCTCCACACAGAATAGACCAGAATGTGTCCTAGAGGCCCCGTATAAGCCGACAGAATTGGAACAAGACTGAGCTGTCAGTAATGATCACCAATGCATGGAGCCAAAGTGGTTTTGCTTGAAAACGTTACTAAAATCCCCATACCCTAGACTCATCTAGATGTTTAAACACAGCAAAGTGAACAAAACCAGTATTGTTTGCTGTGAAAATATAAGGCTGGAAGACCTGAACCCAGTATCTGCATATGTCAGGTACTGGAAATATGTGTATTTTTTAAAGGAAGAGCATAGCCCAAACTGGCAAGTAAATTGGTAAAACGGGCCACATCATAACCACGTGTGTTAGTTTCAGCTTCTGCTTTAGTAGTGTTAATACATCAGCCAGGACGCCTGCAACAATTTAATAGGGCATTTTCTAGGACTGCTTGGCTTTAGAGGTACCAAAGACAGAACCTGACCATCCTGCATTCTTGATTTCATTTGAGCCTTTACTTCACGTCGTGATGAAAGCTGTCACTGTAGAAATGAGGAAAGAAAAAAAGAAGTGTTAGTTTGTTTTACTAAGCAGTATACAGGGAAATACAACCTCAGTAATTGATCCTGGTGGATGAGTAAAACTGAATAATCTAACACTGACCCATGTAAATTTAATACAGATGTATAGCTGCTGTCTAGAACCGCAGCTAAGGCAGAACATACGCTCCGAGATATTTATTAGACTTATTCAAGCCGTAACGTAATTCATCTGAGCAATAATGCTGTCAGAGCTGCAGTAGTGTTCGGTTGCATCATCGCAGTTGAGACGCAGGAGATAATCATGATGTACAATATTTTAACCTTCAGATTATTACTCCACTTGGATTTGATTTTCGCAGCCTGGAGGGACATACCTGCAGCTCTGAGAACTACATGTAGTCTTGAAATATTTCAAGCACAGCTGTTTCAGTGATGAGTAGCTTACATTTAATCATTTGAGTACAAGAAGGGCATGCAAAATAGTACCATTTTTAACACACGTTAAAGTAATGCAAATAATTAACTCCTTGAGTCTCAGATCATGCAGGCCCTCAAGGGGTTACACAAACCACTGTAAACACTTGGCTTAAGAGGGAGAAAATAAGTAATCTTATTATAGGAAAGCTTTTAATTTCCACCAATCGCGCTAATTATTACTAGTATGCGGTGCGGATTATGGCGAGGAATCAGGTAGTGTGTTAGAACATAGAATATCCACATGCAGACGTTCTAGTACTCGGCTCCCACAACTGAACAATGTGCTACATGATGGAAGATGTGACATAAGCAGAGCTAGTTTGAAATGCATATTTAAAATATTTTATTATTAACCAGTTGATCACCCCATGTACACAATCATAATTTGCGCCCTGTACAGTGTTTTTATGGGATATGTGGCTGCTACCCCTATGCCTATGTTGGTGGAACATGTTTCTAGGCTGCTGGCATAGGTAGGGTATTGCTACATTCAGACATATTTGGCTAATCCATTGGGAGGACATATGCACAGATCAAGAAGCATATTCTTCTGCTTTCACTCTTTCACTGCACTAGTACTGAGTAATCCCCCATTTGCAGAACCTTTCATAGATGCACCATTGGATCTGGTTCCAAGAGACTTTACCCTAATTCTATCTACATACCTTCAACCCATCCCAATTTCTTGTGGGACAGTCATGATTTAAAGGTGGTGCTCCCCCACAGTCCAGCTTTTAGTGGGGTTCATTGGCAGGTTGAGTAGATTCTCTGACCGGCCTACCACCCTGCGAAATTAGGCGATGTCTGTGCTGCCGGGTGATGCACTGAAGTGTCGCAAGATAGCTGTACAGGTAAGCTAGGTGGGTAGTCCAATTACTGGAACCACCTCTATTCATGTTCCTGTCCCACTTTTATTTTGCCTCCAAAAAAAGATTCCTATCCATGAAGGAGATGCTCCACGCAGAATAGACCAGAATGTGTCCTAGAGGCCCAGTATAAGCCGACAGAATTGGAACAACACTGAGCTGTCAGTAATGATCACCAGTGCATGGAGCCAAAGTGGTTTTGCTTGAAAACGGCACTAAAATCCCCATACCCTAGACTCATCCGCCGTTATTATTTGATCCCAAAGATCTCAGGGGATGCCCTTTACTGCATTGAGGCATGAGAGGGTTGGCAGAGGCCCCCTGGATGCATGTTAAACAATTCATTGTAAAATTATATTGTAGTTTAATTTTTACACTAATTTACAACCTTGGATAACATAGAAACCCCACAGCAGATTTAAATGTGCATTAAAATTGCTCATTAATATTAAACATCTGGCTGAATTACATTAAAGAGATGGATTTTAACTCCCATCTTTAAAGCGCAGGTTTTGAATTTTGCGGCTTTGACAGCATCTTTTGTAAGGTAGATACCGCATTGTAGGGGCCAAACCGCTGAAAAAGGAAAAAAAAAAAAAAAAAAAGAAAATAAGTAATTTAATTTGTCAATTACATGAAGAAATTGGGTAGAATTGGAAATCAGTGACCTATTGTAGGTCATTTACTTTGTTTTCCGACACATTATTCTGATGTATTTTTTTTTTTTTGCAATAAAGATAAACCTATTTGAGAACACAGCAAGGCAATTCATACCTTATTACAATATTCTAATTTCACTGAGATGTTCAAGTTATAAATCCTTTTGCCCTGGGGTGATAGCACCACTTCATAATTCATATTTGTGGAAATATTTCTTTTTCGCTGTAACTTTCATACTGGTTTCCAGCTAGGTATCTTCTTTTATTTGACTTTTTATATGAACCCAATTAGTCTGAAATACAAGCGAGAGAGAAAAAGAGAAATGACTTAATAAAAAAATCAGGATTAACAAACATATTGTATATCGTTCCAAATAATAAATAGGACACAAGTGAATTGTTGAAAAATAATTCCATCCTGTTTTTTTTTTGGTTTTGTATTTTTTTTGACAGTACTCAAACCACTTGAGCATCGCTTTTATATTTTATAATGTCAGTAAGCACCTGACAAAATTATTTCCAAGTAATTCATTGTTGCCCACATACAACTCAATCTATATTGATGGCAGCGCTAGCAAATTATTATTTTTTTTACTGAAATAATAGATTTCACAGGCATCATGTCACAAATTATTTATTCTTTTAACTTGTCTGATACCAGCAGAATGCAGAATGCAGAAAAACCTTACTTAATAAAGATATTTTAGTGTATTTCTTTTAAATTTATTTTTTAGTGTTGCGCTTTTAAATTATTCAGATTAATACTTTCTAGTTCTATGATGTCATATATACCTTTATTAACAGCATGGCAAGGGCAAATCATGTTAAATTGTATTTGCTTAAAGTCCTTAGTGAAGATCGTGTTGGAATCCTACTTGAAGACGGTTAAAGGGGACAGGCTATGGAAAAAACCTAAACATTTTCTTTAAATCCAGTGCTGTATACAGAAATGTAGTTTCGCATCAACTAAAACCTGGTATTTGTATGTGTTCTAGCTCTGTTATCTTGGCGTCTTATAAACTGGACAAACACTTTTGACACCTTTATCATAGTGCTGGTGGAAAGCAATAGAACATCTCATTATTAATCACTCAACTGGACACTCCATAACTAATGAAAGCCGGTGTAAGAAGACTTCATCATCATCGTAAAGAATCCACACAGTACAGTGTTTGAGCAGCCAAAATATCACATCGCTGACAAGGATGGCAGCCTCCAGGTCTGCTTAGAAAGGAAATTTATTGGAACAAGATGAGATAAACCAGTTCTTTTTATCAATGCTAATCTACATTTCTGTATATAACACATTTTATGATCAAAAGAGAAAAATAATTTTTCCATGCAGCTTTCACTGATTTTTTCTAAAGGCGCATCTATCATCCATGTGTCTGGAAGAAAACATAAGAATCCTAAAACTGTGCCAAATAAAAATACATGTTCAGCGCGTAGTATCACCCTTTGCCCTCAATCTAAATATCCTTTTAGGTTTTCTTGGGGGTGTCCGGTTTGCAAATGTATGCCATTTGGTGAACACACCATTTGGTGAACACAAAGGAAATATGAAGCACAAGGTAATATATGACTGCAGTCAAGTGCAGTTATTAGGATTATTTTCATTAATAATAATAGTAATACAACTGCAATGTATAGAACAGCCCTGCACAGCACATTTCTATACAGTCTATATATAGTACTAAGAACATACTCTATTGTTACTGAAAGTTAACTTCTATTTTTGCATTGACACATTTTGCATTCATAATTTGATAATTATGTGAATAATATAATCAATCTCATTCCCATCTATTGCATTTTAGGACTGTACTCTAAAGTCTAATGGATATCTATTTTATTGAATAGCAGACATATATATATATATATATATCTGCTATGCAATATATATTTTTATTTTTATTCTAAGCTTCATGGTTATTTTACTTTTTCTGTCCTTTTTACCATAATATATATATATATATATATATATATATATATATATATATATATATATATATATATATATATATGGTAAAAAGGACAGAAAAAAGTAAAATAACCATGAAGCTTAGAATAAAAATAGTAATACCAATAAAAAGATTTTCTATATTATTTCATAGAAGATAAAAGCTAAAGCTCAGGACCTTTAAAAATTGTAGTCTGTTTGAAAGGATATCTAATTGTTCAAATACAAAAGACTTCACCTGACTATTTCTGTAGTCTTCCCCTCCCTCTATGGGCTCAAATAAAAAAACCCAAAAGATATGACATTGTTCCCATATTTATCATGGAGCAATCAAGTAATTGCATTCTACTTGCAACAAAAAAAAATCTAAAAGAACAATATTGTGTGATGGCCTGGAATTCCTCACAATTATTTGTATGAGAAAATACACTCATTATTGAGTCCTATGCAGTGACATCTTTACCTTGGGTGCTGCCCTAGGCCCGACCTAGAGCAACACCCCTAGCCTGCATCCCCCACCATACGTCATATCCCGGCACGCTATGCCTTAAAGGCACACAGAGCCTTATAATGAAGTCTGTAGTGGCTGTGCTCATCTGGCACAGCCTCCATGACGTAAATGGGCCAGATGGGGAGAGCAAAGATCTCCCATCTAACCAGCCCATTGTGCAGTGGGACACCAGGGGCCTTGATCACCCAAGAGGATGATTTGCCTTCCCCTGGACCAGCTGTCCTAGGCCTACTCGGCCAGCATACATCACTGGTCCTATGATTCCTGCCCTTTAACCGCATTAACATATATACAGCAGTCACGCTGAGAAAATGCCATTAATGCAGACCTGCCAATTGGGAGGTCTACGTGTTCATAGCAGTAAAAGTGAAGCACAACTAAATAAAAATAGCCATTTTTGACATATAAAAGTGACTGCAAGATTGTCTTGAAGACTTGGAAAATAAGGTGTCTTTGTGGCATTCCTCACTTCCTTTTTGGTAGGTTGTGGTTGTGGAGGAACTCGTATAATAAAGTAAAAGGTTGCTCTGAAAATTGCAAATGACGTCATAAAGTGGGTGTACCGTCCTCTACATAGCGGAAATTTCCCAAATGTTCTTTCGTGCTGTAGATAAAGTTTCCCCTTAAACCAGATTGGAATTGGGAACAGACAGGTGTTTAATCGAACGGATATGCCTGCTTCTTAGCCCCTGAGCTGCACTGATGGTTTTTTCTAGCCCTGTCATTTCCAATCAGCTAAGAGCTCCTGTGATCAGTATATCTGATAAACTTGTCAATGCCTATTTTAAAGCAGGATTTCCCCGACCCATTCAATCCCTCGCTCCGAAACCCTCCTCCCGCTCCACTGTTCTGTGTTTCAACTACAATCTTGATAAGCCCGAGATGCGGCGCGTTACAGGCAGCTGTGTACAGCCGGCCTCAGACTACAACTAATTTGTGCAGGAAAAAATTAAATCAGGAGGTAAATTATTTCATGATTGCTCATTCCCCACAGAGTTGGGCATCATCCTGAAGAAAATATCTAATAATTGGTTTCAGCCCGTGTCAGACACATGCAATTCCCCTCGCTAATGGCTGTGTGTGGTAGCGCTGGGCCTCGGGGGTCAGCGAAGGACTGGAAATAGCTTTGCGCCAGGCACGGCACTGGAGAGACGGAGCACATTGGAAATGAAGTGGCAATAAGTGCAATCCATGGGGGAAATGTGTTTCGCTTGGAGTCTAATATATCCCCTCCGTATCTGGCAGAGAGCCACACAACAACTGTTTACCTTTTTGTCAGCATCCACATCTGTTCTGTTTGGTAAACGGCACTTAACTCTCAGCCGGTAAACGCTGGAATCAGGAAACAACCGCTAGGGGAATTCCTTTCTTTTTATCATATTCTATAACAAATGCACGTAACAAACATTGTTTGCCTTCGATTAACAAGGAGCAGACACTAACAGGGTCAAAGGGATTTGGTTGGGAACGTTTTTATGGCTTCTCCGGCTCGCGGTAATTAGAACGGCGCCATTCGGATGTATTTTGTAACCTATCCAAATTAAACTGTTCAAAAAAAAAAAAAAAAAATTGCTAGCATGCAGTAATGAAGATGATTTTTTATAATTATCTTAAGTACTGTGTATAGAAAACTGCTGGCACCTTTGGTAATAATTTAGCTCGCCGTATTGCAGCTGGTATGCTGAAATATTAAGATGGCTTTTTTTATAGTTTTGGGAAATTTCTGATTATACTAAGCTATGCAGATTATTTGAAATATGGCAATGTAGAGCGGGAAAGGGCAAAAAAAAAAAAAAAAGACATTCGCTCATGTGCCGTGGATGCGCTATTCCGTAAATTAGAATGTATCATTAGATCGGAGATAGTATTTCGTCTAACTAGGCACATTGAGGGCGTACGCTATACAGATCAATGTTGTCACAAAGGATCGGTATAATAGTTATAGCATCACTTAAAAGTTAATATCATCGAGAGCAAAGGAACACATTAATGTTAATGGGATTTGCGCACGTAACTCCCCATGCAATGCTTGGAAAATGTACCCCTTAATGTCTCGAAATTCAAAATAGACCAGTCAAATTGCTTTTCTTTTATTAAACAGACTCCTTTCTCAATTGTAGCCCGACCGAAGTTGCATTTTTTTTGTAACGTTTTATTGTTCACAACTTGGCATTTATGGTTGTTTTTATTCGATTAATTAACCTTTATTTCTTTTTTTTTCTCTCCAATGCAAATACATTTCCGTACACAATGGTTTCCTCAGATACTGCCAGCCTGCGTATGAAGCATAGAAGATTAGAAAGGGCAACTGCGAAGTGGGGAGTGTTTGCACGGCTGAAATTAACCACTTTTGATTTCTGCATATCTAGCGAATACTAGAAACCCATTATCCACTTAAATGCTGGAGGTAACGCTCTACAGCCCACTTGAAGGGGTCAAAAATATCATCTCATTAACACCTTCGATGCTGAGGAGAGAAAATCATTTTAGAACTGGTGATTCTGGTTAATGGACCCTTCCCCATGGCAACTCGGCTTCTTATACATTGGGAAAAAAAAAAAAAGTGCTTAATATAATTTTAAATGCACAGAATTGCGTGTCATACTAGCCTTACTAAAGTATTTTTTGAAATCGGAATTTTTTTAAAAATTATATTTATGTATTTTATAAAAAGTCTTCTTTTTTCTAAGTTAATTGCCTGTGTCATTCGCGACTGATGATGGCTTTCCCGTCCGAGACGCAAAACAGCAAGCGTATGAAAAAAAGATTCGTAAAATAGGATCACGTTGCAAATCCAGCCCACTGAGCATATTGTAAAAATGATAATTTGCCCCGCGCTTTAACATAAAGTATATTGTAACTGCTGAGCTTATTGACCGTATAACTCACTTCAGCACTTTTTTCCCTGCTTTAATACCAGGCTAAACAAATGTTGCTGCAAAAAACATGACCCTTTTCTTTCTGTCACTTAAAGAAAAAAAATAATTAGCATGCTAATGAGGAAACCATGTTTTTATTCCTGTTCCTGTTCTTTTTGCTATGGGACTAACCCTATCATTTATAGAAGTACTAAATTTGAATTTAAAATAGAAAAATTAGACAACTGTTAAGACTCTGCCTTTAAATAAGCGACTGATCAAAGGAGGTTGTTCGCATGATGAGATAGCTCATGTTTTTAGGAAGGAAAGATAGGAAATTTAAATGTGTATAAAATGTGCTGTATGGTGTAAGTATTGTTAAAAGGACACTTTAGTGCATATGATAGCGGTGCGGACCCTTTAGGTAATAATTTTCCCCTTGAGGCAGATTCCTTGGCCCCCCAGGTCCTTAGGTTGCAGGAGATGTGTTCAGCCAAGCACACCACTTGCTGCCACTTTGCCCACACGGTATACTGGCCGACATCTTGCTCATTCAAAAGTTTTATGGGGTCTGATGAGGCCCCCACGTCCGTGCGAAAAAGCACAGAAGATGCCCCTGTTGATTTCAATGGGTATGGATTCCTGCTGCTGATTGGCTGCTTTATGCCAGCAGTGGCCAGAGACAGCACAACAGAGGGGGTGGTGCGCTGCAGCTTTGGATCCCGTAAGCTTAGGGATTTCTTTATTAAACAGGCTGAGGAATGCGCATAACAATATTTACAAAGTATTTTAATACGCATTCCTTGTTGGCGAGACTGTAAGAAATGCTGACGGTGTCACAGTTATTGTTTAGGTAATACTTTAACGTTTGCATACGTCCCAGGTGTCCGAAGAGCTCCGCCAGCTATAAGTGTATCACAGTGTTAATATAAATATACTACTTAATTTAATAGTTACCAGTAGGTCACAATTTGACATAAAACAGCCCTAACGCCATAACCTCGGATTGTCACACAGATAATGTACTTTTCCAGTTAAAGTATTTGAGCATTGTAACAAGTGGATAGTTTATCCAGGCAGTCCAAATAGAATATCAGTGGTCTCATTGCAACAGAATTCAGTGCCGTGCCTATTCTACTATTATCCTGTCGTGTCCATTCTCATGTGCTGTCTGCAGTCAATGTTTTCTTACTAGTATGAGGTTAAAATAAACATTGCCATAAAGAATCAGTTCAGTGTAGTGGGGACGCAATGGCCCCCATAATATCACATGATTATCACATGAACTATGGCAGCCTCCATGTCTGCAGATAAAGGTACCAGAACAATAAAGATAAAAGCTTTTTGTCAATGCTGCCTTCTTTATTATATTTGTATTTATTTAGCGCTGTACTTAAAATATTTAGACTATACTTAGTATATAGCCCAACATCTGAAATGATGAAAGCGTGCCATTTTTATTTATTTCTGTTAGAGGCATACACCAAGATAACCTGTTCAGATATTTCAGTGCACATTATTGTAACCTTTAGGGCCGTAGAAGAAAGTGAAGAAAGTGATACTCTCTTACAGAGCAATCATTCTGAGCTCCTAGAAAAGAGGAACCTTACTAGGAGTAAAGGGGACACAAGGATTCACTTCTTGAATAGGTACATGTGATATTTGCTTCTGTACCATACATGTTGATTCGCTGTAGGTCCTTTGTCAACCTAGAGATTGCCTAAACTGGTGTCTTCAAAAGTATTTGATTGATTTTTCCAACATTAACAACAACGGTATTGTGTAGAGGAATTCAAAGTTCATGCCCCATCCTATAAGTACTCAACACATAACAAACAAAATCAGAGTAAATATTTTAGCTTCCTAGAGCACAAGCCCTGGGTTGTGTTTAAATGGAGATACCCGTTGTTTTCATTGATATAGGGCACCAAAATATCTTCACACTAAAAAAAGATAAATTGTAAATACACTGAAACAAATGAGGAGCTGTTAGTGCAGAAGGAAACAATAAGAATAAGAAGATATCTAACATTGTACAGGTCAAGAGAAGGTTCAGCTGTGTAACAAGAAATCCAAAAAGTAATCAGACTTTGGAATTTGCTTCCAGAGGAAGCAGTGTCTGCAAATTTACTCAGAGAATTTAATCCGAAATTGGATTTTTATAAAAAAAAAATGGGAAAAATACTCAAGCTATAAAAACAACCATTCAGTAATACAGGAATTACTTATTTTCAACTTTTTGTTATACACCAGCCATATTAAGTAGTCCAGTTGCCTAAATGACAAACCCCAGCTGAGGGTCATGAATCTCAGTTTGCAGGATTTTAAGCGCGGTCTTCTAGGGCACGAGTCTCAGGAAGAACCTATTTGAAGCAAACGGCGTGTTTCATTTACAAATGTTCATTACAAACACCCTCAAACAAAATCATAAAAATAAATCTAGCTCCTACTGGAGCGTTCTCTCTCTGGCTATACATTGCTGACCCAGACTGATCAGCCTAAACACCCACTACCTCCATCCACCCATCCAGACCCAGCTAAGCCAGACTCTGGAAATCCTCCCCAGGTCAGGCAGGTAATGCCACACTTGGCTCTGGGATCTTTAGGGTATCCTTTTTGCCCTCTGAGCACAGGGGGGGGACTTCACAACCTCCACAGTCTCTCTGATCGTGAGGCTTCAAGGGGTTTAAATGTCCAGAAGATGCTCTTAACTTCATATTTTTGAATATCCAAGGGGATCATTTCCTTGGTGGTGTTCTTGCTCTGGTTTTAGGAGATAAAAAGTAATGGACAGCAAAAAAATAAACCTCTTAAATGATTAGACAATAGCAAACACACAAATGTATATACATATTTTTCGGGAATAAACTGAAATGTGAAGTTTTTCAAGGAGAAATAATAAAATTCCTCTTTATGTTAGATCCAGTAAATGATTGCACTGTGAGCCAAGAGAAAACAGCAACTATGCCAAGAGCAGAGGAAGGAGCTAACGAAACCGCCAGCTTTTTATTGTGTCATTGAAACTAAATAACAAGTAGTAAAAATTGTGTTTACTTTTTAACATTGATAGTATTTCTTTTAGGAAGCTGATTTTACAAAGAGACCTACAATAAAACGCATTCCTTTGTTAGTTTAGCAGTAAACCTGTCTTGTAAATAGATGATGATCGTTCATACAGTAGGTATGGGAGCTACTGTACTCAAACTTTGTTTATTTCTCATTGCTTTGTCTCTATAATCAAAAGTATTATATATATATATATATATATATATATATATATACATATTATATACACACATTGGACCTTGTGCTGTTCTCATAACTTTGATAAAGTCGCAGGGATATGTCCATATAATATAGGTTTGGACATCAAAAAGTGGCAAGTGGAAACTGGATTCGCTTGGCCACATGATGCAAACGAGTAAGAGTCCAGTGTGAGGGTGTATGTATACAGCCGGTGGCCATGCCTGCATCACTTATTGACTGCTGGCCTTACATTGCCAGAGCTGATTTTTATCCCTCGCCCTGCCTTTCATCTCCCTGCCTAGAATTCCTGAAGAGCCCGATGTATGTTGAAGTCCAGGATCTTATAAGAAGAGGGGGTAAGTGTATAGAGATGCAATGGGCTGCTGTATAAATGTGTATGTGCCATCACTTTCAGGGCATCGGTAGGTCTGGCTAGTTAAAAGTGTTTTTATCACCATAGCAACCAAATGCATGGTCTAATTAAAGGAAAATGTCGGCGGTTGCTATGGTAACAAGACCACTTTTATACATAACCTTCAATCTGTTCTCAGGGGAAATGTGAAAATATAAAAGTTGCTTAATATATTCTGAGAAGGCGTTTATATGGCTTGATTCCCGTAACCCAGACAAAGCCTATGTCAGGATGCAACTGAACACAAAGAAATACTTCTTTTAGCTCTGTCCGTTCCTACTGGCCATATTTATACCCGTGGCTACAACAACCAAGTCAAAAGGACTGCGTGCAAAGGCTCCAATCTTAACTCATTGTGGTCAGCGTAATTTGTGTTTTTAGTTGATAATATACGCTGTTTAACTGCAGACCAGTTCCCATGTTTTTGGGTTTGGATTTTCTTTTTTTGGGGGTGTTATATTTAACTATCTTCTATATTTAACTTTCTTCTTATGCACCTGAATCTCACCAAATGTTACATGGCAGTCTGTGGTCCTGAAACTTGTATTGCTGAATAGACCACTTGTGTGTTGTCTTGTGATTTATTTATTTATTGTCATTGTTGGAGATAACTCTAATTTATATGTTTTCTTCCTTCTATTTGTGGCAATATTAGCATTTTAGAAGGAAAATTGAGGCAATGTATATTTATAGTGCATGTTTTTTTAACCCGTCTGTTCTCTCTCAGGCCCTGCTGCAGAAGATCACCCAAGAACAACATCAGATAAATATTTAATTTTGAATCAGCTTAAAACGTTATCAAAATATCTCAAACTTCTTTTATGGCTGGAAGAAAAAGTAGCAAAAGCAACTTCTGAAATATTGTTTATATCCTCGTCTACTGAAATAAAGGGAAGCCTACAAGGTGAGAAATAATTTATTAATGGGAACGGGGCAACCGTCCCCCCCCCCAGGCATCAGTGAGCCACACCCCCTGATTGGAGCCACACCCCCTGTGAGAATGGGAGCTTAGGGTAGTCAATCTTGGGAAGTCCCCAGTTATGGTGAAAACGAATAGCACACAATCACAGTAACGCAGTTATTTGGAATGTCTCTTACTTTAACACTTGACTTTCTGGTAAACCATTGGAAGTAAATGCGATTATGCGTTTTGCATGGAAAATCATCAAAATAACTATGGAACATGATACGTTCCATAGTTATATACGCATAGTAGATTAACCCTCATCTTACACGTTACTTTGCAGAGAAACCTCGTTCTTCATAATTACCCTAAATAAGCTGTGAATAATGGAGCCGTCATCATGCAGTTGCATTGTTTGACCTCGGCTGGAGACTAAGGCCTAAAGAGACTTAAGCGTGATGGAAAACTTAACAAAATGTCTACTCTGTGTGTTGTACAAATTAAGTTTTATCTTAATTGCCTACATGACCTATCAAGAAGGGTTGTCTCTTTAGAGATCAATGAATATGGTATAGAAAAGGAAGGTACAAGCTGTAAAATTTTAGGGGACATTGCTGCCTTGTTTCAGTGGTGTGTCCTGGGTTACGTATAGTAAACTACATGAAATCCAAGGTATTCAAGTTTTTTTTTAAAAAAACTTTTTTGTGTGGTTGGTAAAGTCAGCTGCTATGTGGAAGACATGCATGCCCCAAACCCCTAGTATAATTTTTGTCAAAGAGATTTTCTTATAAAGGTGTGTACATTCAGGGGCGTAACTAGAAGCCCCGGTGTGAGAATAGGTTAAGGCCCCCACCCCAACCCAATCTAACCCCTTCTCACACTATCTACCCCCTTCTCCCTAGCCCCCCATTCTCACTATCTACCCCCTCTCCCTCCTTCTCAGGCTATCTACCACTTCTCACTATCTACCCTCTCCCTACCCCCCCATCTATTCTCCCTACACCCCTTCTCACTATCTACCCTCTCCCTACCCCCCTTCTGACTATCTAGCCTTTCACTACCTCTCCTTCTCACTATCTACCCTCTCCCTATCCCCTTTGTAGGTCACTTACCTTGCAGTCCTGTGGTGGGGGCACGAGGGCCTCTGTCTCGCTGCTCTGCCGCGGTGTGCACAGCTTCACTGCTGAGCGCCGACATATGACGTCATAAGCCGGAGCTCAGCGTGAAGTGCCGGCGCCCGAGACAGACACCTCATGCTCCCACCACTGCAGTCGGGGCAGCGCTGAGGCAGGGCGGCAGGGAGCAGAGGAGACAGAAGGGCGCCGAGCGGTTGCTGAAAACGGCCGCTCGGCACGCTTTGGGCCCGCCTGACTGGCAGAACTCCAGGGCCCGGTCGCAGTCGTGACCCCTGGTAACATTATATGTTAGTGGGATGCTGACATTTTACAAAGAAGTTAAAATGGGATAGTGAGATAATTAGCATAAAACCATAACGCTAACACAAACAAAATACCCTCGCCTAGCAGACACTGATAAAATACCAGTAGCCATTTTGAATATATTTGATATAACAATAAGGGACTAGTTTACTTGATTAAGATGGTTTGACACATTTAGCCATTAACCTCTAGTCCTATTCAATGGTGTCATGCAGACATAGGAACCTGAAAACAATGATAGTTGCTCTCATGGTAAACACATGGGGGGTCTAATTTATAATTTACTTATATTTATCCGTAGACATTATTATATGTTTTTAAGTAAATTATTTAAGAAAGAGAGAGAGATTTTTTATATGTTATTAAACAGAACTGTTCTTTTATTATACTTTCTCAAGCGAACGAGAATTATTATATATAATGATTTTACAGAATGATACTACGGGTTAGGCAAGTTGAACCTTGCACCCTCTGGCCTTTTTTTTTTATCAGCGCTCACATTTTCCTATTGTAAAGAGACTGCACAAATGAATGGATGAATGGAGCCTATAGCATCATGGCACTCATATAGCGTGTTTAGGGCTTTCAGTGTTCTTTAAAAACTTAATAAAGGTCTCCTCCGAGTTTGGATTAAAAGAACCTGTTAAGAAGGCAATTGCTTCCCATGAGATAACCTCTGACGATAAGAAAAAGGGGAGAAATGTTTTTGCAGCTTTCACATTGTGAAGACTGAAAGGTCTCTGTATCTTTGTCCTACAAATGAATTTTGAGAATAATCTCATACTGCTCGAAGAGATAAAAATCCAGGTACTTCTTGCCTGCCAACGTCTGAAATTTCCACTAAGGATTTGATAAGGGATTAGAAGTTTCTATTTGTGCACGCCGCCGAAGTAGGTGTGATCAGAACACTGCTGGAGAAAAATGCGATTGCTGCATTGTATGAAACACATTTTCTTAGGACTTAATCAATTGTTCTTGTTTATTACGAAGGCTCCACCATGCCATTCACAGAATTATATAGCAGATAGCAATGTGGTGATGGGCGCGCTGACGCTTTGCTTTAATACATTTATGAACCAAGGTCAAAGCTGGGTGGTGAACGCAATGTCTGGGAAAAAGGCAGGTCAGCAGATGTTCTTGTAATGAGCCAAAAAAAGATGAGCTATATGTCTTTTTTAAGATGTCAAATGACAGGCAGCAAAAGAAGAAGATGGGTGAAAGTAACACAGGACCTTGATAAGTCTCTTTTTAACCCTATATTTTACAGTCTGTAGTCCTTCAATGTAAATGCAAAAAGGGTTGATTAGTTCAGATGAGCGATACCATCAACCTTTTCTCAGTGTGTTCTGATGTTTATTTTTTTGGTTGATAATTTTGAGGAAGGGTTTTCCTGAAATAGTTACAGGATATCATTCATCCAGAGGGGCAGCCAATAACTATTTAATTTTTTAGATCACATGAAACGAGATCAGACAAGAAGCAAGACGTGGTCAGCGTGCATACACAGACCCAAGCAAATGTCACCGGGATATGGCATCATAGTCTGCTAGATGACCATATATATTATTTGAGACCCCCATACTCTGGTAGGCTTTACAATGAAATACTGCAGCTTTTGAACCCAAACATCTTGAAGAAGGGGAATATTGTCTTTAAGATGACACCAGTCGCCATATGCGTTTTAATGCATTTGCCACTTTGTCAGCTATTTTTCATGTGGGAGATGTCTTCTTCTTCTTAGGTAGGACTGTCAAGGGCAGTAAATGGTACCTTTTTAAAGCAGCATGTCACTAGTATTTATCCTGCAATCCTGGTCATAAAATTATCTGTTTTTGCACATATTAATATTTATATATGTTTTTGCTCTATTTGCTGTAAAAATGTATATGACTTAACTACGTGAAATGACAACTACTTATTGTCAGCCTCTATGTACATAATAGTAATCACTAAATCAAATTGTTTAGAAAATGCATTTATTTTCTTCACCCTTCTATTTC
The DNA here is from genome assembly GCA_009364415.1 of Spea multiplicata. Taxonomy (NCBI): domain Eukaryota; kingdom Metazoa; phylum Chordata; class Amphibia; order Anura; family Pelobatidae; genus Spea; species Spea multiplicata. The sequence goes on along the minus strand of VKOC01000001.1, from coordinate 53,858,977 downwards.
TCACAGATTCTGAAATCCAGATTTTTAATGCTTTCTATTTCTTTACAATTTAGGCGTTTTGAAAAGTGATTGCAGTGAGAGTAAACCAAAGGATGCCTATACTTCGGATGATGGTCCTCTCCTGAGGAAGGACATGGTGTGTGCTGAATATTACTTTCCCTGTGTTGGTGATGCAGGCACAATGCACTAATGATGTAACATTTCTTAGCATTTTATTAAAGGGGGTTTTCCTTAGGAAGTATAATAAGGAGTCACAGTGTTTGCCTAGTAGATTGGGCCAAAGATAACAGAACTAGAACTAATGACTAATATGATGCCTGAAAACATTATATTAACCAAAAAAAAAACAATTCCCAAACAACACAACACTTTTGAAAATGTATTTTTAATATGAAAACAGTAATACAATAAATTGGTAGGTGTTCCTGTTTAAACTCTTATCGACAAACTTAATATGTATGTCGTAGAGTAAAGGAGTGAAATAGAACATGTGATAGAAACATTGAAACACTTAAAGGGCTTTATTAAAGTACAGGAGGGAAGTTTATTTCAAATGAGGAGAGGAGTCAGAGGTTTAGATGTAATGTATACATAGCATAAAGCTATCCTGTATCTAAGACGAGAACAAGGACTGATTAAGTCCTGGTGTTTATATCGGGAAAGATGGGCAGACTAGATGGGCCCAATTTATCACATTTGCCCTCAAATTCTGTTTCTCCAGTCCATTGACCCCAAATAAAAATCCAAAATATTGTATTTACTGTGTTAGCATAACGTAGAACAAAAAACTTACAATAAATAGTTCCAAGTATGTTTTATTTGAACATCTGCTGCAACACACTTGTAGAACTGTAATGCAGCTACGGGAACACCTATTCAATGTTATTGAATGCACTTTCTTGGTCAATGTAAAGTATTAAAATGAAACGTAATGAAGTTCTGCCTATCGACTACTAGGGCACATTTAGTACATGTAAATGTATGCATTGTGTGTTGCAGCCTGCCTTGAAATTTGAGTGGAGAAACTCCTTGAAAGCCTGGATGGATTCTCTTCTGCAATGCTTACCAGCCGAAGTAGAAGATGTTACTATTCAGATCCTGCATTCATCCAGTAATTGCTCTGTGATCAGCCTTGTCAGTGTCCGTGAAACGTACGAGTTCTATGGAGACATTTCTGAGGAGCACAAACCAAAAAAAATTGCCAAGGCAGGTATCAATGGAAACCTAGTAGCAATTTAAAGACATTTTGTTTTCCAACACATTTTAATGAATAATGTTCCATATGACATGATTCTAATTTGGTAAATCCCATCCCAGCTTGTTTTGTATGTGATTGTCGTTTTTAGTAACAAACAAACCTGACTTTTTGCCCCCATAAGTAGAGCAAAGTTGGACCTTTAAAGTATTCTCTGCCTAACGGCATCCTTAGTCAAGATGACAAGATAGGGACAGTCCCCAGACTGAGGCTTCTGTCCCTGGTAACTACTTATCTCTGGAAATGTCACCTGGTGCCCTATTAATACTAAAGATAAAATACATTTTTGATACCTGCTCGTATTTTCCTTTAAATACCATAAAGTTTATCTATCATAGTGAACATTGTTATTATAATATAACCCTTATTTTGTCAAATATTAATCTTCAATAATGAATCAGTTATATTGTTTTTTTAAACGCATATTTTACAATCACAATATCACAATATTATACCACATTTACTTTCAGCGCAATGATCCAGGCAAATATGTAACAAGTAATTGTATAAAAATGTAACAAAAACATTAAATAAAAAAAAATTCCCTTACGTTTTGCTTTAAAAATCTGGTCATTTTTACACTAACTGACCCATAGTGGCTGGCTTTATATTGGTTTATGTAAAGTATTTTAGAATCAGATATATCCTAACAATGGTCAACTGCAGCCGATACATTCGTTAAACAAGTGTGAAGAAAAGTGATCATTTTCAGGAAATAACATCTTGCAGCCCAAATTAATTAGTAATATGCCTTTTCCCCACTTATATGCAGTCATTCATTTAAAACCATCATCTCCTTTATTTCATTTCACTATTATTCACTTTTTATTCCAGCCTTTCTTAAAATGATACAAATGAGGAGCACACAACCAAAATTGCATAAAGGCACAACAATTCAGATTCCTGGGTTGCTGCTAGAATAATAATGGCCAATAAATACAAAAAATAAAGCAAGAATTCTTTGCATGCCCAGCGAATACCATTCAAAGAACATTGCATAACAAAGCTTAAAACGTTCTTAAAACCTATCCCCTGACAATACCCCGTTTGCAATTTGAGCTGTAACTTTTTCAAGTCTTTGGTCCATAGATACACATTAGGTCAGTTTAAACACTTTGTTTAGATATTACAACCCTACTGTGTTGGAAGCCATAGGCTATCGGGTTCCAACAAGAGTCTACAAAATCTGGATCATGAGAGTGGTAGAGAGTTAAAATACTGTGTAAAATACAGCAGACGATCATCTCTGTCTGAATCTTCCATCTCTCGTTCTCCCGTTGTTACTAATCACCAAGAGGTTTTCCTTGTTATGTTGCTAAAATCAGATTCCTAGGACCTCATTCTACTGAATGATTTTTTTGTTTGTCAAAAGACGACCAATGGGCATTTTATATCACCATTTAGGTTAATTGAATAAATTAGTTAATTTATAGAACTTTTTAGACCTACCTGCCATTGCTCCTCAAGCAAACACCACCTCAATATTTTAGATTTTCCATATTTTTAATCCATAACAGACATCTTAATACACTGTTGCCCTTTTTTAAGTAATATGTGTTACATATACATTTGACATAATGTGCCCTATTTGACATTTTGATTTCCGGGTTGTTTTTTTGTTTTTTTTTATAGTTTTGTTTTGACGTCACAGAAGAATTTGACACATTACTTCCCTTGGCTCTGGCTGGCAAACATGATGCGTTGAAGGAAATAAAGACATGTTTTGTGGATTCCTTCAGCAAAGTAGCAGCTCTGATGCTAACCAGGTTGGAAGAGTGGCTAATGGAAGTCCCGTCTCTGGCCCCGCTACAAGCCATGATTGGTGCCATATCCACAGCTACCCATGTCCTTCATCACTTCAAACACTACAATGATCAAATGAGCAAAAAGTGGGTCTCCATATTTACTACGAAATAACAGAAATTACTTTTTATGATTTGTATTATACAGTAAGAGTTTTGGTCAATACTGTAGTATAGTTTAACACTGTGTGTAGATGTAGTTCTTCAGGAAGAAAAAATGTGTATGTTATCTGACACATTTATACTAAAGTAGTATTTTACGTGTTTCAGCCATACCCATTGCTAACAGGTGTATAAAGTCAAGCACACTGGCAGCCGTCTCCATAGACAAACATTGGCAGGAGAATGTCATAGGATGACGCAAGTCAGTGGATGAACTTTCAGCCCTACTAGATCCATTGCCCTGGTCCATTGTAAGCAATGTGTTTGGCTAAACTCAATAATTAGTAGGGGTGTGCGTATACATTTGTCCTTATAGTGTATATTCTTCACAATGCCTGTATTAAGGCATGTAAAATATTTCTACATTTAACAGCTGTGCTCTATGGCATACCTAAGGGATTGTATATATTTCTGCCATAACTTGCCTTATTGGATTACATTGGATTACACATACCCTATTGAGTTTCATAGACATAGCTAGACTAATCATAGGAGTAGATGTTCAGTTTCTTCGATTTTTAATAAAAGAACAGATTCCCGTTTAAGTTTACAGTTAAAAAATGTAAATGGTTAGCTAAAGCCTTTAAGAAATGAATACTGTTCATTTTACCAGTTTAAAACGTTTGCCAACAAAAGGCAGAAGTGCATCTGTTGGCCGGGGGGAATGACATGCTTCGTTTTACAGCAAACTGACATACTTCTGACATACTTCTTTACAGCAAAATACCGTGTGTGTTAAACCCTTAACATGTTGACTTAATAATTTATGTGTCACGTGTTTCTGCTGTCACACAATTTCTTGAGCCACATTAGCAACAAGAGGCAGAACAGATTCACATTTTCGGAAAACATTGACATGTTCCTCCCCTCTACAGTTCTTTTTTTAGGAAATATTTGATTGATTTGTTATGATGAAAACCACCTGTATACCGGCTAGTGTTACCCCATAGCTCACAGGCACTTAATGTTTTCTCTTTTGATCATCCTTTCGATGCAGACCCTTGTTTCCAGCTAATGTCCAGCGATATCAGGAATTCATCAGCAGTCTCCAGACTCAAATTACAAATTACTGCATCAACATTTGTGCTACAAGCCTTCTTCAGGATGCGGAGAGTCATCACTGGGATGACAAGAAAGCGTTTTATGAGGTGCGAGTTCCAGAAAGAACACTGTTTTATTTCACTGACTCACATCGGAAAATATGTAAACCATAAACTTTTTTTATCATTCCACTTATGGAATGAAGATCAATTCTAGAGGGTTTTTGCCTACATGATTAATCTACTCATCTGTAATTGTAGTACAGAGCTAACTGCACTGGTATGCTAACTATTCCACAATCGGAAATAAAGTGGGCTATGTGTAAAAATGTACTCTGGTGCAAAATTTCATTGCCTTTCCCACTTTGCACTAGAGCTACTTTTATAACATACCCTTCAATGATTAAAACCCTAGAATAGTTTAAGTATCTTTTCATTGTTGGATCTGCTATCACGAAGTGTAGGCTAAATGTCTTAATCCTATAAAGCTCAGCCAGCTGTCTGTGTAAAAAAAAAATTGTCCTCAAACTCCCTTTAAGGGGTTAACACTCTGCTGTATGGTATAGGCATATCATTTTTAAAATCTCTTTTAAACTATTGTCTGTAACATAATAGATTTTTCTTCTTTGCTATTTATCAGCTGCCAATCATTCATAGAGATAAGTCCAAAACTGTAAGAGATTTAAATACATCTCAGTTACCGGCCTTACATAACAAACAAGTAGGTTTATTAGATAAGGTATAATTGTATCTTGTTCATAAAATAAGGTTTGGGGTCACGGGTTTAATGCATTTTTGCTACAGTTTATTGGTTAGATGCATTTGTTGCACACTGCACTTTAATAATTCTACTACGTGACGTCTCAACAATGTCTACATAGTAAGATGCCAAGCCATACATAGACTGCCAAATAAAAATGCCGGCTAATTATGCTTGGATGGTATTGGAAGTCTAGTGATCGGGGCTTTAGTATTATTATTATATTTGTATTCCATGGCATTCTAATCAAAGATGATCATTTGTTCAGGTTTAATCAGGGCAAATTCACCACCCATCCAGCCCACTTTGATGTAGACTCGACTTGGGGGTTCTGATCATATTGTGTAAAATCTTCCTTGTACATACAAATTAGCTAAGACCAAGAAACCTACATACATGAACTTAGTGTAATCCGCATCCTAAAGGATTTGACATCTATGCTGAGTACCGAGGTCCTTATTATTTTAATGTCACATATTTTCTACAAAAAGAGAAGATATATAATATTATTGGTTCCCTGAAAAGTAAACTCACGGTCATGAAAAACACAGAAAAAGTGATTTTGAACAAAGTTAAGAAAACCAAATACACAAGTTGCATCCAGAAACCAATAAAAATCATTTAAAATAAAAAAACATTAAAATTTTAAAAATACCATTAAAAAATGTACAATTCTTCTTTTATATTGAACACCTAATTTTTATTTAATGATAATTGTGTCATTAATCTGATCTACTTTTTTTTCTTATTGGGAAAGTCGAAGGAAATCCTATAACTTTTCAATACAAGGAGGCTGCTTGCTGCAGTAGACTTAGCGCAAGCAGCGTAATCGACAAAATAGACTTTGAGAAGACGACGTCTCTGAGCTCTTCTACGAATACGCAGTTATTCATACCCTAGTTCAGATTTCCTTCCTAAACTATCCGCTAAATATAGTATTCACATCCCACTGTTAAACCTTTTTTGTATAGTGTAAAAGAACAACTAATTGCCGGTTAAGATAATATTTCAGCAGCTTATGCAATAAGGCCCAGATGTTTGGTTCCCTGTGCAGAAGCTAAATAAAAACTCGCATCTGTTTAGTTTGTACTCGGCTTACAAAGATAACAGCTGTTTTCCAGAGTGAAGTAGTTTGAAATCACAACAGAACTGGAAAAAAATAGCAGCTCAAGTGGATAAATGAAGACAGGTACGCAAGAGAGACAGTTGTCTTAGGATATGTTAACATGCTTTCCATTAGTATTGCATTTTGTTTGTTATACACCAGCATCATATGCAAGTGTTTGTGACACGAGACAAATAATTTTCTGCATAATCTGTTATTTATTTACACAGTTCTTCTTAATAACCCAAATCTGCCCAGAAACAATTCCGTCACAATCAGCTCAAATGTTGTCCTGTTCATATATTTACATGGGATGTGTAAAGGGATGATGTATTGTCCCAAACATCCTCACCAAAGATCGATGCACATTACAGTACTTTTAAGTACTTGAATATGGATTTATTTTTGCCCTGTATATAGTTAAAAAATGTACCTTAGTGAAAATATTGCAGCTTCAGAGTCACATAGGAACCTTCCCTCTGTACTTGGCAGGAAAGTTTGTCCTTTGAATTTGGTAGGATTTGATAGTCTTATTAGACCCCCTAGAAATCATGCATGAGCGAGTGCTGGATGAAGATGAGCACCTTGCACTTGCATGGTTCCGCAAAGAACAGGAGCTGGGGAAGCACACTAAATACATTACTACCCAAGCATTTCAGTAGACTATGCGTGTTATTTTCAGCAGGGGTGCAGAGTGTCATCACTGCTTAAAATTCCATACAGTTGTAGAATTGAGTGCTGTTGGATCTCCCCAGCTGGCTGGTGCTGTGTCGGCATAGGCCATATAGCTTACATCCAGCTGGCGTCATATCCAGGGTCTGTCTCTCTCTCCTGGGTTAGGTATACAGCAGGGCCCAAGATAAATACAGCAGTGTGCAGAGCTTTGAGTGGGGCTCTTGGTGCCTGGGGCAATGTCAGAGGTCCATCTCCATGTTGACGTTGCAGCCCCATCTAGAAGCAGAAGTAGGTGTAGGAGCGTTGCACCTTTGCGATATGTTTTTATATTTGATTTAACACCACAGGCCCCAGCACACCTCTCATCTTGCCCCATTAAAGTTTTGGTCCTCTTACCCCATCGATGTGTAATATTTGGAGCAGCACATTCTTTAAAAGCTGATTGTTAACGAATGCCAGGCATTCCCCGAGTGTCAGTCCCAGTGGTTTAACATAGTCTTGCAGTGGAATCTCGCAGAACACACAGCTTTCCATTTGTTCCAGGAGCAGGTGTACTGTATAGTGATACTGATATGAACAGTAATGATGTGTCTGTTAGAAAAGCCTACCTAACATTTGATGGCTGAGTGTAATTAATGAGATAACAGGCAATCCAATTTCTCAAGTAAGCAAATAAGTACTGGGAAGCACACAGATTATAATAAATAAAGGTCATTGGGACCTGTCGTTTTAGCTGAACAAATTTCCAAAGCACTGAAGTACGAGATGGATAAATTGTAAGAAAATAACCACCTCAATAATAGTCTTTCCACGTTTGATCATGAGCTGCCGAGTAAACCAAGAACAGAATAAAATCTGTATTGATGAATCCTTGCCCATATTAGAATGTATTATTCTCAGCATAATAGAGTTGGATGATTTTATTTAAGAAGTCCCGGAAATTACACTAATCTTCTGATCTGGTCAGAAAGAAATGAGGTCATCTTAATCTATTAGAACATCTGCCAATTCCTCATAAAGTCATAAAAATCTGTTTCAGTGCATGTAATAGGTGAAACGTCTTGACACATCTTAAAAATGTTCCCTGGCCTCTGCTCTCACATGAATGCATATTTATGTGAGTTGAGTTGTGTGGTTAATTATATTCCTCTGGCCTTTCATAATACACTGGGAGAAGTTAATAAAAGTCCATTAGTAATGCTAATGAATCCACACAAATGTGGTTGCCTGAACAACTCAAGTAATGTTTCTGTTAAAAGGCATCATCAGGTCACGCTTAACAGTTGCAGCCCTCGAATCTTGTTAGCTTATTTATTCTTTATGAGAGGCAGGAACAAAATTTAAGATACTGGAAAGAGAACAGCTTCCGTAACATGGAAAATAATAAATCAGCATTAGTAAAATTAGAGAACGTTACGGCGCATAGTGCTTTTGATCTACCCGGGAAGGAACAGGTTCACCAAATTATGACAAGTGTAAATTATGCTGCTGTGCGTCCTATGGGGCACTTGGGAGATGTGTACCAGGCGCTCTGTGCTATTACTTCTGCAAATGACAGAGAGCAAATAAAATGTTCATCTGCTTATGCAGAATCTCTGAATAGAAATATATATATATATATTTTACAGGAGTTTTTCTAACCAAGGTATGTAAATCAGTGTAAGCACTGGGCTTATCTGAACGAGATAAATAGATAATTAGACTATATATATCTATATTAGCTCTTGTTCTTTTATCATATGTATATTATGAGGGTTCGGTTAATCTGTTTATTAAAAGTGCTGAAAATATTATGGAGTCCATAAAGACATTTAATGATTTTATTTGCATAACAACGGGGGGTACCTTAATGATATTTATTAATCACTTATCATCTGTGTGATGCATCCGTACACATGTCAGGATTTAGTGATGGTGGGCAGCACCGTTGAGATAAAAGACCATGTTTTCCTCTAAACATAAACAAAACATGGAAACGTTTGAATTAACATTGGAGTCCATTTTGCGTTGACCCTAATGTATTTTACTGCATTCAAATTAGTGAGGATATTTGTTAGAAAATTAGATGTCTGTCTCCTTTATCTCCTCCTCTGGCTGGAAATAGAATGCCTGCACAAGCTCCGTAACACTACCATTGAATTCAATAAAAACTGAAATCACACCGAAATTGCAATAGAAGCAGCCAATCACATGTAGAAAACCATCAGTGTTTAGGTAACATACATATACATTGGCTGCGGCTACTCCATTTGATTTCAGAAAGAGCCGAGCACCTTGCATGCGCAGGAGGTCTACATACACATGCTTTCAGTAGGTGGACCTGTGGAGAAGTTATAGGGGACAAAAGTCGCAATTGCTCATTAAAGTAACTAAAGAGTACCTGCACAAATTTGCATGTAGTGAAATGAAATGGAGTCCTTGTAAAATAAACCTCAAATGCATGTAGATGGGGTTGGGGTAGTCCTTTAACTTTCATCTGAAGTGCTGTAGGCATTATGAGCTATAACATTATGACCACTGGCAGGCAAATAACACTCATAATCTTGTTTTTATGGCCCCTGTCAGTGGGTGGGATATATTAGGCAGCAAGTGAACATTTCTTGCTCAAAGTTGATGTGATGAAGTAGGAAAAATGGGCAAGCGTAAGGGTCAGAGCATCTCCAAAGCTGGAGCTCATGTGGAGTGTTCCCGGTGAACACACAGTGCATCGCAGTTTGTTGCGTATGCAGACTAGTCAGGGTGTCCATGCTGACCCCTGTCCACTTTCAAAAGCGCATACAATGGGCACGTGAGCATAAGAACTGGACCACGGAGCAATGGAAGAAGGGGGCCTGGTCTGATTTATCACGTCTCCTTTTACATCACGTGGATGGCCCTGTGCGTGTGCGTCTCTTACCAGGAGAACACATGGCGCCAGGATGCATCCATGGAAGCCCCACCTCTCAACTTAAAGGACCTGATGCTAACGTCTTGGTGCCAGATACCACAGCACACCGTCAGAGGTCTAGTGGAATTCATGCCTCGACAGGTCAGGGCTGTTGTCACGACCGGGGTACAGGTTCTGGATCCGCGCTGCAGAATCAGCGCCCTCTGGAGGAGAGCGGACGTACTGCCACCAGGCACAGGAGACAAGTAGTATATCACCAAAAATAATGAAAAGGTGGAACTCAGGAACAAAAATAAATAAATAACAACGGTTTCCGAGGGGTCAGGCAAAAGAGTAGTTGGGGTCACAAGCAAAGGTCAGGGCAGGCAGCGATACAACGGAGGTCAGGAATAAGCAGGAGTCAAAACCAGAAAGCTAAATCAGGAACAACGCTAGTGAAAGGCAAAAAGGCACTAACACAGGCAATGGTGTAGTGCCAAATGAGGGTTTAAATATCCCTCCAACAATATGGATCCTCCTACCCTCCTAATTAGGGGGAGGAGAAAAAAGAATAAATGTCGCTTTAAGAGCGACATGAATATTCATGAGATGAGCCGTTCGCGCATGCGAACTCGCCGGGGACGCGCGTCTCGCAGGCGAACGGACCCGGCGGCTGCTCACCGCGACGGCACGAGCAGGGAGCCGGCTGCGCAGGCTGCGTCTCGGCGTCCCTGCCGGCAGCCCGACGGAGGAGGTAACAGCTGTTCTGGCGGCGAAATGGATATTAGGCCGGTGGTCATAATGTTATGGCTGATCGGTGTATACTAGACCGTATTCCTAGTCTGTGCCCTGATATCATCAAAGCTCACTATTTATAAAATATGTTATATGCTGTTTAGTTCATCAAGGTCAAAGGGAAATCTGTGTTGTCTTGGACATTTCTTTTGTCACAATATTTGTACTTGTATGACATGAGACAGAGACTCACCATCCCCCATGGTCCACGTGGCATTTGCACTGACCTGTTACCAATCAAAGTATGATCATTATAAAAAAAAACATTATACAAGTTTATATAACTTCTTACCCAATACCTTATCACTTCTAATGGGAAGATGAGTAATATTTAATGAGGTTATATTATAAAGCTTTTAATAGTATATTAAAGATGTTCTGTATAACCAAAAATGTTCATTTCCATAAATGTAATTGGCACTTAATAAGTAAGACTTTTTATCTGTAATTACTGTTCAATTACCTTTTCTCCCTGCAATGGTTGGTTGTGTCTGCTTTTCATAATAAGTGGTTTCTACCTCATTTTTTAACCGGGATAATTTTTGTTTTCTACACCCTTTATTCGGGATGGTCAGTTGCTATGTTCTACTCAATCTTTCAAGGTGAACGGAGGTTTCTTGAACTTACTGGAATTGCATTTTTTTTCTGACAGGGGGAAAGATGTTCATTCTCCATCCAGATGTGGCATTACTTCTGTTGTGGGCTTCGTCATGATCTGTGGACTGTGCTGCCCCCCGTAATGGCTCAGAAGATACTTACAGAAGTGTTGGAGGAGACTTTAGCCTTGCTGACGTTCAGATACGCCCAGGTTCTTCCTAACTACAAACGTGCATTGCAGATACGGTACTATTATTATAATGGTGCATAAGGGCCTTAAACTTTAGTTACATATCCATAAGCAAAAATACTCTCAAAATGCAGAAAAATTCTTACATTTTCAAGCTTGTATTTACTGTAGCTTAATGCCAATGTTATGGGAATGTTTACATCTCAGCTTAGCTTTCTGACCCAAGTAACCTGCAGAAGCTCAGTGGAACTGTATATTCCTGAAACTCAGGACAGGGTCAGAAACACATCCACAGGAAAATTAGAATTGTCTCTTGTTAGCACTAGGTGACACTGTTGCTTTAATGCACGTGGTATTCTGGAACGATTTCGTCAGTTAATAAGGCTTTTTAACAAGTATACTTTCCATATATTGTGCTGTACGTGTGTTTAACAGCTTCCAGTGTTCTACTGAGCCTACCTTATTATTATTGTCAGAATTACTGTATTGCTTTACTATCACACAGTGTTATTTTATTGCAATTATGGTATTTTAAGGAAAACCGTGATCGTATTTAAAAAAAGAACTGTATAATGTATTTTCATCGTCATGATAACAATAATAATAACCTTAATTTCCCTCTCAATGACTCATTAGTTGCTGTCTCACGTTTCAATGTACTCCTGCCTTTTAGCACAAACTTAATTGTGAAATAAACGGATTATTTAATCACAGAGCAAGTAAAATCAGGATTCCACATTATATATTTATACATGCCGATTATGCGCACACGTGTGCCGAAACAGTTTTAATAGGGTAACGGGCATGTATAAATACTGTTAATATAGTAAATGCTGTGTTAATATCACAATAGGAACATATAACATATATATACCAAATTCTAACCTTGGCGAATCAGGACACCGGGGACGGTGCTGGGAGGTAGAGTGTCACTCAAACTGGCAGCGTTACTGTGCATGCGCACCGTTCTGTGCTTCCACACTATGGGACACCAGAGAAGCATCAGAGTCCCACCAAGCTCTAACTTCCCGAATAGCAAAATGTCTTAAGTCTGTTCAAGGAATATAACCTTTTTCAGTCCAAACGATCGGTCATGTCCCAGATTCCAAATTCTTAGACATACCGTTAAAAAGAGAAATTATTAGAAGTTTTTAACTAGGGATTTTTACGAAATTAATTGATTACAGTAACCCTGTGTGGTGATAAGGTAGCCTGTGCGCCATCCTTATCTAATTTAGTCGTTTTTTTGTCTTTATTTCAGTCTTCGTTTGTTAGATTCTTCTCTTTTCAGTCCTAGAAAACCATTAACATATGGTTAATGATGCATCAATAGCCCTTTATGGCAGTGTGTCAAATGCTACATGCAATATTGTCCCTGTAGACCCACTTAGGGCACCGTATTCTGTACAATTCCTTTTCATTACAATACTGAGAAGCTAATGCCGCTCTTCTCTTTGAATACATTGCTATGTATTCGGTTCTTTTTATCACTACTAGAATGGAGAGGCTCCTTTTAGAAGCTGTTCTAAAAATGCAATGAACTGTACTCTTGTTCATGTTATCCTTACTTGTACAAGGCACTGGTGGGATTCATCTTAGCAATTTAATAGCCAACATGTTTTACAAAGATATAAACCATGGGTTATTGAATTTAGTTAAATTCAAGGACACTTTTGTTTCTAAATGAGTATGTGAAAACCTCCAGCACTGGGAGGTAGAATAATCTCACCCCAGGAGCATACTTGAGAATTTAGCTTTAACAAGTCATGTTTAAGTCTGTTTTTCAGATATGAGTTGGCTGATGTCCAAGATAAACCACGTTTTGGATTCTGTACTTCCAAACATCCAGGACTTCACCTTCTCCTATGTTAGCTCCGAGGCTCTTTACCCACTTAGTGATGTTGTTATGTGAACTTCAGTGATTCTGTCTTACCTCCAGGACTCCTTGCCCTATCAATGATACCACCAGCCTCTTCTGATCCTGCCCTAGTGCCAGGATAATCCAAAACACAGCATTGTGTTCTAGGACCCATCACCATTCTAGTTAGACAGACCTGGTGAAATAACGCTGCCCTGCATGATGGAAGTTTTAAAGGCTTCACTGGTTAAAAGAGCACTATGTCAATCGAAACCACAACTTTTTTTGATCTTAATAATACAATACCAAGAATTAATTGGCCACAAATCTAGATTTTATCACTTTTCTTTCTGGTTTGTCATTGCAGCATATAGATAAATCCCATTCAGGTTGGCAACTTTGTTTTAAAAATCCAACCGAAAAGTTTCTATTTAAACTAATAAAACTTCAGCGCTTTGGTTGCTCCTGGCCAACAGTGTTTGTGATCCTTCACACAGCACTTAGAGCTGCAGATTGAGTACGAGCCGTAGTCTTGTTCACTGCGTAAAATACAAAGGGGTTGCCATGATTCATCATTTAGTAAAGCTTTGTTTCTATTTCCTGTGGAGAAGTGAATAAAACGTTCTCCATAAATCAAGCAATGATGTGTTACAAATTCTTGCTGACATTTTGATGTACACTACATAATAATATATTGGATTTTCTCCGCAGTTTATTTAGATATACAGTAAGCAAGACTGCATTCCGCAATCAGTCACATCTAATTATTAATTGATTCATGTTGTTTATCCTTCCTCTCAATGCTACTTCCAAAGCAAAATTTGTGTGGCAGTATGTCAGTACTCACAAGCAACGTACACCAGCTATTTCTGATCCCGTATTGTACAGCACAGCGGAATATGAAGGTGCTATTTAAATCAATATAATAATGGCTGAGGTTACGTCAATCTGTAACAAAAAACTAGACACCAAAATCACTTTTGTATCAGTTTTTATTACTCAGTTGTTATGTTATATATAAACTTTTTATGATGGTGCTATATAAAATAATATATAAAATAAATAATAATTACAGTACATGCAGAATCAAACTTTGTAGTGTTAGTATATGAAAGTGGTGTACATATACCTTTATCTTAATTATATTAGCTCTCTGGTATCCTATCCCTGGTCCTGATTTAAAACAATTCTTTAAGTTTAACCGTGTTTAAGCTTGTTATATGAAGCTAGAATTATCACCTTTTATCTACCTATCTATACGGTCTCAGCGGTAAATATTAAGCAGCGCTCTACTGTAAGCATAGTATTTAGGAAAAGGTTTACACCGTCATATTATCCATTGGTGCATCAGATGCCAGGATAAATTGTTAAGTGGTTTTGCTGCATTGGTTTTTCACTTCAGAAGGAGATGGCATCAGAGCATTGTTACCTGTTCTGTTTTTTATTTGCTATATTTATTTTTCATGTATTTTCTCATTAACGAGCTGCATATATGGGTCTGGTTGATATTGATGTAAATGTTGTCAAGCTTTGTTGTATCTTTCTGTTGGTAGCTTCAATGTTATTCTATATAATAGATTTTAATTAACATGTTTTTTTTCTGTATTTTTACAGAATTGACATTTTGGCTATATTTTCATGTGTGGAAGACTTGCTATGGTCCGTATGCAGTTCCATTCAAGATGTTTTACAGCCACCACAGCACCCTAACACGATTTTCAAGATACATAATCACTGTAATAATCTTCTGACCATACTGGCCATCTTGACAGCTCCCCTGAAGACCTTACATGAGTGAGTATCAGCTGCCAAAAGCAAAGGGGGAATGCAATAGACAAGCAGATGCATAAAGTGTTGGGCTGCACAACGCCAGTCCTCGAGGGCTTCGAAAAAGGCCATGATTTTTGGATATCCTGGCTTGAGCATCTCAATTAAAATTAAATTAAACTACATGTTTTCAGGCAAAGATACAAAGGAGTCCTGTTTTTTGTGGGTTTCAAGGCCTGTTGTTGTGCAGCTCAGATTAGTATTGACAGGATGCAACTTTTTGAACTTGTGGATCACGTGTATATACAGCAAAACACCCCAAAAACATTTGCATGATGTCATAACATTTTTTAACTTTTTTATTTTCTTAGACTTGATTGTGCTGGCTTAGCATTGTATGACTTTTCCATTTCTAGACTTTTTTTTTAACTTTTATTTTTGTCGCAGACAGGAGGTATGAAGTATAAGTATACAAGCATACATATACAAAGACCAAAAAAGGTTACAAGATGGTGATAAAGCAGTCGTCAGTGGTACAGTGGTAAATAATTCAAATAAAGAATAAAAAAAAAAGGCAGTAAGAGCACAATTAGGAGTTCTAAGTGGAAGGGATACCCGACACAGCATAAAGTCAAGACAGTGGATGAGACATTGTGTACAGAAGTATACATATTGAAGTTATACAGGAGCAAAACCATACAATAACAAAAAATCTACCTAAACCCGGCAGAGGGTGTCTGCCCATTAGAATTTGCCGAGAGAACCATCCAGTGTATTGGAACATGGAATAGAGAGAGGCCCTAGTGGAGGCAGCCATTGTGGGAATGTACGCTGACCATCTAGTAAAGAAGTCGCAGGCCCTGGTATCTCTATGTAGGGAAGATTCGGTCCAATCCATTTGAAAAATATAATTAAGCTGTGACAGGGACATGTTCAAAGTGAGTGGGTGTGGTTGGATCCATTGGGAGAGAATGGCCTTCTTCCCCACTGCTGCCACCACTACCACCAGGAGGGATCTGTCCCTTGTTGGAATCCGATATGTATCGGTAGAGGAAAAAATGCCAAATAAAGCCCATTCAGGGGTCCTAGTAAAAGGTAGTTTCAACGATGCAGTGACAAAATCATGAATGGAAGCCCAAAAAGCCTGAATTTGCATTTCTAGACTTTTAATGACCATTTAATTACTACCGTGTTTCCTCGAAAATAAGACACTGTCTTATATTTATTTTTCCTCAAGAAGACACACTATGGCTTATTTTCCATGGATGTCTTATTTTTATTAAGTATGCTACATTTATTCAAATATACTCATCCTGTCTGGGGGTACAGATACTCAGGAAAAGCATAGATAGGCCAGCAAAGCTGATGTGTAAGGGCTGGCTTATTTATCAGGGATCCAGTGAGAACTGGGTCCAATCTGCACAGTGGAGCTGGGATGATCTCTCTGGGCTCAGTAGCAGACTGCTAGCTGAAGCTTTTCCCCTATCCCCTGGTGTTTGTGTGGGGTGAGAGACCCACAGACTGTTGCTGGTCAGTGCTGGGGAGCAGCAGCTTTACTGGTGTTTGTGGGGGGTGAGAGAGACCCACAGACAGTTGCTGGTTGTGGTGGGGGAGAGAAACCCACAGTGCTGAGTAAAATGCCACAGCTTTACTTCTTCCCCCTGCTCCTCACTTTCCTGAGGAGATTTTTACTTTCACTTTCTATGTCTCCTCCCTCTATGCCTCACTCCATAGCCACCCCTATCACTATGTCTTATTTTCGGGGTATGGCTCTTATTGAGCAAATGCTTAGAAATCCTGCTACGGCTTATTTTATGGGTAGGTCTTATTTTCGGGGAAACACGGTAGCTTCCATAGGCAACATGGCTACCATTCTCACCCCCTGGACCTGCTGCCCTTGTCGGCCTAGTCCGGAATATATAAATAGTGACACTTATTATTTCATTTAAGAACAGGTATATAAAGATGTTGCCATTTCATAGCTTCTTTAGAAATATGGTAAATCCATTGAGTGCTATTTATGTGCCGTTAATTAATATGTAGCAGGTAATTTGCTCAATTGAAAGAAAAGTTTAATTGCCAAAGCTCTTGGGCAACTTGTTGAGTTTTTTCTTTGCGGTGGGGAAAAAAAGTGTTCCGCAGAAATTGTGGCAAGATTCAAATAGAAAAATCCGATAACATTTTATTGGCAGACCTTTAGAAAATGGTATATGAGACGTTTTACAAGCTGCCATTTCAATTTTTGGCGGTGATATTTTTCATAAACACAAGGATCCTCGCTGTTTTCACAGCTTGGCAAAATCACGGCTTCACTTCCGAACCCTTGCTGTTTTACTGTCTGATGGTTAAATTATTATGTTCTGACATGGAGGGAACTGAGCAAAAAATAATGAACCGGATTCTCATGTAAAGATCTATCGTATACATAAACATTGTCAGTAACAGTAACGTGTGCTTTTGTAGACACAGACACGGCCTTCTACTGCATGCAAATATATCCTTGTTTAAGTCGCTCAGTACACTCAGAAAGGCATAACAGTCTCCTTTTCTAATCCTAATTTGCTGATCAGAAGGAATTGGAAGGCTTTTGTCTTATAACTATGATAACCCTGCTGTAAGTGCTTACAGTGATCACTTTGGGTCCTTGAACAAGTCATATATTCTCATTCTAGCTAGAAAAATAGTCCATGTGGAGGATGTCCAAGTGAAGGTGTGTGGATCACGTTTCATGTTTATCTATTGCTACAAGATTGACTCATTGGGATCTCACCATCATCTTGGGATTCTGGACTTAATATGGCGCAAAATGTGTGGAGCACGTCTTTGGGTTCTCACGCAGATCTCAAATAATAAATCCCAAATTAACAACTAACAGCTATCCTTCGACATCTTAATGAGTTGTTCTACTCAGCTGTTAGGTGCACTCTGTAGAAGGTTAGGAAAATAAACTTTGGGGGGGATCTGTCATTTTATTCTTCCATCCAAAGGCACAAAAATATCTAAGAAAGCCTTTCCGTTTTCGTGGCAACTGTGCCGGCATTTGTACCACATGACAGTTAAGTACACCCATCAATAATTATTGATGGGATTTTAGTGATTCATTGATTTAAATAAATATTTCGCCAAAGGAGTTGGGCATTAGACAGCATTGAGAAGGATGCTTTTAAGTCTGTATTTAGTTAGCACAATGTTACATTTAGCAGAGAGCATGGTGCTAGACCTTTTGAAGTGTCAGCAAGGTGAGCAACACCTGTCAGAGCAATGGGATTAGGACTTTAATGTTTGCAACACTGTTTCCCGGGATAAAATATGTATAGTTCCAGATTTTATTATGTAACTTGGCAATTTGAGCAGATAAAAAGCCATGTGTCTGAGTCACTGAAACTCTTAGTAGTAGATGGAGCTGGTTAGTGGCAGCGACATGCCAATGGTTGAGGATTCTGCATGCTTAGTACAGGACAAGGGGTTTTGGGTTAACTACTAAACTATGTTCTCTTTGTCTTCTGGGAATAATTGGGCTTGATACCCTTGAGTGCAGAAAATGTGTAAATTCCATAAATAAAAGAATTTCAAAAGAGCCTCTGAAACAATAATAATAATAATCGAAAATGGTCTGTATCATGTTATCATTACAAATTCCCAGTAGGTCATATATCATAGGGCAAGTTCCTTTTATCTCTAAAGGCAAGACGAACCTTGGATTAAATGTAATCTTTTAGCCTTTTAGCAAAGCTGCTATATAACGGCACAGTGCCATGTACACAAAGAAAAACAACGAAACAATTCTGTTAACAATTACAGTAGATTCACATGTCATGACTTGTAATGGTTGCAATGAAATGGTTCTAATAAAAATCCTTGAAATGTGTAACTTGTCACAAGGTAAAGATATTCTGAATGAAGTCGTTCGTATTCAAGCACAGATTACTACTGTGATACACCTTCTTAATCCCGAGAGTTCCCAGGTATGCACAATGGTTTAACACTCCACACATCTGTTCCATTCATTTAAACAAATCAGCCGTTGACGTTATTTTTTCCCTTCTCTCATGTGCTGTATTCAATATTGGCTGACTTTCTGTCTTTAATTTAGAATCTCCAAGAATATTTTCGATGGATTGAATTCAAACCCCTCCGAAGCAGCACCTTCAGATCACTTACAATGGCTTGTTTTTATTAAACCAGATATCTTCACTCCTTTGGTTAGGTAGGTATTTTTAATATCGATATTATGCATCATACCAAAAATAACATGATCCATGTGCTGTAATACTTGTGTAACAGGTAGGAACAGATGTTGTTGGTTTGCACCTTCCATTATGGCCGCCTTTTTTTGGGTAAAGCCCAGTTGCGCAGGTTATTAAGCACTACTCGACACGGGAAAAGAAATGGGGTACAGAATTTTCCTATGATCAGTCTTTTTTTTCTATATGTTGCGAAATGATTTAAATAGCTTTTTTCCATTTTAATTTAGCAATTAAAACTTCTTTATTCTACAGTATTTATTTGAATGATTTCTTGTCAACTTCTCTCGCATGTTTCGTAGCCGCATCTGCTGTAACAGGAAAAGTTGGATGATCTGCTTCTTTAATTCTGTTAAATATTTGATTTAGTAAAAATGATGGGCACGCACTGTATTCCTTTACCGGTGTATGTGACTTGTCTTTCTCACACAGAGCTGTTAGTTATGAGATAGCATATGCCTCTCCATATGTCAGCCGCAGAGCTGCTTCATACAGCTATTGGTGGTCTCTTCATGGCCAATACATCTCTACAGCATGTAATTTGTCCCCTTAGAGTGAATCACTTTATTACGCTCAATATTTCAATCTGCATCTAATTTAAGAGCCAACAATTTGTATATATTGCAACTTGATCATTCTCCATCTGGTTGGGAGAGAAAAAAAATCCTATATTTGTAACATAATATTCTATAAATTACTTTTTATTAATTATTTTTTACGGAGATGCAGTTGAAAAGCATCATGTTTCTTTGCTAAGTGTTGCGTAACACGCGGCGGCCTTTACAGCTACTGAATTTTTAGTCCCGTCGTCTTCTGAGTCTGCATTTAAAATTAAATCCTCAAATTCCCCTTGAGAAAAAAGGAATGAATCAATTTGAACCTTTTCTATTAATCACTAACCACTCCAATTTTCTATGCCGTTTTATAATCTACTGGTCTTCTGCAAGGATTTGTACTTAAGGTGTGTGTGTGTGAAACACATTACAATGTAATAAAATGATTAACCCCTTCATGTCAGCATAGTCCTCCCCAGAGTTTGATGGATTTTAATAGTGTCGTGTTTCGGATTTGTGATGGTTTTTAGAAGCGAGGATGATTTATTTCTTTTTTAACGCCATGCCAATATTCTTACGCATTGTAAAGAGTCGGGCCCAGTGAGCTTCTGCAAAAATGGTGGAGGTCGCTCACCTAAATGCATAGATAAATTAGTGAGATGACCAATAAGAATTCTTCCTCCTATCAGCAATGCTTTATCCAAGGCCGTCTCAACTGCTTTCATGCCGGAAATGCTGATTGGGATTTGGCCCATAATGCATGATGATATCAAGGACTCCTGATTTAGTGAATGCATCCCCGTTAGTGGTCACCTGGATCCCAATACAAATCCTGTCACCCCCAAACATATGTTTCACGCATTTTATAAAAAAGTGTTGACATCTACCTGGCCCAGTATCCCCACCATTGTCCCCTGGAAGTAGTTGGATAGCAGTTCTCCACATGTAGCTCATGCAGTTGCACAGTTCATGTCAACTCCCAAAACACTCAGCCAGATAGCAGTGCTTGTAGTCCAACAACAGTTAAAGCGCCCCCTTTTGACCAGATACAGAACAACCATGGATGATTGGGTGAAGTTACTTTGTGTCAGTAACATATCTGGCAGCCGACCAAATGTTAATTTGCTTTTAGCTACTTGAGATTAAATGTAATTCCTTCCCTGAGCAGTTTTAAAGTAAGCAAGCATGAAAGCATTTTCTGAGTAATCTGGGAGGAATTGACATTTAAATGAGTTAGCATTACATCTGCACTTTAAGGCTATTCATTTCATAGATAAATTAACTGCATTATTCTGTCTTTATCTTCTGTTTTGAAAGAACTCCATCAGCAGGAGAAATGGCAGTCCAGGGTCAGCTTAAAATGCTCTTATCCCAACCGTGCTGTAATTGGAACTTGCTTCTGGAGACGCTACTGCGCCCTGATTGTCTCATTGCAAGAACTTTGCTGACTTCCTCAAGTAGGTGTTTGTTCTGCCTCTTCGTATACACAATTTTTGGGATAAATAACAATGACTATCATATATCTTTCATTCTTGGAATTCTGAAATCGTTTCTTAATGGTTTTTCTCTTCTTTTTTTCCCTTCCCCTTTGCTCCTATACAAACATTGTCTTTTAAGAAAAGAAAAAATAAGTTATTCGTTCAAGACTTTTTTGGGGAAAAAAGTGGACACTTACACATTTGTGTGTGTGTATATATATATATATATATATATATATATATATATACTTATACTTATATTTTGTGTGCATTTAACCCTTCAGATGTACTGACTGAGGTAGAACCCTATACTTTTGAAATTAGAACAATATATTTTCAGCAATTTAAACCATCAAGGCTAGGAAATTGGAAATTGTTATTAATTTCGTTTTTTTCCCTTTAATTGTAAATAAGCATTGTTATAACAAAAAAATAATTACTGTTTTCATGATTTCATTTAATGGGTCATATTTAAAAAGAATAGCATATAACATGCTTTTATATATTTTATGTGTGAACAACGTATATATCAATATATAATTTAGTATTTTTAAATTGTGTGTATTAGCAGTGAGTAATCATGTGTGCATGCAGATTTTTATTCTGTTTGGTGGCGAATGTCTTAAAAAAAGGTATTTTATTAATATAATATGACCTAAAGAACCCATAGTAGGAAATGCTTTATATGCAATTATATGTACAGCAACCTTTCTGTATGTATTATAAACGTTTTAGAGAAGCATCACATTGTTACACCAATATTTGATAGCATATGTGTAATAGGTGTACGTTTAGGCTAAATTTTTGTTAGTTACTTGCTGTGTGAGAGAAGGGTGACTAATTTCCATGCATTATCCCAGATGTGAAGGTAAGCCTGTCCTTTAACGTTCAAAGGTCTTGTGCTGAAGGTGCTCGGGTGGCTTCAGCTGATGTTTGGATGTTAACATTGTCAACGTTGGCCAAGAGGTGTCTTGAACAGGGAAACCATCTACAGGTTTTCACCTATATCAATCGTTCGGCACCATGGGCATGACATATTGAGGAGTGCAGCTCGTGATGCACGTAGGGTGTATAACCTGTATAGAAATTTGGGAAGCAAAAAAGGAAACAGACGCATTTTTTGGCTGGTTCCTAGATCCAGATCCAAACCAAATTTGACGTCCCCTGTATTAAACATTTTATTGCAGACACGGACAGTGCTATAATGCCTTATCATGTAATATTTTCTTGCCTCCACCTTTACGGGACAAGTCTCGAAAGATACCTTTTTAAGTATGGTTTATTTTTGTTATTTTATAGAGGGTTTTTAATGCACAAGTAATTACATCATGTCATAAAGTGGTCTACCACTAGTCAGAAGCCGAACAGATCCTATGTTCTCTCAGTCACAGCTGTTCACCAGTCATTTACCCATTCATAAAACTGTCATCTTCAACAAAAACTGACACATGTTTGATCGAGATCACGTTAGTACCCTATCGGTCGTATGTATTGAATTCAGATTTTAATTATGACAGGGCCGGAATGACAGAAGGCATAAATCTAATGACTCTCCCGGTCATTGAGCTGCAATGGGATATGTGTGTTAAAATGACACTGTGTACTCAAATATGCCTTCAGAAAACTGATATTCTCTTTAGGGCATGTCTACTTGTGTATGCTTTTTTCATTACTTTTAATATAAGTGTGTGTGGGGGGTGCACATACATGTTAATATACCTGTGTTTGGGGGTACACATACATTTTAATATATGCCTATGTTTGGGGGTACACATACATTTTAATCTAAGTGTGTGTTTGGGGGTAAACATACATTTTAGTACAAGTGCGTGGGGGGTGTTGCATCATGGGAGATGTAGTCCATAGCTTGGATACTTATTTCTGCAGGAAAATTATTATAAAATCTGTATTAAATGTTGTGCAAAACATCTTTTCAAAAGTAACACTAATTAAAGACGCATGTTATCTAAAATTTAAATATTAGTAAAAAATACGTTTTTCTTCAATACTATGGTTTAATGATATATGTACATTCTCGCTCTTTTTTTAATCAGTCCTTGAAACTAGCGATGATGACACATTATTACTGGAAAGAGAGTTCTGCAAAGACCTGAACCTAACAGAAGGGATCCTTACCATGTTCTCCCTCTGTACCCTGTCACCTAAATCTTTTACGCAGCTTCTTGAAAAGTACATGGATGAAGAAAACCTGTGGGAGTTCCTGTGCAGCCAACCAGGTAGGAAAAATATGAATTTTCTTTGGTGTCGAAATATAGAATTTTGGCTAATAATGGTATTAAGGTAGTGCATGATACAAATGGCTAATAAGGTAGTGCATGATACCATACTGATGATATAATTGATTAGATGTTTGCTGCTGTTTGAGCACTTTGTTAAGGAGTGCATGCCTTACCTTTCTGATGTTCAGATTCTAGACGGTATGCAGTCTGAAAGGGTGAAAACATGTTCCCCTTTTTATTTTGGTTTCTTCCTTTCCCAGCTTCCCCCTTCAAACTTTCTTAAGCCTAAAGGCTTACATTTAAAAAGTTTTTTTTTTCTTTTAATACCAATAATTGGATTTTGCTTCATTTGCATTATAACAATCTCGACCAGCCCATGCGTTTTATTGAATACTACCCTTAAGAATCACATTGGTTATATTGAATGTTTCTAAAATTATGGTTATAGTTCAGACAAAACTTATTTCAATCAGTCTTATTTCTGATTATACTTCTTAAGTATGATTCTTTATTATTTTACTATTTTTTATTTTTTGCATTTTTTTTATAAATAAAGCATTAGACATTATATTTTAGAGGAGAAATATTAGAACAAGAGGCCATAGTCTAAATGTTGACGGTCATAAGTTTAGATGTAATATAAGGAAGGTTTAGTTTACTGAGAGGGTGGTAGATAAATTAAATGGCCTCCCATCAGAAGTGGTAGTCGTCCATGGTATAGGCATGAAACTTTCTCAGACCAACGACTGATAAAGCTCCGAGTTTTTCAGGAAAAATGCGCAGACTTGATGGGCTGAATGGTTCTTATCTACTGTCCAATTCTATGTTCCTATTTTTAAAGTCTGGACATCCTAAATAAGAGGCAATTCCTGCATGGATTTATAGAGCATTTCCATCCAAAAGAAAATTTTCACATTGTTTAGAAACATAGAGTTTCATGGCAGATAAAAACCGTTCGCCCCGTCTAGTCTTTTGGTACAGATACATAATGTTCTTTTTGAATTAGTGATCAATCATCCGCATGCATACTGTATTAGTCATAACATTCTCCTGTAGCTGGCCTCAGTGCTGTTGGTTTCCAGCTTTCATCTAATCGTAAATCTGGTAGTCTGGATGATACTTTGCAGAATAACATCTCTAATGGCTCAGTTATTCACGTGTAGGGGCACTGATCTCTTGCCATGAATGTTACAGATATAAGTAAATGTAGCATGTACCAAAATAATGTTTATTAATATTTACTCTGAGAGACAGGACCTGTGCAGAGTCAGCCGGCACCACTAACCATCCTAAAGCAGTAATGTGGCTAGCTGGGCATTGTGGGAGTTGTAGTTCTACAATCATTTAGGGGTTATAGGTTGACTGTTGATAGGTAGAATGCCTCACTAACTCTAGTGATTGCAATTGTGCATTGTGCGTATTTCTTAGTACGTGGCAGCTTTGCTTATATCCGGTAACATAGAACCATCAAGTTTCACAGCAGATCAGAACCATTCAGTCCCTCTAGTCTGCCTATTTTTCCTAATGTAAATATTCAGACCTTAATCAGTCCTTGGTCTAATCTTAGATTCGGGATAGCTGTATGCCTATTCAAAGTATATGAATGACTCCCATCAGAAGGTTGGACAGAACCGATAAACTTAGTGACGTTCCCTCAGACAATCAGAGTGTAATAAATGCATTTGAGTCACTGTAAGGACTTTGGTTACGAGTGAGAGAAATGATCAGTCTAAATGACCAGAGCTCCATCTGTGTACGTTGGCCAAGCCAGAAAGAGTCCATCAGAGAAGTGGAATTTGAAATGCAGCAGCTGTCACAGAGATGCAAAAAGGCACAACTCCAGTTTGCAGTGCGTCAGACGTGGCACTCGATGTGATGGAAGGGGGAGCAAGTAGAAAACACTGTCTTATTCAAAGGCTACACTTCTTGAGCCCAGATGGCTTACAGTGTGTTAGATTTTGCACTCTGCATACTATTACATGTCAGATCTCACAGTGCTTTCTTGCTTCTGTAACTCGCTTGTGATACATTTTTCTAGTGAAGTAACATTCATTGCATCTGATTTCCCAATCTAAGTAGATTTAGTAGATTGACCATGTATTTGACTTATGTTAGTACCTGAAGGTTTAGCAGTGCAATTACTGTGCCCGTCTCTCCAGCTTAGAGAGAGTTTAGTGGACAAGCATAACATGCGGTAACATTTTTTTCAAAAAGATCAAATATGGAAACGTTTGCTAATTTGTGAAAAATCAATGTACGCTTGTTTGTTAGCTGTAAGAAAAATAAAATGGACTCATTTTTAGTGTTAATTATAAGCTATGATCAATGGGAGTGATCAAAGTGCCTGCCAGAGAGAAAAAGGAAACGGACGATATTTAAGGGGGGTTTGAAAAAAGGAGACCCTGAGTATTTATTCTCATTATCCTAATAAAGTCATTACCAGTGCAGACTACAACAAAAACAGAAGACATAAAAAACAAATTAGAAGGTGGCTGAATAATATATTATATACAAAAAACAGCAAGAAAGCATATGTGTGTTTCAGTGACGGATTTAACATTGGTATTAAAATGTTATAGCCTATATTTAAAGCAAACCGACTATTTAGGAAAAGAATAAGCCATAGATGAATCAACAGATATTAAACCGGTTTGTGTTCCAGTATTTATAGTTCTACAATCTTCTTCCTGATGTCATGGTCCACCTGCTTAATTCATGAATATCAATCTTTTTCACAGATCATGATCACAGAAATTCTTTGCCCCAAGTGATCAAATACTTGAATAGAACCCTGATGAGATCTGTTGTGGGGACAGTGAAGCAGGTAACCTTACTCGTTCTATCCTGCGACCCGGTGGATCCGGAGGGACACAAGTACATTGTTCCTGAAAGTCTGCTCAAGGCAGTACCCGAAAAATGGAATTTTGTGCCAAGAAAAACGAAGAAGAACCATTCTTCCAAATGTAAGCGTTTTTCATCTCACCGCTTCATACCTGTGTATTAGGCAGGGCACTTACTTGCAGCAGCACGCCCCTCGAATGGCAAGCTCTAAATCTTATGTATCATTTAAAGGGAAACTGCAATTACAATTTCCCCTTGCAAATGCATACCTTTTGCTCCTTTCCCCACTTATACCCCATGCCGGAGATGTGACACATTATATACTTTTCTGACACAGGCTGGACAGTGGAGTGACACAATGGACCATAGAGGGGACATTCCGCTGCAGCTTCTTCTAAAATAAGTGATTTCTCCCTTCTATCTACAAGTTTAACCTGCAAAAAAACTGTTTTCTTTAACCACGATTCTCCTTTTATATTTTTAGTATATCCACCATTATATATATTGTTTTTTCAAGGACAGAAAAAGCTGGAGTTTAGATGTAAACATTTAGTATCAATAATACATTAAAATAATGAACATATTTGGAGAAAAATAAAAAAAAAAACAATTTTTGTACTATTTTACTATAGTATTTTACTATTTTTACTACGATAATTGTCCTAAAACCAATTCAATTTGAAGTATAAAATGTACCATGCCCTTTCCCTTTTCTCAACTTGACATTTTCAAAATGTATTTTGTGAGGCCTATGTCTCATCTTGGAATGTATTTTTTGGAGAAAACACAAGCGAGGGTATTTCACTAGGAACATTTGGACACTTATCAGGCAATCAATTCCCTGGGAAAGGGAGGCATAACATCAATGTCTTTTGCTTTTTTTCGCCACATCTATATTTGTGATATAAATTAAATTAGTATTAATATACTTTTTTGCATCTATAGGGCACACTATGTGACATGCTCATACCGCTGCACAACAGTACACAAAATAGGACAGGAAATGAAAGGGTTAAATTACATAATACACCATAAATAACTATATTATTTATTTATTTTAACTTTACTGAGGCTCCTGATCAGTCTTTGGCCGATCAGCAGCAGTCACTTCCCGTGAATGGAGCCTCACGTTTATTGAGAACACAAGCAGCCATTCATAATGGAAGTTTTACGTGAATGTGCAAGAATTCCAGCACGAGGAGTGTTAATGATGGTTCCCGAGGTTCTGCACTGGGAGCCAATGGATGTCGATGTGCACACACGGCTAATTTCTTCATTACGTTCCATGCCGTCATGTTAGGTTTTTGGGCCAGTTTTTTTTTTATGGCATCAAAAAATGTAATGAACATTTTAAGGGGTTAAATCCTTAAGTTAAGGAAACAAGGGAAGTCCCTTCAGCATAAATACAGTGTTGTATACAGTACTGTAGGTTATCATTGACAAAAACCTGGTTTTAAAGCCAAGTAGACTAATCTAGAAAAGCCAACCTGAGCAGGAATGCTGGCTCCCTTACATCACAAGTTATGGTTCCCATGTGTCATCTTAACATTGTAGCAAAATATTAACAATTCTTTTTCATTTTTGTATCACAAGGCATCACAAGATTGACAGCGGAAGCAGTTTCCATTGTTCTCAGCAAGCTTCCTTCAATAATTGCATGCCTGCCTCCTCCAATAAAATACTTCTACTTGTTCGCCGAGAGAAAAATATCAGAACAGTACTCTGTACTAAAAGAGACAGGAATACTCGTTGGCAACTTAATTGGCATTATATGTCGTGTACTAGAAAACGGAGAGGCCGTAGAACGCCTGACATGTTGCGTGTTGTCTCGATGGAGTAAAGAGAAACTTACTGCCATTGGTGGATGCTTGGAGAAGACAATTGGAAAAAACATCAGTGAATCCAATAACGTTGCACAAAAAGTCTTAGAAAACATTGAGAAAACGCAACCAAAATGGATCGAAAACCAATTGAAAAAAGCTAAAATGTTGAGCATAGAAGGGTAAGATTACTTAATATTTTCTTTCTTGTAGGGTGGGAACATGTATGTATGCATTGCATCTCAGCGCATTCTTCTGGGGAAGATCAAGTAATAAATCCAAAAAGAAAACTGATAACACATTTAAAAAGGATAAACATGATGTGACCAACAGTGAAAAGTAATAAAAACAAAATATACAACTAATGTTAGCTGCAAGTACATTTACATGTTTTGTTTTTGTGCCATCTTATTTTCATCTCCAGCTAGATCTGGCTCTTAAATTGTACCTAGATGTGTTCTCCTTAGTGCTAGTTAAAAAAGTTGATAGTGGATATGAAGCCTGTTTGTTACCAAAGACCAGTAAAAAAAAAACAACTTTGATAAATGTAGATTCTGGACGTACAGAGATGTAAGGAACCACAGCATGATCTCATTCAGATAGCATCATGGATTTTAGATGTGTCCTCCACGTTCACTCATTTGTATTTATTTTAGTAAAAGTGCTATGAAATAGTATGTGTTTTTTTGGCTGGGTTGAGCTGTATAGTGCTATGACTCCCTGTACAAGCTGTAGGAAAAGGCATGCTACCAATCGCTGCTGAACGACATGTTTACCTACAGTTTTCAGTGGTATTTACTAATTTCATACACCTGGAAAGAGCATTTTGTAGTCCAGTAGCATCATATCTGTCCGTCTATTATAATGTCTATTATTATGTCACCTATCTTTTAACATGAAATTGATATAAAAAAACACTTAACCTTTAGAGCAAGAAAAAAAAAGTTCAAATCTGACCTATATAACTACAGAATAATTTAAATCTTCAGATTATAACCTGGGAACCCTAGGTTCTGGGCTTCTGTACTTACCAGTGCTGAATAAGTATTGGAGACTACAAGAAACCTTATCCCCTGTACTGAAATGGTATCTTAAAACTATTCTTTTGGCATACATCTGTGCAAATTTGGGATTCATGCCTCTTGTGAAATGTCCCTCTTTCCTTTACTGATTAGAATTAAAACTATTAACCCAATCTCTGAGTTCAGGAGCCATGATGCACAATATGTAAATTTGATATAGAGATGGGTATGACTTGTTACTTATATCCGCTAAGGATGCATTTTTCTGTTTTGTAAAATTACAGTATTACCGCCCTGGTCATATATGTGCTATATGAGAGTGTTTGGTAAAGAATGAGTAAAGCAAGCCATGTGTGCTTCACTAATCACTGTCCGACTGGTCAACAAGTGGTATCTCACTTCAGGCGCTGGGAATGTGAGTGTAGCTGCTCCTCGGGAATGAAGCCCCCCAGCGCTACTGCCCCCGGAAGGTACATGGCACAGATTACTTGCAGAGTATAACACAGAGAAATACATTGTAGGGGGGGGCTGCGACGGTGATATATTTCAATAAGTGGAACTGCAGTGTCAAAAGACATGGCTGTGACCTTCTGCTGACTACTACTTTTGTTCTAGATCCATAACTCTATTCTTGTTGCCTCTCTCTATTAAATACCCCTGCGGGTCAGCTGACTGCACAGTGCACGTGTAACCTAGAAATACCTAGAAATGGATGATCAGCCAAATGGCTACTCATTTACAAGTTAAGAAAACCTACCCCCACGTGTTGGAAGGGGCGGCTGTACACACTGCTTGCCTTGTGCCCTGTCTAAACACATTCCTATTCACTAAAATAACCTTCATTTCAAAGTAACATCTAGCCTATCAACACTCCGTTTATATAGTCGAGAACACGCTGCCCGAAAACACTAAGCAAAGTGTCCGTCTTTGCAAAGTAATTTGTGGCGTTGCAGATTATTGTTTTTCATCATGGTGACCCTGATTTGGCTGGCTGGGTGCATATATAGATGAAGATGAATGCAGTTATTCCTTGGCTGAGGTCTGCCTCTTTCAGGGCACATTCTCCCTAATGATATGATTGATAAGCTGTCCCAAATCCAGAGAGGAACTCATTAATCATAGTGCTGACTGAATCCAATCATCTGCTTCACCTGCAAAGTGATGGACAGGAAAGGATACAATTTGGGTGATACACTCCTTTGTCAGAGGACCCTCAACTTTTTCAATGTCATCCTCATGAGAAAAAAAAAAGAAGAAATGTAGCTTGTACCTGCAAGGAAAAGAACAGCCGTAAATCCTCCTGCTAATTCCACCAAAAAGCCTGCGCGGCTATAGCATCCGCTTATATAGGACATCACGGAACGATCAAGGAAATGTTTCTAGAGTTTGGAGGACACTATCACGGCGCATCTTGATTCTGGATTTTAGTTTTGCTGTACATTTTTAGTAATTTTAATCAAGTTTTAATAATATTTCTTGTGATCTGTCATTTGAACACCGCACCGAGGGAGCGCAGAGAGAGGGGCTTCATGGCTGCGTTTTTAAATTATTTACGGATTGATACGTAGGATTATGAAAACATTAATAACATTTTTAAAAGTAATAAAACAAATCCATTCAGGGTCAGGTGATCCAACAAAATTGCAGGCATCTGAAAGTCTTCCCACTCTCTGCCCTGTATGCCAGTCTAATAAAAAGGTGCAGGACGTCACGTTGGTGTAATACCAGTCTTCCCAGTAGTGACCATGAAAAGGTACGTGATGACTGTTGGCTGGGGTCCTGCACATACATGACGCAAATATATAATACACAGTATAAGTGGAGCTACTGGACTTTGGGGAGAAAATTCTGTTGTTGCAACTTTGTGTCAAACAAAACCTATTTGTGAAAGAGGGGTTCACACACACAATGGTCTATGGAGACTCAAGGCCGGGGAAGGCTGAGGACAATGGCGACTGTGGGTTGCACCTTATTTACCCCTACTTATAGAAGTGGCGGTTTTAGTCTATAGGAGCGATAGAAGCAGTGATTTGGAGAAAAATGAACTCCCTTATTAATAAGAATAAATAAGGATAATAATAAAACAGTGTATAGCAAGGGCTAAAACAGCAGGCAAGGGAAGTCGGCAGAAGCGGACTGGTTTAACGGGGTCTTTCTGTGAAAGCTGCCCTTTTGACAGTAACCTAGCACACTGATTTTCTCTTTTGTAAGCGTAAGTACACCCAGCTCTGTTACAAGTATGTGATTATACTAATTACACAGACACACGTTATTGCATTTTAAGTCGTTTCCAAATATTGGACTAAGCAAGATTATTTAACTTGTAACAGCAGTAATTTTATTAATGCCGGATCACGTACTTTGCCATTCGGCTGAGCTGCAAAGCTGCCGTCCGACAGTGTGCTTTAACTTTTTAAATTCCGCATTACGCTCGGTTCATTGCAGACGGCGTCATCGACACACGAGCGAGCTGACTGTACACTTTGAGTTTGGCCTGAATAACACAACTATTCTTCTTTTCTTCTCCTAGTGACTTTGCACTACCGGAAGACCATGGTCCGTTCAAATTGACTGAGCAGAAAATAAGCGTGATGGTCTTGAATATCTGCCACAAACCAGGTGGCAGTGAGTTCCTGAGGCAAATGTATCATATCATCCAGCTCAATGAGGTAGGGAAAGTGCCTTTTTGCCGAGCAATTAGGTGTGTACTGGGTTGAAGCGGAGTGCGCTGGCAGCTAAGCGTCTATCGTAGAGGTGGTCCTGCCATTTATTTTTCTATGCCAATAGCAGATTCAGCATTGCTTTATAATCTGATTATTTGCGTTTGGTAGGCATTGTCCAAGTTATTGTTTACTTATTTGAATGTTGCAATTCAACATCTACTTCAAAGCGGGGCATTATTATAGTTAATCTCATACATGAAATGCTAACATCGGAACTGTGAATGATTCTAGGTATCCGTTGAGCTCTGTATTTCTGCAGATTCAGCACACATGCTGTGCCTATATATATATATATATATATATATATAAGATATTGTTTTTATGCTAATCGCTTTGTGCGATTGCTAGAATAAAATGTAAACTTGGATATAGGAAAGGCCCTCCGAGTATCCATATTTACTATCATCAGAATTGTAAAGAAGCTGATAAGTTGGGACAAAAGCCTTATAATAAGCATTTTTGAACCCTTCTCTTCCGGCAGCTTTATTATTTTATCATATTTTGTTTAAAAATGGGCCAGCACTTTCTGCAGTGTCGTACATAACGGACTAAAATGATATTCTGTTGACGTGGCTTTAGAATAACTTAAAAAATGGAGAATTAAAATGTTTTTTCTCCTTGTGCTGATTTAATTTCCCAATCAATAGTATTGTTACTTTTTTAAGATGTAATCATCTAGTATGGTTTTCCTTTTGCAGTGATGAATATCCTACAAGAGATCCATATTAAAAGGTGCTCTTTAGAGTATGAGAACAATGCTTAAAGTACTGTTATTTATATACCTTTTTACAGTTGTAAAAAAATCATATTTTTTCTTTAGGACTGTCTGAATGAGATGATATATGTCAAGGATCCGGAGAAGGGCTCACTGCAACCAGGAGCTTTCCAAATGGTGTGGACCAGCACAGAAAAGGAGTTACGCTTTAACCCTCTGCGCATGTTCACTCTTCCCAATGAAGCTCTACTAGCTCAGGTAACAGGGAGTAAGGAACTGCATTGCACTTACATTTATTTCTAGTGTGCACTCACACTTTATCACTAGCTTGTATATAATTCTTATATACAATGTATATATTCAAGATTTCACAAGGTGCTTTTTTATACCAGCCTAACCAGGTGGTTAGGACATCTTATACCTTGTTTATTTAGTGTTTTTTCACTGCTACTGTAGAAATGGAAATGTGAAAAAGATTCCACTACCAGTCAATCGTGGTATGATCTTGACTTTAAAACTTTTGTGTCCATATGCCAAGGTTTAAGACATGCAGGAGGACAGGTGCATGGAATGAGGGTTATAGTTTGATGGCATATTTTATTTATTGACGTTTGGGGTATCTGAGGCTGGTATTGGGAAAGTTTGAATTAAGTGTAGCAATCTTCACAAGAGATTTTTGGTTTCCCCAGCCATAAAGTAGTACAGAAAAATAGATGTATACAAGAAACATATAACATTGTAATCAAATGGTAAGATTCTTGATAACAAAAAGGTTTGGACTGAACCAGCCACTGGACAAATGGGGCAAAAGCCTGGTGAGATTATCCACAAAGTATTACAGAGGAAACGTAGAGTTTAGTCCTGGCTAATCTGTTCGGGATGGACTTTTGCTAGCGCCATGCAACATTAAACAGGGCAAAATAACAAGGACAAACTGACACATCCCTGTATTACAGAGTAATAGATGCTTAGATCAACACGCTTAGCCAAATGCTGTATCTCTGTATCTGGATGCACGGTAAAGACAGAAAAACTTCAAGGTCCACTAAAGATATAAATAAAACATTGCATTTCAAATCAAATCTATTTTACATTTATCATTATCATGCTCAAATAGGACCTTGAAGAAATGCCTAGGAAAAGCAAAATTCTGTAGCCCCGCGATCATACTTTTTTCTCTTACCTTTATTAATCAAAAAGTGACAGGGAACGAGATGTCTTCCGTATCGCATTGAATGCTAACATTTGGACAATGAATGACATTTTATGTGAAATTACCTTTATACCAAATATTTAGGTGATCAGATTATGTCTAAGGTCATTTATTTTGTTTAATTATTTTGTGCCAACAAAGGCAGTACAGATAGGGTGCTCTACAGCAGTTGTGAGCACTGGCGTAGACCAACAACAGCCAAAGTTACGAGGATGTAGCATCACAAACATGGCGAATGGCATAGATAACAAACACATTCAGCACATGAAACGTAATTAACACTTAATGAATTGACAGCTATGGCACCACCATCCAAGTGCCCTACCTCTGCATAAACAGGAGCACATCCAAAATATACCACCGCCAAGTGAAAAGACTATGGAAAGCTCCTGCAAGAGACGCTTGCTAGCCTCACACAAGATAAAGACCCCTTAAAATGATACAGATCATATAAAATACTTAGAACGTGCACTTATATATATATATATATATATATAATGGGTGTCCATTATATATATGTACGGTACAGCTGGCCATGTTATTTTAAGCAAACCTTCCTCGTCTGCACCCTCTTTTGTACTTCTGTTTCCGATGAAATGGAGACCCCACTACATACAGTATGATCTGTATGACCTTGTGGTGTTTTTTTTAACTACATTAACCCTAATGGGCATAGCAGAGAACAAATGAATGTTTGAAATTACATTTCTATTAATTAAAAAAAATACATTATTAAATTAATCCAGATTTTTAAAAATTTGCAGTTTTGTTTCAATGTGCAGTTATTTTGGAACTAACCAAAGGGATGTTATTTCTCATGCAATCAGCATTACATACCAAGAATGCGTGTGCTTCTCATGCTTACAAATATGTATATGTACCATCTGTTTATTTTACATTGTGGAACCCGTTTAAGATAAGAACCATAAACAGCTTGTAATTAAAATACATCATGTAACATAAATCCTAGCTGCCCTAATTCTTGGTAAACTAGTTGCTGACAGTAGGAAATGTAAATTGTTAAGACACATTCAGAGTAGTCATTTATTTCTCCTTTCAAACAAAGACTTCAGGTCTCAGACAAAGTAGTTGGGCAGGATGCCATTAACAGTTGGAATGTGGTGGGAAATTGATTTATCTTTTAATAAATAATGACTAAATCACTAAGTGGATCGGTAAATTAATTGTTGTCTTATTGAAATAAAAAAATACCCTGCTTCTCTGAATTTGATTTATGCCGTCAGGCCAAGTCCTCTTTTTTTCTCCTTATTAGTTCGTCTATCACTGGGAAATTACCGATAATAATAGCTATGATTGATAACTAACACAGCCTTTTTCACATATATCAACAGAGTACTTCAGATGATTGGCGTTGTGACTGGTCTACACTGCTTCCTGGTTGTTTGGATGTGAATCCGGTAACGTTCAGTGCCCTCCTGCAACACAGGTACGCAAAATGTCTACAATAACAATATTACAACTTGATTATATTATAATATTATATTGATAATGTGTCACTGGCAGAATTCTTTAATCCATGAATGTGCTGGAAGCTAATCATATATATAATTTGGGAATACCTTACACAGTCATGCTTGTGAATCCACTCTTCCTATGAGATACTTCAGCAGGGATTGATCTCAAGAGCAAAAGGTCACGCAAAACAATCTATGTGCTTTAATGGGGCTTGCTTGGAAAGTTTGGCTCTTCAAAGTTCACCCTATTCAGTTTTGTTTGGTTAAAATATAAAATAACATTTACTTGGAAATTGTCATTGTACCAAACCATGGGAATGAAGAATACATATATAGAAGTATTTTGAGGGTGGACGTCCTATGAGTCTAAAGGGCACATTTTCAGACCTCTCCAATGACTGTGTACTCTTCCAGGAAACACATACCCACTGGGAGAACCTTAGAGGTTTATTCAGCGGAGTTTTACACTTCCATTTGTAGAAGAGTTGCAGTTCCAACTCGCCATATCTACTTTGCATTAGACAGAGCTGACCCGTAAGGCTAACCTATAAGAAGAGTTCAGTTAACTCTACATAATGCATAGTTAAATCAAGAAGATTCCTTGAGTCACCTTAACGATCGAAGTATCTTTTATGCAAAGCCAGTTCAGCCCTTCTTCCTGGAGAAACTTTCCACGGATGACCCTTTATCATGTAGACTGAACCCTCTAAGTGGGATCTCTTGTAAAATTCTGCTTTATTTAATAAACTCCTAATATATTGCAAGAATACCGGTATAATTTAAGAATACACATTTTTATTTTCCGTTATTTAACATAAACAACACCAGTATGGTGGTTTATTTGTGTGTAATGGAAGAACACTTTTGTTATTTTGTATTTAAACATTTTAACATTTTGGGCTATAAGCGCAAAGGCTCTTGAGACTAAAAGACAATTGCATTTTATCAAGGACAGAAAGAGAGCAAAACCTTAGTCCTCCAACAAAGAATGACTATAGTGGAAAGGCACCAATATAATAGGCACAGATTCCCTCGTCTCTAATGCCTGGTTTTGAGCTTGTCACTCGGCAAGGTGACACAATGCTGTATGTAATCGAGGTGGGGGGTTGAATTTTTATGATAGTGTTTAGATTGACGGGTTATGACAAAACTGAATTCATGGTGCTTTAGTGAGTCTTTTTTGTCGACTTTTGCCTACATTTTCACTTGTCTGGGAAATGACATATTGAGCTCGTACACAGCCTGTAAATCTATTGGCGCTAAAGGATTCATATTGTATTGTCAGCTGCTGTCATGGTAGTCAGGTAAGACAGGTGAAATTTGTTTTATGCAACGTACCTTGCAAAGGGCTGCACCAGAGGGCAAACAAACCGTCGGAGCTTAGAAAAAAAAGGCCAGGCAACATTTTGAAGGAGCCATTAATCAGTCGTAGCGTCACAGGTGTAGTGACTTCCTCGCAAGCTGTCAGTGGACTGTGAAAGTCACATCCAAAGCACAGACCATCATCATATGCCTACTAATATGCCAGCTAACAGACTATGACTGCCACTTAATTGCCTTGGTTAAATCAGTCCTAATCAGCTGGTTGAATGTGGGTTAACATCTGGTTTATGGTAAGGACATACATATTGTAGAGAGTTTTTAGGTTGGTTGGATAAAGTAAAGAAGTGGGTACGGCTTAGGGCTTGGTTCCAGTTAGAAGTTGCGAGTTATACAGAACTCAAACGTCCCAATGAAGACGCTGTGCATAGACACTGGACCTTCCGCATTCATAGTCATTATAGCCAAACCAATGTAGCCAGAGCTGGGAATGATTACACATTAATTGTCTGTATGTTTTGTGCGCTAGTGAAAAAAACATGCAGGTGAATAATTGATTTTGGCTGCACGTTCATATAGGCAAAGGTACATGTATTATTTTTCAGGTACATGTATTATATTTCAGGTACATGTGTTATCTTTCAGGTACATGTATTATATTTCAGGTACATGTGTTATCTTTCAGGTACATGTGTTATCTTTCAGTGCCCGCCTGTGTAATCAAATTAGCCTATGGGAAACTGTGGCATGCACATCAGTTTTTTCCAGTAATTTTGAGTATGCATGTGCTATACATAAGTGTATGTTATACAAAATATTACTACTTTAAGTTATATTGTATTTATAGAGTGCCAGCAGATTATGTTGCACTCTTACAACAGGAAGAGTTTGAGAATTAACATTAAAAAGGCTCTTTTTCAGCTAACGATCGAAATACACTAATCCACTCACCTTGCTTTGACACTAATCATATTATCATGGTTGTGGAGATTTTGGTCTCCATAGTTTAGCAGTGTGATTCAAGGTTTATACTAAAGCTGCTTGAAAGTTATTCTGCGTGTGCACGAAATACATGGTTAAAACATATTTGTACCGTTGAACCCCTTTTAATTTCAATTTAAATGGGTGGCATTTTTTTTGCAAATTTTCCACATGCTAATGTCAAACTTTATTTAAAGTGATTTCTTCTGTTTGTACATATTTCCCATTTTATCTAGCCTTTTAAATGCTCAAACCATGTATATAAATATAGTCTTGGAATCTGGTAGTCCGAGGAGGGCCGGTAACTTCAGGCCCAGGCAGCAGATAAAGCCAAATGGCCAATCTTCCCCTTGACCCTTCCCAGTAACTAACAAGCACATAGGCCAGGGGCGTCCAACATGCGGCCCTCCAGCTGCTGCAGGACTACATCTCCCATACTCCTCAGCCAGCCCCTTAGCTGAAAGAGCATTATGTGAGATGTACGCTGGACGCCACTGACATAGGCAGACATAAATACACTAACGCACTAACACATACAGTACTTGCACACACTCATGCTAACACCCACTCCCTCTAATACACCCTTACACACTCATGCTAATACACACATACACTCTAACATACATACATACTCACTCCCTGTCATCATCTATCTCACTCTCTACCACCATGTCTGCCTCCTTCCCTGCCCTTACTCCCTTTCCCCGTATTACCCTCTCTGTCCTCCCTCCATTCCTCTCTCTCTCCCTCTGTCTCACTCCCTCTCCTCACCCCTTTAAATTATCAGAGGCTTCTTTTGTGTTACGTGGCCCTGCAGCGTTCTGCGTGCAGACGTTTTTTTTAGGAATTTTGAAATTGCCTTCCTGCCTCTCTGGCCAGCCCGTCCCTGGCTATGTAGCATGCTGTACCTGGCACAATATATCCTAGGAAAGAACCAGGATGTGAACTTATATCATGGCTCTCTGCTCAGAAGGTACAATATGCTTTATGATAGCATAAATATGCCAGTAGGGGAGATCTCCCTTGTAACCATCCCATTGAGCAGCACTTTTTTCAGCGTGTGACTGCTCACCTGTAGCATGTGTCTTTACAATCTGCCATTTGCTTGATTATATTAACTTAAATTGTTCTGCATTACGTTTGCAATCCAAGGTGAATACAATCAGAAATTTGTGAATTGTACTCTGCCTCAAGGGTGCAAGACATGGCTGCCCTAAATGTGCAGCACATTCAAAGTTGACTTACAAGAATTAAATTTAGGCAAACTCTAGCCATTAAAGAGATAATCAAATTAGCAATAAAAGGGACATAATGATTTCTCCTGAGATAATTATATGGGCAATTTAACAGTGAATTGGAAAAATTGAGAAAATTAATACAATGTACAGTTAAACCTTGCGGAGTACATTCAGAAAGAAGACAGGCATTCATTTTCTATGAAATGCGTCTCAATTAATGAAAAAACAGTATTGTTCTACTTTAAACAATTTTGTTCTGATTTAAATTCCTATAGTGGGTTGAAAAAAAATCCTTTATACTGCCTGAAAAGCCACCAGACTCGATGTTAGCACATTATTCAATAACTGTTCACTATGTACAATATTAAAGAATTAAGACAAAAAAATTACACCATCAGCTACATGACTTAAATATCAATAGGACATATCTCTAACACATTGTATTGTTCCCATTGGTTTAGGTAAAGGATGCTAAACCCTTATTTATGCAATAGTGATTTTATTTAAAAAAAAAAAAAACTGATCATACCTTCCTACCTGGTTATTTATTTATTTTTTTAATACTTCTGAACTGATGTTTTTAGGTGTGTAATTATGTCTTCTTCCTCCCCTTATTAATAACGTCTGGGCTTTTAAAATCCATCTAATGTTATCATTGCTTGTCTGTTGTGGTTGTAGCCCACAAGGAAAGAAGTTGCAAGGTTATGCTTTAATGCGTTTTAAACCAATTTTTTGCCCCTGTAAAATCAAGATACTTTGTGGTGAATCAAGTCCAGAGCACTGAAGGAAGCACTGAAGTGTTTGGATCCCAGACTCTATCAGTGACTTGCTGTGTCTAAGATCAGTGCCACCTTGAGGCTTTGTTGTGCAGTTAGTAGTAATGTTAAAATTACCCATTGTGTAGTCTTTAAATCATATATTCTTTATGTATTTGGATTTGATGTCATGTCACTAGTGGCATGTTCCAGCCTAGTCCTTCTAGACTTACACCAGCAGCTGCAAAACTGGGGGGCTCTTCGGTGCGCTGCATATTTAATAGGTCACCTGGGGAGATCAGTCAGTATGAGGTATCCATAGAGAATATCCTAAAGAGACTACGTGCTCGTCAGGCACAGTGCTTATCGGAGAAGGCAAAAGAGCAGAGGTGAGTACCGGGGGTGGCCGGAGTTCTGTCATGTGCCACAAATTCCTCACAATGATCCAAGATTTTGTCCACAAAAACAAAAGGAAATAAATATTTTGGAATGTACCCAATTTCTCTTTTCTTCTGATGTTATTTGATTCTAAGTGTCATTTGGTCCGTTACACATGCCAATTTTATTTCTATATGACCCCTTTACTGTAGAGTGTAGTGTTTACACTTTTCAAGAATTAACATTTTTCTAAACATATTG
Source organism: Spea multiplicata (assembly GCA_009364415.1). Classification (NCBI taxonomy): domain Eukaryota; kingdom Metazoa; phylum Chordata; class Amphibia; order Anura; family Pelobatidae; genus Spea; species Spea multiplicata. The sequence continues at coordinate 53,818,847 of VKOC01000001.1, read as the reverse complement.
TCACAATAGGGAAAAGAAAAAATGTTGGTGCGCTAAGCTAGTCACAGGCTCAAATAATACAAATGTATAATATGAGGCCTACCAAACAGGTGTAAGCATGCTGCAAGAACAGTGTATTGGCTGTACAATGTATACAAAAAAACAAAAACTGTCTGCGCTTCTTACCCTAATAAAGTTGGCAACAAATATATAAACATAATATAAATGAGAGGTTTTGGTTATATGAATTGGCCAAAGCATAATTAAGCTCACCCGCCACGTCAAGGCACACTCTCAATAGGGTGAGAACCTACTCTCACCTCCTACATAGTGGGCACACAAAGCAGTTTATACTGCTACCAAAACCTTATTAATGTGTTGGGGGAGGTGCAATTAAACCTCCTCCCTATTAACCCCTGGACAGCAAGCTGCAACCAGACTGATGAGGAGCCAACAACCTCAAATATGTGCAAACAGGGAAAAGAAAAAATGTCGGTGCGCTAAGCTAGTCACAGGCTCAAATAATACAAATGTATAATATGAGGCCTACCAAACAGGTGTAAGCATGCTGCAAGATACAGTGTTCTTGCAGCATGCTTACACCTGTTTGGTAGGCCTCATATTATACATTTGTATTATTTGAGCCTGTGACTAGCTTAGCGCACCGACATTTTTTCTTTTCCCTGTTTGCACATATTTGAGGTTGTTGGCTCCTCATCAGTCTGGTTGCAGCTTGCTGTCCAGGGGTTAATAGGGAGGAGGTTTAATTGCACCTCCCCCAACACATTAATAAGGTTTTGGTAGCAGTATAAACTGCTTTGTGTGCCCACTATGTAGGAGGTGAGAGTAGGTTCTCACCCTATTGAGAGTGTGCCTTGACGTGGCGGGTGAGCTTAATTATGCTTTGGCCAATTCATATAACCAAAACCTCTCATTTATATTATGTTTATATATTTGTTGCCAACTTTATTAGGGTAAGAAGCGCAGACAGTTTTTGTTTTTTTGTATATATTGTCACAATAGTCTTACCATATAGGTGACATAGGCAGCTGCCTCAGTGCCCAACTAGTAAGAGGTATAATGAAGGTTTAAGGCAACAAAGCCAATCATCACTAGGTAGTTCACGCAGTGCGACTAGATTAACTAGGGATGTGACTTGGCAAATCATGAGTTGGCTTGGTTAACAGGGAAACCACTAGACATCTGGCCCAGAAGACATAGAAGAAGAACATTTTTATATATTGTTACCAAAAGTAAAGCATGTGCAGGTAAGGAGCCATGGCTGCTTTGGAGCCCAGATGACCCTTTGTCTGTGTAAACATGTTACATTATTCTTTACTCCATAGCCACCTTTCCTTAAAACCCTAATCTGCAGTTGATCCAGCATAGGAGGTGATTTGGGTGGACCTTGACTAGTCTTTATCCTCAGTTATCTTTTCATGCTATGTACCCCTGGGCCTGTCTTGGCTTGTACACAAAGAATAAAATGCATCATTGCCAGAGAATCCCTTTCACTTCATGAGGGTCTGCTGTCAGAACCTTCTCAAGCCATAAATAGAACACGTGCAAGTGAACTTAAGAAGAGCTAATTATAAAGTAGGTATGTGATTTCTTCTTATTTTAAACATACATTTGTTTAAAGGAAGAGTTGCAAATCACACATTAAATGTATATAACATATACTTTATGAGCATGTGCACGTTGGGATTTGTTTAGTCCCATTGTATTATTTTACTTTATTGTTGTTATTGTAATCTTGTTGAGGACTATATTATATGTTCTGTGTTTGAGCTTTATAAATTAATTCCATGCTAGCTGTGGAGTTAAATAATTAAAGACTAAAGTACTTTACAATGAAATGTGTCAAAAGTGAACATATTTGATAAATATTCAATATATGTTTATCCGGTTGTTATATTTTTTTATTATATTTTCAAAAAGTGATCATATTTGTACAGATAAGTTCACAGTATCTTTTAAACAATTTGCAATTTGATAGATTATATATATATATATATATATATATACACACAATATAAATATATATATATATATATATATATATATATATATATATATATATATATATATATGTGTGTATTTCTATATACACATTGCAGAATAGCCAGTAATACAAACAATCTCTGGTTTCTACGCATTTCATTTCTAGGCAAGCTAAATAATATTCCCATATTTCCCTCAATATTATGTATCATTAACCTATAATAATTTAAGGTCCTGCCTAATGTGGCGTTCTGCCATAGGCTTAATACCGGAGGAATCCCTTGTTGAACAGATCCCTTGTGATAGCAGCGCAATCATGATAATATGTGTTAATAATCTGCCATGTTAACAATGGAAGATCATACTCCTTATACTGGAAAATGATGGTGTGTTCTAGATTAAGAGAAAATTAAGAACTGGTAACTCCTTTCTAAAGGGCATTGAAAAGACACAGCGATATAAAAGCTACAGTACAATGGCTTCTACTCAAAATTCAAAGAGTAAATAGAAGGGGATATTACATCCACAGCGTGACTTTGTTAAATTCTATCTTAAAACTGCAAAATGAAAGGGTAAATCCGTAGCAGTCGTTGTCTAAAATGGAATGATTATGGTTTCTGCTGAGAACAATACCTTGCCCTGCTGTTTCTTAGAGAGGTCAGTCTTCTTTTCTTTTCTATTCGGCAAGGCGTATACAGTACAGTGTTTTCATTCTTCATCTATATTTTATGTATGAACGTATAGAAATCTGAAGGGATAAGAGATCAAGGGAATATAGAATTTGTTTAATTTCTTTCCTGTGCAGCTCTTTATTATTAGCCGAACATGTTGCATTGTTGTATTTGTCTTGTAGCAACTAGACAAGCGCAATTAAGGATTAAATATCATCTAGCCAGCAGTCTACGCATCTGCTGTACAAGCTCTGTGCTAATCGAAAAGGGTTAAATCGTCCCGATCTCACGGGCAGGCGTTTAAACTGAATGTCTCATGTGTTGCTTTATATCTATAGTTTTAAATGTGTGGGAACATGTAATCATGGTCCTTTTTATATTCAAACCGGGTCAGCTCCTGTCTGAAAAGTGTCCCATTGTCGCCATGTCATGCCAGCTCAAGATCTGTGACCTTTGCACTATATGGATTCATGGCAGTCCAAATAGTATTTCTACAGACCAGGCTGCTTTTGTCCCCCCACTAGTGGGGGGGACTAAAGCCTTTTGGACTAAATTTTCAAGTATGGCGACGTTTTAAAGACAGCTTTTTTTTTTTTTTTTTAAATGTTTTGTTTTAATAAACGCCGGGAACCGCCAGATGTCGCAAAACAGTCGCTGATAAAGCATTCTTGGTACAAAATGTGGCACTTTATATGAGTAATACCAGTATTGTGTTTGAAGGGCCGTAACAGGTCAGTGAAATGTCCTTCAAACATTTGATTTGTGTGTTCTAGAATGGGCAAGATGAAAAGATAAACACAGATGCCGCATTGACATCACCACCATTTAGACAAGCGATGCAATTGCTTTAGTCAGTGGAATCCATCATATCTCTAAACCAACGTCCAAAAAAAATATAATAATTTATTCTTTATTTTAAACATTAATGCTCTAATTGAACGAAGGGCCCCAAAGTGCTAGGGGAATTTCACCAGATTTATGATAACATTTCAGATGATTTCCTGATTTTTAATTCTTTACATCCTTACCCACAACAAGAACAGTCAAGTGTTATTAAGCTGATTTTACAGTAAATCTTCAGTTTCAATTAATTTTGTAAAATATTTGGCAGCACTGGAAGAAACCAGGAAAGCATTTATGATTGATATCTCTTTTATCAAGACAGAAGGCAAATGATCGCAAATACATTTATTGGGAAAATATCCGATTTTTCAATATGTCATTTGTTTGCAAGGCAGGATTGAGTCATGCGGTTTAACATTGAAGGTAATTTTCCCGGCTTTTACCTGGGAGCAGACACATTTAGGGGTTATAACTCCCAATATGGCGCAACGTGGTAATAGTGGAGCATTCACCATAACATTCAATGAAATGTTCCTGCTGATCCAGCCACATTTGCCCTTTATAGATAATCTCCACATATCTGTAAATGAGAGAATACCATAAAATTAAGGGCAAGGTTTATTTTTGCCATGGCGATTGCTCCAAATGTAGCAATTTGCACCACGTTTCTCCCTCTTTTATTATATGACCCACTATATTTGGCTGTCAATGAGTGCAACCATTTTGTTATGTTATTGTTCCCATTTTGATCAATTTGATGGCGCTATATAAAACAATAAAAAATAATAATAATAATAAACCTCTGGTCGTATTGTTTAGGATTTAGCTTTTTTTTTACAAGACTTATTGCTTAATGACAATGCTAAATACCCAATGCACCATATATTTATGATATTTGCAGTAAGAATCCAATACAGCCCATGCATTGCATGCGATGATCAAATAAATTAGAACAAATATGAGAAATATGTTTCCATGTGCAGATCTTAGGAAATTCCTTGTAATTTCTAGGGGTTGAAATACATTATTCAACAAGTAACCTGCTGTACATTTGGGTTTAATAGGCATTGCATGAATATACAGGAACTGTCAAGATAAAGCTGGGAACATGCATCATTCCGATTAAATTATGTGTCCTAAAGAAACAGGCACATGATGAATATTTGATGAAATGGTTTATGGTATTTTTATTTATTTTTTTTTATACGTCTGCTTCTACACAGGTATATAAAAAAAGCAGTGTGAGGGGCTGCCGGTGTTACTCGGGGGATTCGTAGAATGTACCCATTTGTACAGAATTCTATCCACCAATATGCTAGTAAAATGCAAATTGACTAAACTTTTAAACTGTACATCCATTTTAATTTTTTTTGGGGGGAAAAGGGAAACTGTAACGTGACATGTAAAAGCAATATATGCTGTTAACTTTTGTATTGTAAGATTTTATGTCTATTTAACCTTTATTTTAAGTACCAGGGTGTATGATTAACATAAAAAGAGATCTGCCTGAAACTCCGAAAATGGTATTGGTGTAACGCTATCAATCATTTTTAAATGTTAATGGTGTTAAAGTGCACCGAGAGCATATGTTTGATATTTTTTAATACAGTAAGTCTGCGCGGAGGAAATCTAACAAGGTTAAGCATTTTTTTTGCTGTTAATTATAATTTATCCTGCGTACTTCTCACTGTAGCTTGCAAAATGCTTTTCGCGCACGTCTCAAACTCCTAAAAAGATGCTCCAAGCTTGTAGAAATGTACCAAGGCTATAAATAGTTTACAGACAGAGCGCGAGGGAACAGATAGCATCTTGTCTTGAAATGCCCAAACAAATGTTGGATGAAAATTCCCTGCACTGTTCTTGCCTTAATTTTGGGCCTGGAGCTGTACAGCAGGAGACCAGCTTGTTAGGATGCTTAGGATGTGAAGAATTGTTTTCTTCTGTGAAGTTTCTAAAGAGTGATTTACCCAGTGCAACCCAAATAAACTGGTAGCACATAAGGCAAACACTGCTATTTTTTGTTTATATACTATTGATGCGACTTTTTCTATGCCGCACTTTTTCTTAAACTTTGTTTATTGACGGAATTCTTGTTGTAGAATAAACAAGTGAATTTCATGTATTAGCTGTTAAAGATGCCGTCACGGTATTTTAAGCTAATAAGATTTGGCAGATCGGTAATTTTATTATTTTTTCTTAAGGTTGAATTCCCTCCAAAAAAAAAAAACAAACAACTTTCAAACTTTTTCTTTTTATGACAACAAAGTTTCAGTGGCTACTTTTGTGTCACATGACAGTTAAGGGTTCCCGGCAACAAATTCTTTATTTTAATTGATAAATATGAATTTTAATGCAAAAAAACCCCAAAGAAGAATGAATAATCTCCATCCATTAGCCAAAATGTACAGTTTGGAGGATTTTGATGCAAGTTGGCTGTTGGGCAAAATCCACAAAGTGCTGCCAAAATATTAGGAGTCTCTAGAGGCAGGTTACCACATGCTCAACCTTTTTGACCATTTCTGGAAATTCTCTAGGTTTGAACCAGACTTTCCGAGCAAAGCCCTGCTTTTCCAGGTCAATTTCCTTTTCCTCTGGGCAGGGGCATTTGACCATGTCCATTTCATGCCCCTGCCTACCTAAGGCTGTCTGGATCTAGCCTACCCATTTACAACTAGGCCCGTCCACTTGTAAAGCCAATCCCCCAGGGGAGGGAGAGCTCAGGGTAGCCTTCTTAGGTATATATTTCATGTAAAAGATCTATTTTCCTTTTTACTCCATGTTCATATACTCAATCTTTTACTCTTTTTTTTTTTTTTTTTACGTTCTCCACGTCTATGTGACAGGTCTAGAAAAAAAAGATTAAATAATGGCACAGTCCACATAAAAAGAACCAATGGTAGCCACAAGTTCTTAGATCATATCACCTGCTGTAAAGAGACTGCAAATTATTACATATGGCACCATTCAGTTACCTGAAGAACATCTGGCTGTAAGCTTGGTCCTTCTATATGTTACTTTGGAAAATTCAATGGAATTTTTTTTTGATTTTTTTTTTTTTATAGTCCACAATTCATAAATCGTGGCTACAAATACTCTGCAATTAACTTGTCTTTTATTAATGTATAACTGAATCTTACCATTTGATTATTATTTGGCCTTCTTAAAACAATATTCTGTCAGGCAGATTTTTACAATCTAATCATGTCTTACAAGTACATTTAAATAACTCCATACCACAACATTGTAAATGCACATGTAAAAAGTATTGTCAGTTTCTATGTAATATGTGCATTTCAATTATGTAGAAAGGGACCCATAGTAAAAAATTAAATAAAAAATTAATATAACATTGCACTAACCATAAAATACGAACCTCTTGTTATATATGTGCCGTTCATTAGGGGCATTGTGCAATTTAACATAATCAACATATATCCATATAGAAACAAAAATTCAAAAAGAATATCTGATGTCCTGTATCCAATCCCGGGCAGATTGTTAGTTACTTAACACCTTATGAATGTTAATGGTTTTGCTCAAAATCAAACTTGCTCAAACCTAAGGGAATAGAATTCAATAAGAAGCCAAATCCATCGTATGTAACTACAGATTATTGTGTTTTATGGCTCTGCCACACCAAATATTTTAAAGAGGGGTAAATTAGTATAGGTATCTGTAAAGAGATGTTCTAGATACAATATATGCTTGTAATAGAAAATAATTAAATAAGGTGGAATTAATATTAATTAATTAAGTAAAAGAAAAAGTGACCTGGAGAAACAGGGTTTCATCTGGAGACTCCGATCAAACCATATCATATGCATATCACACACATGTATGTGTGTAATATATATATTGCACATGTATGTGTGTAATATCTATCTATCTATCTATATATATATATATATAGATAGATAGATAGATAGATAGATATTACACACATACATGTGTGTGATATGCATATGATATGGTTTGATTGGAGTCTCCAGATGAAACCCTGTTTCTCCAGGTCACTTTTTCTGGACAGGGGAAGCAATGTTGGGTCATGCCTCCTCTCCGTCCATTAAAGGCTGTATGTGGCTAATATGCAAGCCTACCCCAACTCTTCACAAAGAAGAGGGAGAGCTCCGGGCAGCGTACTCGGGGAAGTTCCCAGGTATGATGATATCTGTGTGTGTGTGTGTGTGTGTGTGTATATATATATATATAATATGTGTATATATTTATTAATATGCTTTATGTTAGGATAGTTACAAAAGAATTAGGTGCTTAATTTAATATATTCATTATATAAATGTATTGCCTTAACACTGAATAGAAAACTTTGTTAAAATTAACAAAATAAAAAAAGTTAAAATAACTGTGTTAATGGAATATTATAGGTGACAAACAGAAATTAGTGAAAAGCTGTAAAATATGTTCCTACAGTCAATGATGAGATGCACGTCTTAATATAACTTGCATTTCAAATTTAAAAAAAAGAACTGATCCATTTTAATACGGCGGTTATGAATATCGATTACAATGTTTTTTTTAATTTGGTTAAAAACCTTTTTATTGGTAACAAAATATTTGAAAATGGACAAGACAAGTTTTTAGTATTTTTGCCACTAAAGTCAGCTTCTCCTGTATTGTAACCAAACTTTATCCATATTACACAAGCTTCTCATTTAAGAAAATATAAAAAAAAAAAATTAACAACTGAACTATAAATCAGTATCATTTTAGTTCTATATAAATAAGATAACAATCTATTGTTGTTCTCTTTATTTGTGCAGTTTTGTTTTGATGAGCATTACACTGAAACAATATATATATATATATATATATATATATAATATATATATATACACTTTTTATGCAGTGTTTTCCATCTCCAATCCCAGCCATACCCTTTATTTTACACAGGGATATGTAACATCACAACATATTTGATTATTGGAGCCAAAGCTTTGTTACCTTGCTTGAAACACATGGTCTTTGTGATACACAGGGAAGAACTGAATGAATTACAATAAATTAATAGGGAAGAAAATCCCAATCCATTCCTCTTTTGAGTGGTTCACATACATTGTAATGAAATGTATTAGGAGTTTTCTTCTCTTGAAATCCAAATGAGACCCATTTTGGCACACAGCCTTGACAGTCCCTTTCATGAGCAGTGCCGTCTCCAACTCATGTGTGGGCCTCGCAAAATACCTCCTTTGTAAAACGGAATAAGACAATATAATGCCACGTAAGACGAAGGTGTCAAAACAAAGTTCAAGGCAATCCAATCAATGCCTCCCAATTTAGCCGGTGAGGCCAGTGTTCATTAGCACTCTTTAATTGTAAAGCTTATCGTGAGGTGAAGCATTGCTTCATATTTTTCTGGGTCTTTCACTGGACCCATTGTTTAAATATTTTTTTTTTAGAATCATTGCTTTATCGAATGAACCTTTGTTCTTGTGATAGTGGCATGAATAGATTTAAAATGGCGACACACAGAGTCAATTATGATACAGACCACCCCCTATACCACCCATAGCCACCGCATATTGTCTATGTAGGCATAAGTATCTGTATGCATTAGCTTGCCATGTTTTTGCGTGTGGATGCCTTTTGTTTGATTTAATGAACAGCCTAACGTTCTTGGCCAACAGCTGAATGAAAGAAATCAAAATTATAATAATCTGAGAGTCCTGACATTCACTACATTATATGACATCATTAAACATTGTTTTAGATATTTACAGAGCATCGGCAGATTCCATAGTGCTATTTAAATAGGTAGAGAGTGAAAATTAACGATACAATAAATTACAATTCTTACATTCCAAGTTTCAACTGCCTTTAGAATATTAGATATTGTTTGTGGGGCTTTACGCATTGTCTCTGTCTCTATTTCCTCTTTGTAATTTTTTTTTGTTATTTTTATAGAAAAATTGTGATATACGATTGTCTAGCTATCGACCAGGATTCAAAGCTACATTGCTAAGTAATTTCTGATTACCTTCCATAAACCCTTTACAGGCTATCCATTGCCCCTCTTTTTGGTAATAAAGGGGTTAACGGCTGCATTGTCTTCCAGACAAAATAAAAAAAATTGCCTTAACAAATTAGCATCATAAGCATCACATTCTCACAAATGTTTGAGGGGAAAAAAGAAAATAATAAAAACCTCAGAGTGCATGAATACTAGATAAAATCCTTGAAATTGAGAAGAATCCATGTAACTTTGACCTGCTTTTCTAAATGACGAGTGTGGTGGCTCCAGCTGCTCCAGCCTAGTAATTATTTGTGATAGGTTGTTCTGAGTCCCATATGGATGGGAGCTCCAGGCCCAGCTACCTAATTTTCTGGCACACAAACAGATTCTTCCAGGTGCTGAAAATTAAATTTTAATACATTATTTAAATATTAAGAGAATTAGAGTTTCAGCAATTTTACCGCTACAGCTGTAGTGGTTTGGTGGCTCACAAACCAGCTGTCTTACAAAATATATATTGAGGACTGAAACCTTTTTATTCCTTGCAGATGCTACTGACTTCATTGTTTAATTGATATCTTCTTTTTTTTAGGGAATGTGGTGTTCTAGGGGAATTAACAAAAAGTTAAAAGTTGTTATATTCTATGTTAACTATTACTCCTATTTAACCTCCATTTTTGCAGGTCACTTGATGAGCCTTTTTTTAAAAGCAAATCATTTTATTTGTGTCAGTCCGGCACTTCTAAAAGCCCGGGGAGAGAAAAAAGGTCCTTGTCGTAATATAATTTATTTTTATTGAAGGCTGTATTGCAAATGAAAAAAAAAAAAGACACTGTTTCTGACACTGTCTTGTTAGCGTTCTTCTAGTGCAGACAGTGCTGAGGATGGATCAGTACCCCAGGGATCTCTGTTGCTTTGCCAGCCATCTGCATCATGAGTGAAGCTTGATTCCTGTGGTCAAGCTTGTGTAATGCGTAGAGTAGTTGGAAAGATGTGAGCGGCCTCGTCTTGGCAACTAGCGGTAAAGAGATTTTAATGAGCAGTAGCAGAATGCAAGTCAACTACACAGGTCAATACACTAAAAGGATGAATGGGGAAGTAAGTGAAAAATAGAATAAGAATAACCAAAAAAACACATGCGCCAAGGCAGAGGACTAATAATGTTGTGACTTACACTGAATTGCTTTTAGCAATCTGTCTTTGTTAAATTAAAAACCTATCATCCTTACTGTAACCCCCAACCTTTGTCTCAGTCAGAAAAATATGTGGCCTATAATTGAAACATTCCAGCCTTACTGTAAGTCTTTGGTTTTCATACGCGTCCATCTTTAAAGGAAGAAGCCTTTAATAGTTCTCAGCTTATATTCCAGCAGTGTAAATGTCAGAAGCACAGATATCAGAATTATATTTGCAATATAATTTAGACAGCAATGTTACTGGGTAATCAGCACCCATGCTTGGCAGAGGGAGCCATATGCATAAATCACATGGCTAATAGTCAGTACCCTGATATAAACATGCTTCCCAAATGGGAAACTACAGCCAGTGTTTCCTCTGAAGGGGGCACATAAGACACGCACATCCAGAGCAATGACCTCCTCCCCCTTCTCCGATATGGTCAGCTTCTGCAGTTTTTGTAGCATTGGGATTGGAAGTCAGACCTCCTGCTTCTTGGAGGCTTTGGAATAGATTCAACGCATGATCTTTGTATCACTCAAAATATTTCAATCATTGAGTTATTTCCCTCATATCAAAGGACTGCTGGCGTTGCTGTAGGGATGCAGTGCATAAAGCACATATGGAATGTATGGTCAGCCCTGCAGAATGCTACAACTACTGTTTGCAACAACAAAAAAGATAAAATATTTTTTTCTATAGGATGTCCCAATGAGACAAAGCCCAAAGCCAGATGGCAGCTGTGCAATTGCACATTTAGACCATTTATACACATTTGTGATCCTGACTCCTGTGATAAAAAGCCAACCTAACAAATTTCATTCTTCCTTTCATGATGACATGCATTAAGATTGTTTTTTTTAAAGCATGCATACATATGCATGATGTTCTTGAAGATTCGTGTACTGCCCCTTTAATGTCTGTGTATGTCCTTTTTAACAGGATTGTGGATTCTAGACATGACTTTTTAACTGCTGAAAGTATATTAGAAAACATCCAAAACTAATGATATTTAGTATATAGCTTTTTTAGCCTTTTATTGAACAATGTGTTATCTGTCCCTTGTAATGGAAAGCTACTGTTTAGCTTTCCCTTAATTTAAGTGCCTAAAGGCGATGTCTAAGTATTGCGTGGCTAAAGACACACACAGCCATCTCCATTTGATTATGTGCCCCAGGATCCAGTGAAGCTCTGCTCTGGGTGAGCTGAAGGTGTCAACCTTAAATTGAAGCACTTCTCTTAATGTCCATCTCATATCCTTTAGTTAATAGTCATATCTCACAATATCATTTCAAAAGCACAAGGCAATAAAACTTTGGTCAGTCTTTGGACTGTTCTCATTTCTCTAATACTTTTTTTACAATGAAAAAGCTCACAATATGGTCCAATATGAGATTCTGCATATAAACTATGGAATAAATTGTCCCTGTCCTAAATCACTCAACTTCTACAAATATCATATGGTGTATAAAATGGAAGTTATCTATAAGGTTTATCCTCTACAGTATAAACCCTGTGTTTCCAATTTCTAAATATACTTTAGAAATTTAGAAATTGGAAACACTGTTTATTGGAAACAAAGTTTCCAATAAACAGTTCCCCTTCATTACCGCCAATGTGTCTGTAATGCATGCTTTCATTAAAGACAGATCGATAAAGTTTGAGTTCTGCCACTTGACTCGGTACTTATTTTATGAAATTTGACCCGCACAGAAACTGTGAATTTTAATTGGTAATAGTGCAAGGACAGGCACAGAGTGCGTTTCCATGAGTGTTTAATAAGGGAATGATTGTGTGCTGCCTAGCTGCTGCTTTGAAGAAGACAACATGCGTTTGTTTAAGAGGATCCATTGATTTTAGATATGCTTACTGTTAGTTTAATGATACAATTGAATCATGTTCCGTCTTTTTAGATTTTAACTTGCTGTGAGTTAGGATGTGTCGTTCATTCCACATGTTCCCCCAGAGTTTTTGTTTGTTTTGTTTTTTTAATGTTGCATGAGGACACTAAATACGTACATTTAGGTACTACTTCACCTGAAAGGTTAGCAAAGTGATTAACACACAGTTTGACTGCAGATAGGATACATGAAATGCAGACAGAATACATGTAACATGTTTGTACATGTTCATTGTATTAGCCCTGTGAAAAATGCCATGAAGGCCTGCAAGTGTATTCTGTTATCAATACGTTTGTTACTGCGTTCCTGAATATTCTGCCTTTAACCAATGGAGGTACCGAGGGACCGTGCTGTGTGGTGCCACTGGAAAACTTCATTTTCTGCAAAGCAATGTAGTGCTTCTGTAGAAACCATAGACTGGCATACTACATATATTATCAGAAAAGAGCTACCTTTTTCATTGCAGTAGTACTCAAAATGACAATTGTGGGTGTTCTTTATGGACCTGAGTCACAAAAGCTGTACCAATACAATAGTGAACGATGATGGGAATTGTTGTTCCTACTCCTCCTAAATACGAGCTCTAGTAGCTTTAACATTTTGTGATCATATACTTGTTATGATGCAATGAATGGTCTATAACTCTGAATTAAAACAAGAATAATTACCATATCTAGCAACTCACCTAAGAAGGCTAACTAGAGCTCTCCCTTTCCTAGGTGAGAGGCTTTGCATAAGAGGGTGGCAGCCATAGTAGAGCTTTTAATGGGAGGGGAAATAGGCAGGGAGTAGGAGGAATGATAGGAGGGAGCCCACAGGGCTAAGCCCCACTCCACTGCCGACAGAAAGAAGAAAATTACATGGAGACCCAGGAAATTGGGGCTTCACCTGGAGACTCCAGGTCAAGCTCAAGGAGTTTCTCAAATATGATAACCAGAGCCCCTCTGTTTTTAGAGTTCTGTCCTATTTTCTTCCTCTACGCTGCACCAAAATCCACACTTGGCAACATAGTTCACTCACTTTAGGGTTATGATGTGGCTGTGATGTAATATATGGGTTGAGTTGTAGCACAGTGCTTTGCCCTGGTTGCATTGTCCTGTATTTTACAGACTGTCAAGACAAATATCAAGTAGGGCATGGGTCTTGCAGATGGGGCGATCCAAATTAAGCAGATCAATTTTGCAAATATTGGAACATCTAGCCATGGCCGACTATTGTTACCAATTGTTATTACCAAAAAAATTGAATGCCACTTCTATAGATTAAATATTGCTTGTTGCAAAGTCTCCTCTTGGAAGAACATAAAGTACCTCTAGAACCATGACATTAAAGACCTTTCATTATCAATAACACTTCTCTGGCAGGAAAAGGATTTAATGTAACTTGTCAAGCACTTTTCTTTTCCATTAACAACCAGCATAGGATTTTCAGATATCAGGGCCAGTAGAACTTATGTTCAGCATCAAGCCACTTTTCAAGCTCAGTAATTAAAAACTGCCATAGGCATTTCTTTATCCTCTGAGAATCACTCACTGGGGTAGCTTTCAATATCTAGACAGATATTCTTACACTGGCTTTTTTGGAGTTACCAAAAGCTAGAAAAGCATTAGAAGAATTGAAAATATGATTACCTCTAGGCCTATGGTTTTAACACTAAAAAAGGTTGTATCGCCTAGTTACAGTGGTTTAATTAAATCCAAAGAACAAAAGTCATTAATAAGTTCTTTTGTGCTTGATAAAGACACAGCACTTTCCATATTTATACGCCATCAAAAAAGGTCTAGAAAATTAGCCTTATTTATTATTTAAAACACAAGTGAGATTCCTAATTGCATTTATCATTAGTTATGACATGTTGAAAACCCAGCATCATATCCAGTGAGAATTTTCCCGTTAAAATTTTGAAATAAAAATATTTTTCAAGAGATCCCTTGCTATTGCCAGTTACCACGGCAACAGTCCTATTTGTCTGAGAGCTCCGGCCCCTGCCAACGAGAGAGAGAGAGAGAGAGAGAGAGAGAGAGAAAGCAGCGTTGACTAAACACACACAAATACATCAAAGACAAATTCATATGCTCAATCTGATCAGCTCAATTAATGGAAGAAGAGACGCTGAAGGGGGTTAAAAGAGGGCACTCATTCAGGAAAAAGACGAAGACCCTTTTAACAGAATATCTGTGGCGGCCTTTTGGGGGAGGAATTTAGCACACTGTCAAAAACATTATCAGAAGGGAAAGTAGTAAATCCTCCTACACCTAACAGATATGAAGCTGTCAGACAAAGAATAGCGCTATTCATTAAATGACACATATTTTCTCCCACTTTACAAGAATACGGGAACAAAACAAGCAGGGGAGCAGCTGAGAGACACTTTTTTTCCCTTTTTCTAGTGATGACAGACATGCGGCAATTATGGTGATAACTAAGGAATACTAAGCACAGAGTCAACGTCTTTTCTGTATAACACCTTTTTCTTCCTTCGTAAAAGTAGCTTTTTGTTTTATTTTATTACTTAAGTCTTTGAGGAATTTGAGATTTTTGTTCTAAATATTCTACTCTTTGAAACTATTGTTTTCTCGGATACAGGTTTTTTTTTCCAAGTCCATTTTGTATAGAATTTTTGTATAAACTTTGTTTCAAAGACACAAACTGTATAAACAAATAAGTTAAAATTAGTTTTTGAACTTGAAAGACACCTTTCTATTTTTTTTTATCATGTGTTTTTTATGTTTACTTTCCTGTGTAAAAATGTAACTGAAAATAAATGTATGATTTATAGATATTGAGGAAAGCCCACTTTGTCCCATCGCCATGGTTGTTAAGTAACTCCAATGTGAAAAATGTATTTTTTAATCTGTCTATTGTATTTGTTTATTAGAAAATGATAATTGTATGACATATAGTTGCATAAGTGATATGCTATATATGAATAGAGAAATATAATTCATTGCAGCTACTTTGAACTGCTACATTTTTGACCTGATCTGACCACCAGTATTCTAATGCATAATGTTTGAGTTCTGAAATCTATTTGCCGTTGATGTTCAAACGAAGCCAAGTACGTATTCCTGCTTTTTAAGAGTCGTGGGCATTTAAGCTACGATGATCTGATTTAGGATCTATTATCAATAGTATGTTACTTATATCCTGGGCTGATTGATAGTGACTCTGTAGCCATACGCTCCATAATGTGCTGTCAGGAACTGCTGACAGTTGCAGTGGAAGGACAATAAGAACAGGGCACCAGTAATGTAAAAGGTCCTTTCTGGTTGTATGAAAACTGATAGCTAGGGATATTGGTTCCTTTGTTGCCATATTCAGAGAAATTATTTTAGCGAGTAAATTAAAATGGTCTCTTGTTGCTGATGGGAGGAATGCAGAGAGCCAAGAGAGGGGGGTCCATGGGAGCTTCCTTTAAACAAGTTACAGGGTTTGCTAACGGACATCACCAAGGCGTTTAGATGAGCGCTAAACTGTTCTCTGAAACAGTACTCCGGCAAACACAATCTGCAGATACAGTTCCCTTTAAATATAACTAATAAATCAAAATGACCCTAAATAAATTGAAAGAAAAGTCTCATGTTATGTCTATACCTCTGTATGCATGTATACTAAAATTACAGTTGAACATACAAATTCAGAACACAAAGGAGAGTCTAACGATTCCTTAGCCATTTATCTTCATTTTCCAAAGGGATAGTAATGGTTATTAGTATATTAGTATAGTACTTTTTTCTTAAGCACTTTATAGCTAAAGATTGGCATGTGATTATTCTTTCATTAAAAATAGTAACAATTCTGTCTTTTGGCAAGAATATTTTAAAAAATTCTGACTTCATCGGCTGAAATGTTAACCTGTGAATTCAAGGCAAAGCTGAATCCTTACACAGCGGAATCACGATAACTTAATAGTATTTCCATCCTTCTTTGTTTTGGTTGGATTATTGTCTTTTTTTTCTCCCTCACACAAAAGTTTTTGTATTTTCTTTAATCTGCCACTCTGAAATTTCTCTGTTTGAAAGGCTCTTGATGAATAATTGTTGCCTGCCATGACAATATCTGACTAATTGTCTTGTCTTCTAGATGTACAAACTGTAACGCCACTTATAAATAATGGGTAGCTTTTTGTCAGGTGCAAGAAATAAATCAATAAGTGCATTGAAATAAATTTAAATCTACAAGATTGACATGATCTGAACCGTCAGAGTCATCAAATGGGGAGACAAGATTGACCAATTGGTTCTTATCTACTCCCCAAGTCTATATTTCTATCACCTCTGTCTTTTAGTTCATACCGTACAGACATTAACAGTCAATTTTGATTTAGGACAATACTGTTCTAAAGTAACTATATTTCCTTATATTTGTGGAATAATATCACATGACCAGAAAAATACATATTTTCTGAAGTATTACTTGTGCAGCTACAAGTTTAATTTAAAACAAAACAGGTGACACATGGGGGTCATTTGGTGTATTAAAAGTTAATTGATGCTATTTTATAAATAAATTGTACACTGGATGTCACCCCTTGCTACTCCCCAATTGGTAACATATTTTAACAACAATAAATCCATGGTTTGGTAATTCAGAGACCATTCATTAACTTCTCGAGTGTTCTAATAGTGAGGAAAGCCGCACCATCAACTCACCTTGTCATTCAAAGGGTTAAAGTAAGCTGAAACATCTGTAGACTGAGTACATATTGTGTGTGTATATATATTATATATAATATATATATAATACAATAATTAGTATATTGGATATATATCGTCTAAGAAATATGGTGCATTATGTAAGATTTATGAAGACTTCTTCTAGGTACTGAATAGTTTACACTTAATTAAAAAAAATGTGGAGCAAGTTGATGCTTTAAAGCATAAAAAAAATAACACAACTGTTGTAGGCAGAAGGAATATCTCATTTATATGTACACAGGATTCCTGGCACACAAACCTTTGTGCGTGGCTCTTTCAAAGTTCAAATATTTGGTTTAGAATCCAAAAGGTATATTAAGAAGTGAGAAGACGGGTGTACACTTAGATATTATTTTGTTTGTTGACTTTATAATGACAACTCCGAGTATTTTTTAGTTACTCATAATTAGTAATTGTACTTTGCGTTATACCAATATAAACATTTTCAGAGGCCAAAAGGTCTTTTCGTTGCTCAAAAACAAGTCCAACTTTTACCAAGGGCTGGAACATGGGGCAGGCAATGCATATCTTGTTTTTATTTATACCGTATGTTTCTACTATACAGTTTCTGTCTCCGTTTGTTTGGGAGGATGGAATATTTTTCCAGTAGCTTTCTGTGTCAGTACATCCCTGAGCCATTCGTAGCCAAAGTGCCAAACACTTAACTTTCATAGTCTTAACCACAACGTGATCTCCAGCTTAATAAACATTACATATTTGTAATTATTAATATGCATACTTACTCTTTCAAATAAATTACAACCTATTAACAAAAATGAGTTATTAATGTGTAGCGATTGAATAAGATTCTATTTTTTCTGTCATTCTAATAAATTGTGACTTTCCCAATATTTCTCAGGTGAAGAATCCAGGCTATATTAGCTTGTTGTCCCAGCAGTCCCAGCAATCCCAGCAGTGTTTCGCTGAGAAACTCTTCTGCTTTGTGACACCTTGGTTGCATCCTAACATTGTCAGCATGCCTGCCTGCTTCTCAGGATCACACTCGTTTTGTGGTTTAGTTTAGCGATGAACTCAGTGACCTCTATGTGACCTCAGTGACCGTGGCATCAGGACACTATCCTGGTAGACCTAAAAACGTGGAGATGGGAAGGGATGTGGCACGGAACATAGCGTTTACCTCCGTATGCATAAAAAGGCCACTTGGAGGATAACCTGAGCTCTTTCTATTATGAAAATATCAGATCTTTGTGTGTATTCTTCATTGGGTTCACCACTATATTAGTGGATGATGGCATTCACCCCACAAGGAAATAATAAACAGTGGGATCTGTTCACTAAAAAGAAAGTTTTGGTTCAGCTCCTTTAGTAAACTACAGTGAACCTCTGCTGCAGGAAGAGCTTGGCTGGCCCTGTATAATGTATAGTTAAATCAGTGAGAATACTTCAGGTTCCTCATCCATTTAATTATGCATTTTAAGGGCTGTTCCACAATAGAGAAGTTGCCAGTGCTGACCCTCCACAACTCTTCCGCCAACTTCTGCCATCTTTAGTGACCAGACTTCATCTTCACCTAACTGTGGTTAGTCATAGGTATATGAGAAAGGCTATGCAGGCTTCTACATTTTAGTAAATAAAAACTACATTAAAAAAATACATGATAATGCTGTTGCTATAAAATTTAATGTTTTTCATTGTTAAATATTTCTAGTGTTTTTTCTTCTACACAACATTATGGATTATTAATTTGTATTTTAAAAACTAGTACATTAATTAATCTTGCATCATATTTGCCTAATTACTTATGTTTTTTATTGTTTTTCTTTAATTATTGTCAATAGATGTCTACCAGGTAATATATCTAATGATTCTAGGGAGTATAATGGTATAATTGGTCTAGAATTCTTCAGGAATTTGTAAACCTCTATGTATTTATATAGTATATAGTATATAGTAAGTATTTTTTATATAATCTTTTCAGGCTGAGGGGATCTAGATTTGTATAATTCTATTTATACATATACATCTCTTAAGAGCAGCAGAAAAAAAAGCTGAAAAAACATAATAAGCAGTAAATTCATTTTTTCCTTCAAGAAATGCCAATTATTTGGGGACTCTGTGAGAACAACTGCAAAGGAGATTCACTGAGACAGAACCCTGCTGTGACACAAGTTCAGCTATATTATCGCATGCCTGCTGTGCTAGTTACTTCATTGCTCAATAAATGTTCCACTGTTATTGTGCATAACATCTGCTGCTCTCTGTGCTGCTTGTGCTCTTACACATACCATCCATATCCTTAATGCAAAGAAAAAGGTAGAAAGTGAGGAAAGCTCAAAAAAGAGAATTCCTTACGTGCTGGATAGTAGCTGCCCATGAGAACTTTAACAATGTTCTCCTCTGAAGTCCACTTATTCTTTTCACAAGCACTTTGAAGGGTCAGAGCCTTGCGAAAAAGCAGAGGTCCCAGGAACAGAACAGGACTTTGATGATAGTCAGGTAATGAGTAGATGATAAGTGGAACCAAGGGTTTGATTCAATGACCTGACCAAATTATTTGCAACAGCTGTGGTAAAAAATAAAAATGTAGTAAGCAATTCAGTAGCCTGACTAAACAACATCGAACGGATTGTACATATAATGGTACGAACAGAAAATACTGAATTCAAACCATTGAAATTACGTGCACTTATTTTTTTTTGTCTGACCTCAGCTAGACCTGACAGTGATAACACACTGGGCATGCAGCAAGGGAATTTAACCATTTTCATGCTGACATTGTTTCAAGTTCTGTGAATAATAGACTACAACTAACATTAACGAGAATATAATAATTATGGGATCTTAGCCAAATCAATAGCCGAGGATCGGTCAATTATTCAATTGGCTGAGATCCCACGATAATTCTGGGCTCTCAGCCAACTCAAATTAGAAACATGCATCTCCTCATTAATGTTGATCTCATTGGTGGTTGAGCGATTTTGACAGATGGTCAAATGAAGAGTAGGTCCTGTCAGCACAAACACTTTAGAGCTATTGTGCACCATCTATGGAATCCATGATTGTTACATGCCATTTTGTTATGATCAAACCATGTACTATTCACTGTGCGTGCCAACTTTAAATCCAAGTAGCATTTTAGTGAGATATTTTAGTCGGTTTTTCTGACACTTCATTTGGAAGAGGTGGTTTGAGACCTATAGGAGTTATGCTTTTAACATGATCTAAGGCTAAACATATGAACAATCTTTGAGCTTTAACTGTAATGTGTAGACATTAGAAAGCATTTTTATCAGTTGACTTGCTCAGTTGTGTGAAATATGAAAAGAAGCCCTGGGGTCTACCCATTTCCTCTTCATGAGGGAGTACAGTGGTACAGTGGTGCTGCAGGCAGTTGTCAAGATTGCCTTCTGTAGGATATAGCTCCTCTTTTGAAGGAGCTCAGAATATCTTGGTGGGTTTCACCGGGTTCTGCGGAAATTAAAAGTTACAACATTGTACTTATAAACAAGAAAAGTTAAATTCAACAAATAATATACTCTGATTACATAAATAGCCATCAATATGTACAATTCAAATGTAACTCTAAGTAAAGCCAACCGCACATCATCACAACTCCTAAAACAAAAGTCTGTCTTTGGGCATTTAAAATGCTGGAAGGTATGTATACCAAAAACCCATTTTCAGTTGTGTGTTTCTGAATTCTTAGAAAAAAACCCAAAAGAAAGACAATTAAAGATTACGTATTTTTGAGTTGCCCAAAAAAAATATTAATGTTACTTTTTTGTATGTTTGAGCAGGAACTTCCCTTTACGAAAAGTAAAATGAGGATTGGGAAGTGAATTGTTGAAAATGATAAATTGGTGGAGCTGAGGCAAGTTCTCAAGCCATTCTTTCCTCCCCGTGCATTGAAGGTGATAAGGGAATTGTTCCACGCAATTTAGCAGTGATTCACTGTAACTTTCAGAATTCTCTGCAGGGACACAGCACATTATGCATCAAGTGCTTTAGTTCTATGGCCTCAGTTATACAATAACAATAAATTACAAAAATTTAATGTTTTCAATTTTGTTAACTCTCTTATTTGGTATCAGGAGTCACAACCCAATTCATAATTTAGTTACAAAGATTTCATACTATATTTTTATTTAACAAAAAAAATGTAAATTAAAAAGTTTTTTCCCTTTGTGAGCTAGCAATACAAGAGATGACTCGATAGTTTTTTCCTCTTCCTTCCAAGACTGCAAATTTAGTTCCTTTATGATATACACTATATGACCAAATTTATGCGGCAACCCATATTAAGTTTAGGTGTTTCAGCCATAGCCATTCCTAACAGGTGTGTAAAAGCAAGCACACTTGTAACTTTGTGGTACCAGTTTAGGGAAGGCCCTCTTCTGTGACCCATTGCATAAAGCAAGGTGATTCACAAAGTCCACAAAGGTGATTTGGTATTTAGGAACTTGGGTGGCCTGTGCAGAGCCCAGGCCTCAACTCCATTGAACGCTTTTGGGATGATTTGTAATACCGATTGCAGGCAGGCCTTCTCATCCAATATGGAAGCCTGGCATCACAAATGCTCTTTTGACTGAAATCCTGTGGAAAGTCTTCACAGAAGAGTGGAGGCTGTTATAACCACAAAATGAGGTGGGGGTAGGGGAGTCCATGTTAATGCCCATGGTTTTGGGATGGGATGTCCAACAAGCTCTTATACGTGTGATGGTCAGGTGTCCACATACTTTTGATCATATGGTGTATTTCCACTTTTGGTCTTTCCGTTGAGAATGGGTTAATGGAAACATTGCTACAATTAATCACACTTACTTGTTTATGTTGTGGGCACTTACAGTATATTTTAGCACTGCACTCAACCCCTATTATTTTCTGTTCTCTTTAATGGACAAATTGATTCCATAAAAAGAATTCTACCACTTGATGTACAGTTGTCCTGTTATTAACTCGTTTTCCCTTATTGTTCATGTTTTATTGTCCTTAAGCTACCTTTTCTTCATCTAATACAAGATGAAAAATAAAATCAGATTTAACTGCTACTGTTGGTATGGATGTCTAAGTTAAAATAAGAAGAATTACCAATAAAGGAGGCACTACATGTTGGCGTCTCCTGCAGGCTTGGGCACCATCTGACTACAGGGTTCAATTGGTAAATAGACTAGGACCGGCAGATGAGACAAAATCATGTTCAAGCTAGCCAAGGTCATGCATGGAGGGGACCAGAGCAATAAGATAAGGCAAGGGATAAGATAAAGTTGGGTAAAAAGGAGACCGAAACAGGATATCAATGAGGCTGAGTCGAGGTCCATATTAGTTCAATATCTGGAATGATATAAGGCCGAAACAAGGTACATAGCACAAAAAAATAAAAAAAATACAGTTAAACCAAGCGAAGGGTCAGGAAGCAGTCAAATAATAACTAAGCTACAACTACTTGTCTCTTTGCTTTCTTTAGGCCCTTGACCCTGTAGTCTTTTATAAAGTGTGTTTACATGTCACCTAAACAGTTTTAAGACAAATAGAAGTTTGTATATTATTTCTTAAACAATACAATAGGTCATTTTTTCCAACTTGCTTTTTTAATGACATTCACAGTAATCCATAAAATGCATGACTGGTCAAATGTGGGACAACTAAAATGGTCATATAAAAATAGCAATTTAAAACACTAAAGCTGCTGATCCATTTTAAAAGAGGCCCTGCTTTTTGCCATACCTCCTGTTCATAAAACCAGTTCCAGAACATGTGTGACACTGCCTTGTCCTGTACACATTTATCCAATTTAGCTGTGCTAACAAAACATGGTACCAACATGTGATATACCAGCTTCAGAACATGCCACACAATTTTTTTTATTTGTTATTATAGAAGGGAGAATATTTCAGGATTTTTAAATATTTTTTGTAGAATTCTATTTACTGATGTTTTGCCATTAGGAAGATCTTATGTTTTAGAAGTACATATGACATACAGTAAATTCATTTGCGTTACAAGAAATAATAGTACATTTTAAAACAGATTAAAAGCAAAATCCTTCGTCTATGCAGATCCAGATGAGAAATCTACTCAATGCAGTGAAATCCTTTCCGCTGGTGACACAGCATTCTCATGCATAGTGCACTCAAGTGATAATTAATATAGTCTAATTCACAACATGACGCTTGAATTGATGTACTGTCATCTGTGCCCCATGTTAAAATCAAATCTTAACACCCTGGAACAGGTCATCATATGATAATACTCTTTTTGCCTTCCACTATTTGTCTTCAGCCAAGCAATGTATATTACAGAAAAAGAGGGGATATAATTTCAAATGAAGAGTGACACAGGCTGTGAACAGGACATATGTTATACTGGGCAGAGGCATCAGTGAATTAGATCGTTTCCTGATGAAGCGGCACTGGGGCTGAACGGACCTATTTCAAGCCTTGATATATTTTATCTCTACTGTATTCAGACTGTCATCTTTGGAGAAAGACTTTATGTAATTGAGAGTCAACTCCAATCTGCATGTCTTGAGGATAAAATGCAGCCCACATGAACAGAGAGATGGAAGAAAGGAACGCGCATAATAAAGTGTAAATGAGCAGTAACCTCATCCGCCTTACTGTGGCAAATATGTGATGAGAACTAATAGCTTCTCAAAGTTTTCTTTGCTGCAGACTAATTAACTTCAGGATATCATTTGGATAGTTCAGCTCCTACTTTATCCATTTCTAGGTGAGATTACATTGCATGTTATTGTCAGTCTTTTAGCTTTCTGCCAATAGAATGATTAATAGTTTATGACACATCAGTAGGGTCTCGTCACTAAGCTTGGTGTAGACTTGTGAAGACTTGCAAGTGTTCTGCAAATTTACCATTCGCCGCAATTTACCATTCCTTGCCTCCACACATTGCTGGGAGTTCTCTTTTATTTCAGTGGTGACCACATTTAGGAGCACAACTCCATAGGAGGGACAGTGCCTCTTTCCTATCCCTGTGTCTTTTTTTTTCCTCCCCGATTCTTGAATTTTTTTTCTTAGGATTGTTTGTTGAGAATCAGTATGTAACAAAAATGTGTGTAAACACCGAAAAGTATTCTACACAGGGGGCTCGCTGCTAAAGGTGCACTGCACCCAGATGCCTCTATGAGAAAAGTGCATCAAGGCAGTTAATTTTACCAGTGGCTTGCTGTCGGTTTCAACGGTAGCTTTATTCTGACAAAAAGGTATTATTTAACTTAAAGTGAATTTAATATTTAATTGATATTTCTAATTTTTCCATTTATGTAAAAATACACATTTATTTAATTTGTGTATATATATGTATATACACATACACACACACACTGCCCAATATAATCATAGCATGTACATTCAAATGTTATACTAGTCAACCAAACATGCTTATGCTCAGTGCCACGTGTTATACATATCTGGGAAATTCCCAGTGTAACTACCCTGAGCTCTCCCTCCTATAGCCCATAGGAGGAGGGAAGTAGTAGTGGGTGGGGAATGGGTCGAACGCTGCTTGTCTACACAGACACAGAGGAAGTGACCCGAGACCTGGGGAAACAGGGTTTCACCTGGAGACTATGAGTCAAACATGGAGACTTCTCGTGTATGCATATATATGTTTTAGGATAGCAATAATAATAATGTATGCATACCCTCTAACAATTTCGAATATGATGGTGCTATATAAACCAGTAAATAACAATAACAAAATAATGATAGTCTGGTTAATGGCTACTGTTGTTGCATAGGTCAAATTACCACCATAGGTATTTTTTTTTATAAAAACACCCCTTTTATAAATGTATATTATCAAAATATGCTTCTTTACTGGTCACAGAGAGTTGACCCTACACACATAAATAATGCACAATGTAAATAACCCAAGGCAGAATATAACACTGTGGGCACTGTTCTGTCAGTCACAACAAAAGAGAGGGACTTGGAAGGAATTAAGGCAATGGCATAAAGCATGGGAGAAAACAAGCATGGTGTATAACTAGAGGCATTAGCAGCAGAAATAGTTGGGTGGCTCTGGTTAGACAACATGCGTGTTAGAATATGATGTTAGCATGTGAGAGATGATGCTTTCAGCATGTATGTGCATGTTATTGTATAGCGTTAAGGTCTGTCTATGTTAGTGTGTAGTGTTCCTGTGAATGTGTCAGAGTATGGTGATATGGTGAGCTCACCCCTGCTAGCTTATTAACAATAATACATTTCTTTAAGTTCCCCTTAAGAATGGTTACTTAATCCATTGACTGCATGATCAGAATTGGTTAACTTCACATATTATCAGTTTAGTATGAGTAACACTAATTGTTTTCTATCGATTGCTACTTTGGATTTATACAGCGCTACAGAATTTGATGGTGCTATATAAAACAATAAATAATAATAATAATTAATATGCAAGCTGTTATACTGTCACATTTTGTAACCCTTGAAGTTAGTTTCTTGTGTTTTTCTTAAAGTGTTTCCTTAAATACGTTACTTTTGTTTCTTTGAACGCTTGTAATCACTCAATGTCATCCACGTGATGTAAAAGAAAGCGTAATACATCAGGCCAGGACACATTCTTCCATTGCTCCGTGGTCCAGTTCTTATGCCCATTATAGGTGCTTTCGGCAGTGGACAGGGGTCAGCATGGACACCCTGACTGGTCTGCGGCTACACAGCTCCCTATGCAACAAATGTACTGTGTGTTCTGACACCTTTCTATCAGAACCAGTATTAACATTTTCAGCAATTTGTGCTACAGTAGCTTGTCTGTTGGATTTGACCACATAGGCCAGCCTTCGCCCCCACGTCTATCAATGAGCCTGTCGCCGGTTTACAGCTTTTTCTTCCTTGGACCACTTTTGAATGACCAATGCAGACCAGGAACACCCCATAAGAGCTGCAGTTTTGGAAATGTTCTGAACCAGGCATCTAGCATCACAATGTAGCACTTGTCAAAGTCACTCAGATCCTTACGCTTGTTAGTTTTGAGCAACAAATGCTCACTTGCTGCCTAATATATCCCACCCACTGACAGGTGCCATGATAACAAGATTATCAGTGTTGTTCACTTCACCCGTCATAGGTGGCCATAATGTTATGGTTGATCGGTATATCTTCATCATGGTTCAGACCTAAGTGCATCCAAGAGCAACAGTGTGCAATCAGGTGACCTGTGAGAAAATATTTTAGAAAATGAGGACTGCCACCTAGAAAGTATTGTGTTTAATTATTATAACAAGAGTATGGAAGCTATAACATGGGCATTTTTTTCCAGCAAAGGTGGAAATACTATTCTTATTAAGTATACAATCTAATAGATTGTAGGCTCATACTAATCGTCCTTAAACTTGCTAGAATAGGGCCTTTTCCTTTTTTTGTACCAGTATGTGTTAGATATTGTCAATTTTGTATACAGTCGATTTAAAGTTATTGTTTTTTTTCTTTTTTTTAACCCCCAAATTTTATTATTTTAAAATACAGACAGAAAACATTACAGACAAGCAAACCAAAAAAAAATTAAAAAAAATGGAGGAGCAGATAGATGCAGGCTATTGTTTATAATTATAAATATTTAATAGAAATATCAGTGGATTCAATATGTTTAGTTACTTATCAATATTTAATTATCATTTAATTTATTGAGCCAATTCATAAATTTCGGATATTTATTATTGGATAAATTTGTTAACCAGCCCAATTCTGTATTTATTTTGATTTTATATAATTGGGTCATTAAAGAGTTTTGGAAAAAGGGGAGGGATGATTTCCAATTGCGTGCAATGATATTTTATATGCTACCAAGCAACGGATAGCTAAATCTTCCATATCTTTAGAAAAATGATTTAAATTAAAGTGTAATAATGTAAGTTCTGGTTTCTTAGTAAGATTTTTTCCTGATATTTGATGGAGTATTTCAGTTATTGTTACTCTTCATTGTAACAATGCTATTGAATCTCCTGGTTCTCTTTAAATAGAACATTGTCCAGTAAATAAGGTATTTATAAGATACCACTTGCAAACTATACAGTTGTATTTGGTTTGCATCTTTGTATGAATTTGGATACACTGTGAAATAAGGAAGCAAAGCGATGGCCTGGGATCTAACCCTATTTGCGCTAAACACAAAGCTGACAGACAGAATGATGAGTAAGCTAGATATTATGTAAAAGTATGATTTTTTAGACACAATCATTTCATTCTCGTCCATATTTTTTTCCTGGAAAGCTTTTTTGGGATCCATAATCTCCTTGCTCATTTACCCAGAGACTGCCTCCTGACGTAGGTATTTCAATATGTGTATACATAGGCTTTGGAAGCATACATAGGTGTGCTTTTAGGACTTTTCCCGCGCTGTAACCCAGCAGCGCCTCCTTTGTGCCTTTGACATTTTCACTGATACAGTAAAGTGTTAAAGCCTACTCCTCTTCAGAGAGTTTCTCATAGGAAGACTCTGTAGGACACGGCTGCCTGGGGAATTATTATTAGTATTATTATTTTTTAAATAAAATAAATATATTATATTAAATAAATATGATAAAGGGACATTGGCAAGAAAGTCTTGGGTTGCATAAAGTTAGGCTGTTAACAATGAAATAATGATACATTCATTTGAACAAGAATGTTTATCTATTTGAATTTCCAAGGACTGATATATGTTCTGTTGACAGAGCCAATATTTACAGTGTCATTTGTAAACTTTGAATCTAAAGTCAGTTTTCGGAGCGAGTATACGGTGCAGCAGATGTCATTGCATTTGCCTAAGTCCTGCTGACATTTGGAGATGTGGATTAATTGAGCTAAGGAATGAAATTTAATTAAAATTAAATACAGGCTTGGCCATTGTATCTCTTCATATTTCTGCACACTGTGTTCATTTGCAGTGAACATTATAGTTAATTTGTTTAATGGGGGGTGATGTGAGGGGACCTGCACATTATTATAAGCTGAAAGGTTGCAATAATGGCCAGTGGCTGGGTCAGTGCCATTGCTCGTGAGACAAGCTGTGTAAATTATTCTATAGATGCTGAAGTCACCTCATATTTTCCCTTTTTGTTTCCAGAAAGGGCTGCCCTCTCCATGGTCAATGTGGTCATCTTCACCTTATGTTCCTGTATGAAATGGTTGGGTAATATGTACCCATTCAGCTCCTGTTACACTCCATGTTTGTAGTAAAAGAACACATAAAATACATTTATTTTGTTCATCCTTAAAAACTAACCAAAAGGGGTGACCAGACTAACCCTTAATTATGATGTCACAACTAAATTTTATACTACGCAAATGTGGAGTATAACTAACATCACTTAGTATTTTTGTCCTAGTAATAGATTTAATGATTTGATGTTTGGGTGTTTTGCAGCCCATTTACCCATTTTGAGGTAGGTGGTAATAGGCTTAAGGTGGGTCCAAAAGGTACATAATAGCTGTATGGACCGAGAAAGCATATGTTTGGTCTACAAGATATATTGACGACATATTGCTTTCCACAGTGTAACATTACATAATTACTTTCTTATGAGAGTATGGTGGGGTATCTGTCAATGACTTGAGGAGGATTATTAGGTTGTTACAGTAAAGAATCAATACACTAGGAGGGTAAAATCATGTGGGTGTTGTATCCTAGTTGACACATCTTTACTAAACAAAAAGGTCCGCAATCCCACATGCAACTGCCCTGATAAACAGCTGTTGATTTGTTATAGACAATAATCTATACTATTGCTTTGTGTGCCTGAAACATTGGTCTGTGCAAACTAAGGAAAATAGATAAAGCCATGTGTGTATCTATGTATGTATATGTATATATATACATATATATATATATATATATATATATATATATATATATATATATATATATATATATACATACACATACACACATAGCTGCTGTTTGAGTATGGACTTACCTAGCCAGAATAGACACAAAAAAAGCCATAAATTATTAGTGGCAAAGTATATCATTACTTTTTTTTCTTTGTTGAAAGTTCTGATTGTCTGTCTGTGGACATGACTCTGAATACTTTCTAATTAGCATCTGTAACGCTTGCATAAATATTTTCACCTGTAGCCTTCCCTGCAGTATTGTGCAACGGTAACAAGGTGATCTATATAGAATCCTGTTCGCAGAAGAACCTGCTTATGCAAGAAATGTGCTTAAAGAGATTACACCATTCTTTTCTTTTTTTTTCTTTTTTTGCACCACAATCCACAAAGTGTGGTGAATAATAGATTTAAATTTGCTAAGTGCATTTACTCCTTTGTGCCACAATGAAGAGAGTCTATTACTGCAAAATTGAGGCTTGGTTTCAAATTGCACCATTATGAAGTTTTCTCCCAGCAATGTTTTGTCTCTAATACACTTCCCTCATTGTAATTCTGTTACAAACCTGATGTCTAGCATCAAGTCTCACAATAATTATTTTAAATTGCTACTAGGAACAGTAGTCCTGGTGGGATATATTACGAACGTTCTAACAAGATGAATTTCAATGCACTTGTAACCATATTATAGTGGATTATGAAAGAAAGAACATCTTTGAGTTTTTGGCATTCAAGAATACACATAACCTTCAAATATTTTTCCGCTCTCAACTTAAGCCTTTATCATATACTTTAGGCCATTAAAAAGAAGCAGGGGTTAAAGGGAAAAAAATACAGGGGCTACTTTAGAAATAATAGCGGGAGAAGTTAGTTTTAATATCATATTTTATTCATATGGTTCCCAGTTTTAGATTTTTTTTTTAACATCCTCCTGGAGCTAGTGCCACTGTTAGCTGCCTTAACCCCGTGAGTGCTAAATATACCCTCTGGCATAACTAGAGGATTTCTCATTGTTATGAGGGGGCTGTCAGGATGACATATGGAGAGCTAGTAGTTTCTCAGTTGAAGGTTCTTTCTGTTGTTATTTTGCTATAGCTCTTTTCTTAGTAACTCTCGTTTTTTCTTCCAGTGCACTTATAAAACAACCTAAACTAATCAGACGACCACACATTCAGTCTTAAATACCCAGAAAAGCCAATAGATTCTTTACAAGTTTTCCACGCCAAAAAAGTTAAATCTAAAAGCGGAAAAACTCTATAAGCATTATGTGAATAGCCTACTTCAGTAAAGAATGTTCTAAAATAATAGATATATCAATAAAAGATTATATATTTTACAGTGAATATGTGCTAGCCCACTGAAAAGATATGTAAATGATCCTGAAGGGATAGGATCTATTCAAAATATTGTATTTTATGAAGCGACTGGGGGGCTGTTATGTGGCATTACCCTCCACCAATGTTGCCCGACATCCTGTTGTATTTTGCCCACATTGCCATACCCTGGAGAGGGTTTTTTTAAAAATTTTTGGAGAGGGAGGTCTGCAGAAACCAAAGCTGATTACCGGGCTTCTGGGTCAGCATTGGAAGCGGGGAGTGGCATTTGCCTACTATACAAATGTGGCAACTAAATCTCCAAAATGTGAAATATCTGCCAATAATCCATGGGCTATCCAGCCACAGGGCCCCACAATGAACTTAGACAGTTTGATTTAGGATCTGGTTAACTTTTATCAAGTAGAATGACCAATATCTGTATAGGTGTTATAAAAAACAGTAGAAACAATGCTATACAAAGTAAAGAACATTAATGTTGCTTTTCAAAAAAAGCAAACCTGTTCTTGAGTAGTATATATTTCCTATTCCCACAAGAGCAGTATTTTAAAAAGCCAAAAATGGTAAAACACTCCTCATTCATGAATTTCGATTTGTTTGCACTCCTTGTTGAAAGACAAACAGTTTATTGAATAGAGCTGTATTTGTCTATTGCATTTGAATGGTTAATAATGTTAATTTCATGTAAATTTCATTATTAAAATGAAAAAACTTGAAGTGTTAAATAATTCCCTGGTATTTGGAGCTAGCAGTTTTTTTGTGAAATACAGACAATTAACACCAATACATTGCTGAGAAATATAAGCACATGGAGATGAAAAGACACCAGTTGCATTCCCGCAACACAACATGCTAACTACATTAAAAGTGTTTGCTGGGAAGATAACAAGGATACTCACCCTGGACCTTTCAGGGTTAATCCAAGAGGATGGAAATGAGTAACGCTATTAGAAGAGAAAAAACAGGAGTGGAATAAAAAATGCCTCAAGTGTGAGCACATAACTTTCTCTCCCAGGGGACTGATCACATCCTTCGGCTTAAAGCATGAACTAAGCCTTAATTAGGAATTCAAATTAGTTTTTATTTTATTTAAGTAGTTCTATGTTCTTTGAACTTTGAAAATACATTTTAACTTTTTTCACCCAATGTTTAGGCAAAATTTTGAAAATCTTCGTCAAGTTTTGTCAATTTTGGGTAAGATATTGATTTTTAATTACAGTGTGACATTAAACTGTTAACATTGTGACATTAACTGTAAAATGTAATAGTTATGAGATTTAAAATATTAGAGGTTCCCTGCCTCCAGTTGGGTAATTTTGCTAATAGGTAAATGGTTGTCAACTGGGGAAGCATGAGACAGGAAACTGAGTCTTCTTCTGAGAAGAAGTCTGAGTGATGACAACATGGCTGAAGCCAAAGGGCCTTAGGACTGGGCAAATATAGAATTACATTTCCAGTGGGAGTTTTTACAAAGTTGGGTCCAGTTGTTATAGCGGAGTGTGCTTGGCCTATAACAGGACAGATTTCCTACAGAAAGGTAAGTAAATAATAACAGTTTAAGTATGTATATATTAAGTTGTTTTGGGCCATATCATGCCCTATTCATGGAAGACCCTAAGTTATCCTCTTGTAGTAAATATCCAGACTGCCTACATCTATAAATCATAGTATTATTATACTAAAGCCGAGTTCAGCCATAGTACCACAATTGTATCATTTTGTGCTGTGAACACATTAGTTATATTAATGACCACATAGTTCTCTAACAGAGGTTAGGGGGAGGCTGATCTAGACCTGGGAATATGTAGCTATATGTCCCTGCCTACTCTGGTGATGTTTTTGAACACACAAACAATTCTAAGACTAAAACATGGTTTCTTACATGTTATGTATATAATGAAACTAAGATCACTCCAAAATATCTTAATGTGTAATGTCTGTATAATTCCAATGGGGCAAAATGAGTGTCTTGGATGGATTAATTGACATCAGGTGGAGACCGTCTCCTGTGAGCTAAACAAATGGGGAAAGACTGGACTCCTGCGTTGATGGATTTAAAGAACATCCATCATATAGACTTCTTTAAGAGCACGTGCTATTCATCCTATGCACTTTAATGCATATGATAGCTGAGAGGCCCCTTGGTATCCCAATCCCAAATGCATGAGGGGATTCTATTCTGGACAATGCATATGAAAGCACTTATTATTATTACGGTATTATCATTATTATTATTTATTATTATTATTATTATTATTGATTTATAAAGTGACATCATATTCCACAGAGCTCTACAATGAGTGTGTTATTCATATTACTCTAGGCATCCTGCTATATGTAGGATTATAAATAAAACACAAACAAAATAAATCCAGTGGCATTCGCAAAACTATTAGCCCTCTTTTCCAGCCCCCCATGAATATATCTGTTTGCTCTTGCTAAGGGTAAAGTGTAGATATCACCTGGTAGTAGTAAAGCATCACACTATGTTTCAATTTCGCATAGTTCATAGTTGGGGCAGAACATTGTATTTATAACTATATGAAGCTGTAAATTGACCAGGTAATATATTAACCCCATTAATAATATCCCGAAAGTAAAAATGTAGAAAAAAATTAAACATAGTTATGCATAGAATCTGCACAGTGTCCTGCATACACTGCATGTGTTAGAATGTCTTCCTAGTTCTTTTTTAATCTTTTATTCATGGCATTGCAGGTGATGAAAAATTTATGCCTTGAGTCTGGCAGTGAAATAAATGCAAAATGAAAACAGAAGCGGTTTATCCTGACAGCTTAAATATCTTTATCTAGCATATGGCTGAACTGTAAAAAATCACTAGGTGACTTTTAAAATGCCCCACTTGCAAAAAAAATAAAATAAAAAAATAAAAAATGGATTGTAAAATGATGAACATATTTATCTGTCCCAGATATGAACTTTAAAATAATATCGTAAAATAATTAAATCCCTGTCAATTACTTGTTTGTACGAAAAGATTTCAGGGGACTTGGAATGAGAGGCTTGGCGAGTTTCTTTGGGAGAAACTGTTTTTATTTTGTTTTTCATTTTAGCAGTTCATTCACCGAGGGGAAATGGTTCAACCCACTGTTTAGTGAATAAACACTATAGTCATCACTGCAGTTTATAGATGTGCATGTGGCCTTCTGGGGCATTTCTTCCCCAGGACTCTAGACAGTTTCTCCAGTCTAGATGCCACCCGCCTATTCCCTGCCCACCTCTCGCCCACTAACGCTAGCGCTGCTATTCGTCCTTTCATTTACTGATTCACTGACCATTCACAAAACAATTCAGATCAGTTTCTTACCATAACCATTCATCTTGGTGCTAGCCCTGTCCACTCCAGGTTTGCCTCATTCCTCCATCACCTTGTAACACTTTGGCTTATTATGTTGCAGTTGTTAATTTACATTTTACCTTTATTGCAATATTGCTACAGAATCTTATTGTACTCCTATGTTACCTAGACTTCGTTTATTAGCCATTGGCTGTTACCCCCTTTCTATATTAGTTTTTGTTAAGATGCTAGGCATCAGCGGGGGTTGGGTCACAGCGGTATAAGTATAGTCATATGTAGTTGGCCAAAACTTCAGTATCCTGTGTAGGGATTTCAGTTTTTTAATAGGTTAGATATAAAGTCACTTGGAGCCAAGTAGCATAGTTTTGCAGCGCAGTTTGAAACCAAGACCAACACATTAAAATCAAGTAGCCTTTATCTGACCCAGTATCCATTCCAATTCATTCAAGTCTTTAGATAGGAAATACCCACCTCTATGAAGTTTATACTAACCAAAGAATTGGAGGATCTCGATAACGACATAGGCCTCATGGCTCCATAGTTTAAAAGGTTTGGTAATATGTCGACATATAAAACTAGAAATAGAATTTCCTTGACACTTGGTAAACAGAACACACTTAGACTTCCCTGTGATATGTAGACTGAGGAACCATTTTCACTTAGACATGCAAAGCATGAAAGTGTCTAGACAAGCAACACTCTGAACAAAACTGTCACTTTCAATGGCTTGGGGTCTGAAATGTAAAACCCTTTTAATTTGCAACCTTATTTTATATAAACAAGAACTTGATAATTACTAAGATAGAGTTGATGTTTGTGTGCGTTCAGAGCACAGAGAAACGTTGTGATGTCTGTGAAAGGGAAGCTGTTGTAGACGTTCATCACAAAATCAGTGAATAAATACAATCATAATCCCTGGGAAACAGACCTGTCTACAGGGTCAAAAGAGAAGGGCCTGTGGCTCAGACACACAGGTTACCCCTACGCCTATTGATGATGTCAGCAAATTAAACTAATATGGACTCACTTTCGCTGTTGGTAACATTGATATGTCTATCCACTAACCCTCTCATTTGTCTAAACTATTTGGTAACTTTTTTTTTCTAAGCTCTGCTTGCTTTCTTTTATCATCCCCCAGATTTAATATTGTCATGAATAAATCTAAATTGTTTGCTTCTTTATTTCAAATTCCTGGAGCAATGTAAAAGCCAGGAGAGATTTGAAATGACAGGATTACAAGCAGTCTTTTACATACACGGCCTTCGGGGAAGAAAGGGCTACCTTGCATCTAATAAGCAAGAAAGTGAATTCGTTGAATAACGAATTAAGTGGCATAACTTGTGATAACAAGGAGCAAATGTAACTTCAGAAGAATGGTATTTGCTTTATATGGGTTATCTGAGAGGGCTGTTTCTCTGCCAAAGGGGATCGAGGAGAAAATGCTGCTTGTTATTAAGACGTGCTTGTTTCCGGATGTTAACCAGAATGCACTTTTTTTTTTGGTTTTTTTTTAGTGTTTTTTTAGTTGTTATGTGTCTATCACACCATTTGTCTCCAGTAGGGGCATAACCGATTATTTTAGGCAATTTGGCTTTGTTTCTAATGAACATTCCTAGCGAGTTTTAGATGGGTCATCCAGCAATTAAATTGAGACATCTAATTGGTTGATCCATATTAGGGTCAGCATCTGGTAACAGAATAAAAGCTCGCGGTGCCGCACTTGCACATTTCATAGCTAAATTGAATTATTAATCTACTCTTTGCTTCACTTGGGCTTCACAGGGACTCCTAACCTGCCATACTGAATAAAACAGAACTACTGCTTTACATTTCTATTATCATGAATTATATTTTAAATTGCAAATGGCCTCCTGTTTAGCTTGCGCAGCATATCTCAACCCGTGCCCGCACATTATTTGCACTGCTAATGTATCCTAACATGTTTATTTTTTTAGCTGTGTAGCGCAATAAAAAAGATACACATGAACTTTGCAATTAGAAAGGATTGTTGTTGTGCTATCACACTAAATAGTTTTAGAGTTGTTAGAAAGCTAATGTCTGTTTGTTTGTTGCTAAATCATTAGAGAGGCTGTTGTTTTTTGTAGATAATGCGCCCTGATGGTGTGATTGCGTGATACACTTGTAGCTAGTACAAGGTTTTATTAATAGTAATGTTAATACTAGGACTATGTTCCCATAAAATGAATCTGGGTCCCTAATCGTTAAATTAATGTATACATTATTGTAGCCGAGTTGCTTATATAAACGTCGCAATAACTTGGAAGTAGACGGAAGAGCTTATGCCATCATTGGACATGCACACTCATAGCTTTTAAAGACACACAAAGCACAGACAGGCTTTAGGAAATAATATACAAAAACTGAATATGATGTACCCACAAAAATGAATCTAGGCTCTCCATGGCATTTCATTGTAAATGTTGCTCTTTTCAGCAGGATCCGCCTCGCCTTTTGTTATGTGACAATTCGTATGTGTTATTGTGATGCTTTTTGTTAATGTTATTATTATTACTCTTGTTATTATATTATACTATTGTGATGCACTACTTGTTATGTCTTGTTTACCCTTTGTACATCACTGCCGAATATGATGGCACAATATACATAATAATAATAATAATTATTATTATTATTATAATAAAACACTACTGTGATTTGGTGCACACTCTCCTATATATAATATATATTAAATAGAGAGAGATATTCCATCCTGAAAATATATACACATATAATGTGCATTTTTTTAATAATAAATATAGAGGTACAGCAAGTCTCTTGGATTTTGTTTTGGCCCCCGGGACCCAGTATGTTACACAGAGCACAATTTAATGATGCACATCTCAATTCCATTAATATGCTTAGCAATAATGTGGCAGTTAACTAATCAGGAACTGCACGTTTAAAGGTTTATTCCATCCATTTATTGGATGTGCTGTAGAAATAGCCTGCTTTGAACAAATTACCTATCATTTTTCAATATTTTTTTTATTAAATTTCCAATATGCCCTGTAGACTTGTACCGCAGACTTACAGTAAGGTCTGATTCCGTAGAAAGCATGGAAATAAAACAAAATACATAACAGACGTAGACTTTAGTAGGGGTTAATTAAGTGGTTGAAGCATATATAATTCAATAATCTATACAGGCGAATGAAGGTCTATAAAACATTGATGTAAAGGAAAATGTGTCTTAGTCACACTCCTTTTTAATTTTAAAATTCGAAAAACGCAGGTTTATGTTTTGTCAAATTCTTGATTTATTTGTATAGGGAGGTTGGTACTCTAAGGTCACCTGGAACTAAATACTAGTTTATTAGGGAAAAGTGTTACCAAAAACGGCAATATTTATTTTTTGCTTTTACCTTATTTGTAAAAATGAAAAAAAACAAATTCTCATTTTTTTAAAAGAAATAATCAGCTGTAATTAAATCTCTATATTCGTGTTAATCTGACAGTGGTCTGTTTTGTATCCCCTGAACACACAAAATACATGGCTCTGAAGCACCCTATGTGCCATCAATTTGCATAGCCACAATCTAAGAGGCATAAGGCATATGATTATTAGATATAGCATATTGTTAACATATTATATATTTATAATTAATTTGAAGTAGATGTCCATGCTGTTTAAGAAGTATTTCTTTCCAATCCGGAGTCTCCTCACTCCTCACTCACAGATTCAAGGTCACTGTTCTGTATAATGTACTATAATGAGTATCATTATATTTGTGTATGTTCTGTAAGAAAGTAAGAGCTGAATTATACAATATCAGGAGAGTAGCAGCATGTATTTTATTTTATTCATATTCAAGAAAGTGGTCAGTGCTCTAAATTCTTAAATTTAGGTTATCTATATAATATTATTATTATCTTTTATTTATATAGTGCCAACAGTGTACGCAGCGCATAATTGACAGACAAGAATGGGCAGACTAAGACAAACCGATACATTAGGTGGAGAGAGCCCTGCTCGCAAGCTTACAATCTTGAGGGAATGGGGTGACAAACATAAGGCACAGGGAAAGGGTGAGAGGTAGTGTGGTGGTTGTATCAATGACAAGGAAGTTCTAGCAGCTAAGATGGTGCGGCTTCTCCTGAAAGAAGGGGTTGAGATGTTTTTTTGAATGTTGTAGGGAGGGTGGGCTGGTATATATCCCAACTAAATATTAAATATATATGGCTTTTGTACTTGATATGTGTTCAACATTAAGACTTGTCCTTCATGATTCATGTGACATTAAATGTAAGATAAAATAGGCCTCTGAAGTATACTTGAACTTGTTTAATACAAATAAAAATAATTTAGGTAAACATAAAAAAATAACTGAAACAGAGATAGCATGCCACCACCTGTGGTAACAAATTACCTTTAATGTAAGAATTTATATCCATTGGTAAGAAAATGAATATCTGCCACATGCAGGAAAAATATGAAGTTTAAAAGGCACAAAGTGGCTCCAAGAAGAACCCAGGAACCCTCACTGTAGGGATGTTATCACAATACAAGGCTTACTGAAACCCTGAAGAACATACAAAAAAAATGTGCAAGGGATGCAAAACTCTTTTATGTGACGCTGTACATCCAATGTCGGGTGGGTGGGGGCAAGTGCCAAAGATTTAAAAGGCTCCAGAAATATCCATTGATGATGCCACGCTAGGGATCCAAGGACAGCCAACGGTATCTGATGTGATGCTCTAGGTGTTCTTCTAGACCAACCTCTTTATCTACTGATATGTAAGTCACTTCACATTAATCTGTGCATAATGTTATCATCTGTACAGCCAGGTTACACAAATACGTCACGTATCCAGAAGGCCAGGTAGAACGAAGTCTGCGTAGCGAAAATAACTTTGCAGCCGCAGTCACTGTCGATAATACATTTTCAGCCATTCCAGGTGGATTAATTTACTCACGGTACACTAAGTGCATTCTTGGCTCACAATGGGGAATCGTTTGCTCACTTAAGACAGATATCCCATTTTTGATGGGAAATGTCACTGCCTCGATTTCTCTTTGACAGTTTGGCAACCCGCACCCCTGAAATACAATCCATATATTTGCCTTGTTTTCAGCCAGATTAATTCATTCTGTTTTGACATGGAGACTGATAGGCAATTGATACATTTGATTGACACAAAGAGGGGAGGCGGACACTAAATAATTCAGGTTAAAGGATATGTCTCTCTATTTCCACTTCAACTAAAGTAAGTCAGCCCAGTCATTTACGTCTCTCAGTCTATCAGCGTAGTAAAGCATGCAACACTCGGCTTCAACCCAACCAAATGTTTTCGAAGCTTGTAACAATATGTGTGGAGCTGCCAGCATAATAAATAGGACCGGCGGCCCATGCATGCTAATGTTATGTTGTAAGCAGTTTTGTTGACAAGTGCTAATACTTCTTTCATATTATCATCAAAAGCAACTAATACAGCAGCCATTACTCCCTGTCTGTCCAACCAAGACATGATGGATTGTGACCTTAATATGGGTTAGCCGAGTTTTGAAAGTTAAACAACTTGCAATAAATCATAGGATTATTACAAGACTGTTTAATTGGTTAAGGACTGTTTATTTCCTAAACAGTGTGGCATAAAAAAATCTATTTTGGTGCTTTTAATTTGCAAAGTGCATTTTCATTATGAGCGGTAGTTTAATATTCCTCTCTTTTGTCATGTAAAATACCCAACGCACAGGCAATCTATTAATTGGACAAAAAAAATGCATCACAAGCGTAAACTGTCCTTTATGTTATCGATTCTGGGCCTTACGCATTCTGGTGTGTGGTTAACCCTTACAGTTCTAGAATGGCCATAACCGTCTATAGGGCATATACCTACAGAAAGGTTGCCAGAGGAGGCTATATGCTAATATTGATAATACATTTATTCATTATTGTGCCATGCATGTTTGCCAATTATTTTTATAGCCTTTCATATAACTGTTAATATTAAGGATTGATGTCTCCTGCAACTGATTACCCGAAATCCATGCCATAAAATACTTGACTGTTGGTATTCAGGGACATAAACATACATACTTATGTACATTATTTTATTTTTTATTATATAAACTGGCAGAATAAATATTTTATTAAAAAATATTTTGTGTTTCCTCACAAATGACTTGACCGTGCCTGACTGCCTGACAAACACATATAAAATTATTACTTCTAAAGTATTTTAATACAATGTTTGTTTTCGCTTTTACAACGAGTATTCATTACTCTGCGTTTCAAAAATACTCTTTTAGATGGATGTTTTGGTAGATCCTTCCTGTGCCGTTATTACCAAAAATATTTTAACCATTCATGTCTTAGTCTCAAGGAGCTACTCAAGATACTACAAAATGGAGTGTAAAGGATCAAACTTAAAGAGAAGTGTCTCTATGGATCCTATACAAGAGGAGTACAAAGAAGCATCTAAA
Source organism: Spea multiplicata (assembly GCA_009364415.1). Taxonomy (NCBI): domain Eukaryota; kingdom Metazoa; phylum Chordata; class Amphibia; order Anura; family Pelobatidae; genus Spea; species Spea multiplicata. Next base: position 53,778,718 of record VKOC01000001.1, on the reverse strand, counting down.
AAAGTGGACAAGTCTATTCTCACGTTAGTTGTTCCACCTAGGGTGTCTCGTAATGATAAGTGCTGCATCATATAACTAAGAGCAAAAGAAGTCTATCGGACATTTTGTTTTCCTCTTTAAGCCCTTAACAACAATAGACGTGCAAGCCATGTCACTGAAACACATGCACTTAACAACAATTGATGTGCCTGGCACGGCATGGGGATAAAGGTGCTTAGAAAATGAACAATGGTGGTGCTGCAATGCCTCGATATTGGGACATCCAGCAACATCAAAACATTTTGTAGGAACACTGTGTGATCTTACTCCGGACTGATCACGTTCGCCGTATTGAAAAGCAATGCTGCTATAAAGAGCTTAGTCTTCGCTCAGTCGGTGTTGCTGAAATTTCTCAATATAAAGGCATTCAACAACACCAACAAAAAAGGCAAATTTCCTCTCACAAGATGGTGACAGCAATCCAAGAGGATCTGTCCAGACCCTCCCGAGACCTCTGATCACAGGTACTGCAATCAACAATGCAGTACCTCCCCATTTCCCTCTCAGCTGGGAGACCTTCAAGCAACCTTCAAGCAACCACCTTCAAGCAACCTTCAAGCAACCACCCCATCTGTGATGTCAGACGTTGTCAGGCATTTAGATCAGAGTAGTGCAGAAGAAAGAAAATACGGTTTTGAACAAGAAACACAAAAAATGCTAGATTATTTTAGACCAGCACTTTTGTCTCTTACTGTATGAAGGAAGTGGGAGATTGCAAGTCCAGAAGGGCAGTGGCCTCTTCCCTGTCTAAAACAATATGCCCTAATGTTTATTAAAGTTATTGTCTATTTGTCGATTTCTATTTCGTATTGTTCATTTTCACTCTTCCCTCTTGGAATAGCACCGCACAAACTTCTGGCACTCAATGACTAAATGTAATGTAATTAAAGGAGCATTTTCTCGGCGTGTGTCTGTAGACTGATGTTTTTAATAATCCGTTGTCACTTTAATTCTCCTTTGCTAGAACTATTTACTTACCATGGACTGTGTACATATGATAGTATTGGTATAATTATCCAGAACCACTGAACTCCCACATCATGGGTCAACTCCATACTACCGGTATGTTTTCTTGACAATTTGGATTAATGTTATTGATTTTGCTGGTATCTGCCACTGTGTACTCTTTAAAGGAAGCCATTCCTCTGCAAGTCCTCGATTCATTATGAACTTGTGATATTTCACAGGGTCTTAATTATTTTTTTTTTGATTCAGTCTGGTTTACTCTTGAATTCTTTAGTCTGAGATAATACCCAGGTTATCATTACTGGTTAGTAACTCATTACCCTTGTATCCAGTTTATGTACATTTTGTGTGCTATTCTATGCATGCTGTCAGCAAGCCATTGTGTCCTTAGTTTACTTAACTATGGATATTTAGTGCAGGATTTTGTGGAGACGCACGAGTTATCTATTATCAGGTATGTCTCTGTTTCTTCACCACTTACTGTTTCAAACCACATCTGTGGTTATTGTGTCAACCACTAAAATGTAAGGAAATAATTGATTAAATGCTGTGCCACTTACTATAATGTAAGTCTGCATATAATAAACCCTTCCTCCAATTTTTGAAACATTTTTTTCGTGACCTTATTTTAAAATGTCTTAAAAAGTAAATTTAGATATTTTATGGCAATCCAGAAAACTCTAATTTACAAGGGGGAATTTTTTTTATATATACATAACAAATACATTAGTCTAACATATGTGAAAATGTAATCATTCCAAAAACTAAGCTTGTATATCCTTTAGAATTTAATATTAATTGTAAGAATAAACTGTTTTCAAACATGCTGCTGTCTGGTTCTGTTCTCCATACACCCCAAAGAGTTAATATATGCCCAGATAAGTGTAAAAATGAGTAAACTAAAACATAATATTCCTCCGTCTTCTACTATATACTACATAGCCTCTTTATGCAGCCCAGAGGTACTGTATTTACAAATGACCAGGATCATAAGAGTAGAACATGGGAATAGAGTGCTGGAAAAAATACAGAGAGCATAAAGAAAAGAAATGGCGGGGCTATAAAGTAGCCTTGTTTTCTTTCTGCTGTTGGGCCTGCTGGCCAGTTGGGGGACCTTTTGTTTTTATGGTAAAACAATCACTTTTATCACAGCGTAGGGATGGTTGATCTTTGTGCATGGACCAATTTCTTCTGCAGCTATAAAAACAAGCGATTGTTAGGACGCAGGCAGTCTTTGTGTATTCCAAGTGGGCTTCTGTAGCATTCAAGTGTAATACTACTATCATTTTCACAAAGATCCAATTAATCAGCTCACCCTGCATGTATAAACTGGTCGGAGGACATCACAGACTAACGTGTCTGGCTATAATCACCTCTGCCAAGGCGGAAATGTTTCCTCTGAGTCTCCAATCATTAGGCCAGCGGAGGTGAAGATAACCTCATTGACAAGTGAGAAAGCCAATAATTTATTTTGTATTGACTGCTTGTGACAAATCAAGCCAACATAGTGACTGTACACAGTGGGACTCCATGAACGAATGCAGTGACAAGGAGAGATAAAATCCTTTCACAGCTCATTTAGTCCAAATATAGCCACCTGGGTGGTGGATGGGTTCAGCATCCCAGCCCAGGCATTCCTGCACTAAATAAGCCAATATAGGGTTCCTCAAAATACATTAATCAACCAGGTTTAAGCTGTCAAAACTGCCAAGCATGGGAAGTGAGCATAAATAAAATAAAAATAAGGGACAGATACTTGAGGAAATATTGAACGCATAAAAAATGTGATCTAGACATAACAATTAAAGGGCTAACCAATTGTGCACCAGTTGAACGTACATACTTGTTTGGCACCGCAAGAGTTAAGCAGCCTAGGACATGGATTCTTTACTGTTAAAATGATTATTAGTAACTGCGGTGAGGTAATATATTTATGGATCAAGGGCATCCCACCAATTGCTGACCCATCTTCTACCCCCTCCTAATTCATCCATCCTGCTGATCTAAGGTCAGAATAAAATCAAATAAATGATGCTGTGTTTTCCTCTGCTGCCTAGCACAATACAAATCATATTTAAATTCCTTTTGTTCCTATTTTGCAAGGCTCAGTGGTTTGTCTGCTAGGCTTACGTCCCATGCTGTTTTCTAAAACAGTTAAATCAAACACAAGATCTGAAGTAAACCAAAAACAAAGGCGTTTCGCAGGCCAGAAGCTTACACTCTCATCCTGCTAAATATGCAGAAATGAAAAGGACTTATACATGATCTTTTTAACACACATACTAAAAATATGTAATTTGTAAATCTGCTAAAATAGCCTGTTTGCATTTTTTTGTTTAAGTGGCCAGGGACAAGGAGATAGAGTCTTGGGGGTTTGTAGGCATGGCCCAAATAAAAATGTAAAGTGACCTAGGCTTCACCCATAGACCCTGGGTTAAACCTAGAGAGTTCCCAGACATGGCCAGACTGGATACTGGGAAATTTCCCAGTGAACCCCCTGCCCTGAGGCAGTCTCGACGCTGTCCATCTAGGGATGGGCCTTCCCAGGTTTCAGGAGTACAATTGATCTTAAAAAATAGAGGACTGGTCTACAGAGGCAGGAAAGCAGCGGGGTCATGTAAAGGGACATTACGTGATCCTGCAGTGAAACCACTGCTACTGCTGAAAGGAGGAATTGAAAGGAACCGGGAAGGTAAGATATTAGTGAATAACTATATATGTATGTGCAGCATGAGTATAAGTGTGTCTGTTAGTATGAGGGTTTAGGTAGGTGTGTGTTACAGGGTGTATGTCTAAGCATTGAGGGTCTATGTGTGTTTGTGTTAGAGGGAGTGTGTGTTAGGATGAGTGTGAATGTGTAATTGTGTGTGTAAGCGTATATGTGTTAGCATAAGTGTGTGTGTTAGAGGGTGTGTGTATGTGTAGGGGTGTGTTTCCATGATCGTGTACGTGTACATGTATGTTAGTACCGTATATATGTGTGCCATGTATGGTGCAATAATGGGTGATATTACGGTGGGGGATGTGAATATGATGGTTAGGGGATAATGATTGCAGTGAGAGATGGAAATACATTATTTTGTGGGTGGGTATGGTGATGGTCAGGGGCAGCTTTATACTTACACATGCATACATACATAAACACGGACCCTAACACCTTTCACGTATATATGTACACACACAGCTTCTCTAACACCACACACTTAAAACATACTCTCTTTGATCATCCATGCAGCTCACACACTTCCACCTCCGTCTTACATTTTTAGCTGTAATTTTTAGGAGAGCTACAAGTTAATTTACCTGTTTATTATCTACTGTGAGTGATTTCTGTGTTTAAAAAACAGGGTTCAGGGTTTTCATATAACAGAGCAGATAGGAAGGCAGAGAACAGAATAGTCTGATAAAGTCAAACACAGGATCGATTCTTAGAATACGCTAGGATAGGACACACTATTGACAAGCGCAGGTATGACCACCAGAAGGATGAGTCTCTGAGGCTTTTATAAAGCACAAGAGGAGAAATATCAAATTGAGAGACGTCATCCTGGCGGCAGATCAGTGGGTAGATGACAGCTTTTTCCCAGGAATTACAAAAATATCTGGCCTGAAGAAGGCAGACATTAAAAATGAAAAAAATACATGTTGTTATTACCCCTTTATAAAGGCACAATAATAAAGAAAAATATTAAAAGTAGTTTAGTCGAATAATTGAGGGTAATATTAAAATATCCAGAAAATACATTGAAAAATTATACAAGGAGCAGATAGGAAGACACTAAAAGCACAGGAAACTAACATGAACAGATCACCATCATTTTGTGTGTTTTAGTAGTTCACTCGTTAAGTGAAATACATATATTTATATACCAACCAACAACCCTAGTGATATGCCATGGCATATTGTATTGGGTGACAATAAGTAATTTAGGGGTTCATTTGTATGTTCATAATCACATATGAAAGCTTTACTTTACACCACGGAATATTCCGGGCAAGATGGACAAGTTGAGGCAAGATGAACGTGTCACAAGGAAAAGCTACAGACAATTAATTCTGAGGCTGATTGTGCGGAAGGAAGAATTTCAATTCATTTGTTAATATAAGGATAATTCATTTTAACAGTCTGGATCTCGTTTGGAAGAACATGAATATGAAATGTACTTATTTTAGGAAGCTATTTTCTAACAAAATGTAAATTAAAAAGTTTGGTAATGCGTGCTCTTTATTTTGTTAAAATCCTTGATGTGTGGGAATATACGTGTAACTTCCTGTAACCATGATCCTTGATCTATTTGCAAAATGTCACTTTTTAAATTAAAAAAGATGGAAATCTCTTTATGGTGGTGCGTTACAGCATTAATGCTACCTAGGGATACAGAGGTTTCTTATGGGGAAAAAACAATGCTTGTTAAGTACATGTGGAACTTTTAAGCTACTTCACATGTCATTTATATTTTTACAAGATACCCATGCGGTATGTACTGGTATATTCCTATGCTCGCTTACAGTATTCACACCCATAAAATTCATAAAATGCGATGGCTCTTGAGCAGGTCAGAGTGAATCACTGTCTTATTTCGAGCTTTGGTATCCTTTGTCTGTAAGAGTTTTCAGAAACGTCTTCCAACCATATCCCAGTACGTGTAGCACAGCTTCCAGGGGTTAAATGCAAACCATGTTGGAGGTTCGTAAATGCTCTAACCTTGTTTTGAAGTCGTAGATTTCTTCTCAGAAGCAGCACCAGATGCTTTCACCAGCTGAACGAGCGCATCAGTTTGTAGGGTGTAGTTAATGGTTTCTGGTTGGCTTTAGTCAGTGAGGAAAAAAAACATCCAATCCTGTTGTGTCAAGTAAATACTGTATTTAACAACTACCCTCAAATAACAATGATTTGACCCATAGTCTACATTTTTTATGTCTAGGGCCAAACAGTCTTTTTGCAGGACAGTCCCAATTTTCATGTGCTGTCCCACTGTCCTGAATAGTTGTCATCTGATCTCCCTTGTCCAGCATAAAGTTAATGGAAGTCTAGGGTTATGGTCTAGGTTTACTCAAATACCTTTGGGGGTATTTTCAAAGTTTCCTTGTCTCAGGGAATGTTTCTGTAAGAAGTAATTTTTTTTTCTATGGCCCCGGGATCCTCTGTGTGTGCAGTTAGGCTATTTAAGTATGTTGCCTCATTTTATAAACTCCTAATTCTCAGTTTAAAGGTTACCCTGCCTCTTAAATTACACAATAAATAAGTTTGAATCAATAATACATTATTATTAGTAGGAGATCTAAACACATATTGTGATTATTTCTGTAAAATAATAATAATAATAATAATTAAAACATCAATGTTACTTAAAAAAAAAAAACTAGGGGTTTTGTTTAGAATTCATTTCAAAACTTATTTTTCAACCCTGGTTGATTGTATCATTAGGCATACAACCTTTATTTAAATATGGATTTAATTAGTATTGTTTTATGTTTTAATGAGTCTTTCAAGTCTTTTGATGAGCTGTCTCTGCAATTATGGTATTCAAACTATTTGGTAACTGCATACTTTTATAATTTACCTTCCTTTCAACTGTGAATTCATTAAGATTGCATTCAGCATGAAAACTATTTTTATTTTGTTTTCTTATATTGTATTGTAACCATTTTAAGCAGTGTATTTAGGTATCATAATTTGTTTTAATATGTTTGTGATCCTGGGGTCATTCCAATACATCCACAAATGTTATGGTTCTATGGATGGTGGTACTGGCTGGAAATCTCAAAGACCACCCTCCAGCCAAACTGGGTGGGAATGGGTGTTTTATCTATGCTATACTGCACATTTAATTCCATTCCACCTCCACCCTCTTATTCTTTCTAATCTTTTAAAACCTACAATATGTAATTATTCTGTTCTTTCTCTGTGTGTCTGATTACCTATTGATGCCATCACCTTCCTCCGCTGTTTCCAGTTATCTTTCTTGAACATTCTCTTTTTAGTTCATACAATGGCCAAACTCTCCTATGGTCATACTCTTACTTTCTTACTCTATACTTTTTAACTTATAACTCCCCTGATGTAGCATTTCCTTCAAATTACCTGTAATGCTTTAATCTCTCCATTCCCTCTGTTAGACATTTGCACCCACAGCTGCCTTCTTCTTCTTCTTTAGTTTAGTATCATCAGCCACTGGAACCAACCCAGACATGGCCCATAATGTTTATATTTCGGGGTTCCATCTAGGTTTTTTTTGTCTTTTTTGTATTAAAAACATGTCGCCTCTGTCAGGGTCCCCCTTGTTAAAGAAGTATGGCTGCCTCACCTGGTTCCCATTTTGCAAATCACTACCTTCAAAGCAATATATATTTAATTGCCATAAAATGAATGGGTGGGATTTTTTGGTCTCTTTCAATTATGGTAGGTATTTGGTAGGAGTATTCCAGTGTGGCTCTCCATGTCCCTCCAGAGGCTGTCTTATTTGGCTTATGAAAGAAACCCCCTACTTGCAGAAAAATGCTTTAACATTGCTTTATATTGTTGCAGGAAATCCCCCTCAACAACTTAATTCTCCTCTTGCACTATATACAATGTGTATATATATACAGTGTGTATACTACTAAGAAGTTAAATACACACATCTCACACACCATGTGACCCTGAAAGGAGCTTCTATGAGTCCGGTTCTTTTCCCAGGCTCCATAGTGTAACTTAGCTGCTAACATGGGAGATCGGGCCACTTCCAGCTATATACACACATTCAGCTTAGCTGTGCATGGAAAGAAGGCTAGTGCCCAGTATTTATGACCGTCCACCAAATATAAATGAATTCTGGGCAGCTCTTCAAGACTCACAATTGCACACAATTTCTAAGATATAATTCCTAATATTAAATCATTTAGAAGCATAAATTATTGGAGACGTGATACCCCTTTAATCAAACACATGTTTTTACTTTGTTTATTAGGAAATGAAAAAATACATGGCTGTTTATTTTATTTGGGGGGTTGACAATGCATGCCAGCTTCCATGCATTTTGTATAATTCAGAGTGTGAGGAAGTATGTTGATATATGTAGCCCTGGAAGCTGGCACTTTTATTTTACATTCAATAATTGTGCCACTAAAGATAAAAGAAATTGTAGCTTTTAACAGAACAATTTCATGAAAGTGCTAGTAAAACTGGAAAACACACTTACGATATTTCCAGGCCTGCTGTTTCATGTTTTGCTAGATGACTTTTTTGGCACTGAAGATGAGAGATGAAACACAAATAAAATTACTTATTGTAAAGCTAAACAAATGAAAAAATCTGCAGTAATTATGAAGCTACACATGTACTGAAACGGCAGGTTTTCTTCAAAATTTCTATGGGTTTCTGCTATCGGTAGGATTAAATGTGCAGCGGGGATTTAAAACAAAACTCTATCTTTATGAAAGTGGAACATTATCAATGTTTTTTTAATAATGTACTTTAGATATTTAGTAGACACAATTTAAACCACAGGTATTTAAAGGTTGTATTTGGGGTTAAAAAAATTCAAAAAGGGAAGCACACCATACCAAGCATATGATAGCACCCAACAGTCCTGGTTTTTGTGGGACAGACCCACTGTCCCACATTTGCGAGCTGTGGGAAGCATGGGCCAGTTGAGAAGATGATGGCCCTGACCAGCTCTGGGAGATTATAAAGTTATTGAAACCTGAGCTATTTGCAGCTTCCAGGTGCCTAATTGAGTAAGACGAGTAGGCGGCCATGTCTTCTGTCCACCCACGTCTGAGGCTGATCCTGCCCACCTCTGTGTTACGCTGCCATGTCCTCTTTAACGTGGGACATGATTTGAAATGTTGAGGATTATACCAAATAAATGCATATTTAAGGTAGTGCTAAAATATGCATATATACATAAAATATACATACGCATAATACAGCTTTGATAAATGCACATATTGATCATCCCAAAATCCATATTTAAATGTGCTTCACTTTTTTATTTTCGGCATATTCTGAGGTCCTGGCACCCCTCCCATCACATGGTGCCTCATGTAATGATGTCCAAAGAGGGACTTCTGCAGCCAAAGGCCTGGATATGCCACCAGCTACTCTGCCATGGATTCCCTTTTTGTGAAGGCAGTTTTGGACTCTGTATTGAATGATGCTACTGAGGACAGGTGAATTTTACATGTTATGCTCTTCGTCACCTGGCAGGCCCACTCTGTGACTGTGCATGGTCTGCTGTTTCATGGCTGAGCTGTTGTTGCTTCTAGATGTTTCACAATTCACTTACGGTGGAAGGGGCAGATATTTTACAAACTTACTTGGAGCAAAGGTGCCATCCTATGACACGGCCACATTTAAAGTCACTGAGCCCTTCAGTACGACCCATTCTACTGCCAATGTTTGTCTATGGAGATGCCTGCTTACGTGCTTAATTTTATTAGGTATTGTTAGCAATGGGTGTGGATGAAACTCCTATACTCAAGTAAGAGGGGTGTCCACATACATTTGGTCACATAGTGTGTGTATATATATATATAGATATATAAATATATCTATCTATATATACACACACACACACACACACACACAAACTATACCACAGTATATCTTAATGAATTAGTTTAAAACATGGTTTTCGTAAACATGTTATCTATTAGATAATATGAATAAAAATGGATATGGTTATGCTAACGGTTAATTTGATCATGCATGTTATTCTTAACTTGATTTACTGCATAGAGCAGTCCAGATACAGGGGATTTATTTCTTCCTCCATTGTTTATGTAATGTAATTTAGCATAAAGATTTATGGAAATGAGATAAGAACAAAACTGGTAGGGTATTTTTAACTAAATCATTTTGTCAATAGATATTTACATTACTGGTATCAGAGTTGAGATCTAGAAATTTGGACCCTTGTGTATAATACGTTGTTTAGATCAAAGTGTTCAAAATGGAGTACATGGATTATTTCTGTAATTTCAGGAATAGTGGAATGAGTGGAAATCAATGTTTCAGAACAAACATGTCACTATAATTGAAGGTTTCCAATACAAACGTTAAGTTGATTTCTTGATGAATGCACCACAAATAAATATGTTTATTAGTGCTACAAAACAGTGCAAAATTAATATTTTTACAGGGACAAGCCTAAGTTTAGTGGTCCCTGGGTGTAGTACACATAGCTAAAACACACATTAACATGCGAGCTCACAGTAACACTATCACATCTGACCACCTGTTTGTCTTATCCTGCTGCACCATTGGATCCTGATCCATGTACCATACCTCTGCCTTGCCTTGCCTTTTGTTCCTCCCTTATCCCTTTCTAATGTCTTTTTGAGTCCTGCTCCAGTATACCTGACCTGCTCACCTTCACTACTCTCCTGTTCTGCCTGGAGCCCCTTTTTGGTTGTTACCTCCTGTCTGCGTTTTTGCTGTTCCTGTGCTGTGTTTAGCCCATCAGGTATACACCATAACTTTCACTGGGCCAACTAGCTCTGCATTGTGGATCAACTAAAACATGTTAATATTACACACATGCACTTTCACACACTCATTAACACCATATAACAAACACACCCTTCCATAAAGTAACAAGCTGTCTACCACCATACATTAGCACATACTCTATCCGACACACACACGCGCACAATAACACCATACACTTACACGTTTATAATACATACACTATTCAACATTATACACTAACACACACTCACAGTAACACTGTACACTTACATGCATATATATATATATATATATATATATATATCCAACACCATACTGTAACACAATCACAATAACATTGTACAATTGTAAAATACCTTTTTTCTAGGTTTCATATATATATTTTAACAGCATCTTTGGTTCATTCAACATACAGCTTTCCTCAACCTTGTCTTTTAGAATCTTGGACTCAAATATGATTGTCAACTGCAGAAAGAATTCTGACTCTCGGGGAGTTTGACTGACAGAGCTAGGATAAACACTCATGTCAGTATTTACATTATAAAATGCATTTATGCTGTTTTTTGGCGGCGTCATGCAATAAATCCAAGACATTAAAAATACAGATATTTAATAAATTCTTATGTTGTAGGAATTAACTGTTAAAATTGAACAGATTTAAAATAATTCCACATCATATGTAAGGATACCATAATAAAGTACACATATTTCATAAGAATGGATATGAATGAATATATTAACAAAAGAGTTGTCATAGGTTGTATGAATGATAATGTGGAGAACGCATCCGTATTAACTGAGCTACAATTTGTCATGTTTTGAACCTCGTTATTATAATTTAATTAAATTTAAAAGGCATATCATGGGGCACAGTGGCATATATATATGGGATATAAGGCATTTCTGGGGCAGAGTGGCAAGCCAGGGGGGCAGATGTGCATAACTGGGGGGCAGGGTTGAAAAAAAGCTTCTCAATTGTAGCTTTATTAACAAACAATTGTTCACATAGTTTACATGAATTAACATTTACTGGTAAAACTTTTTGCCTATAGGGTCCTCTTATATTCAGGCTTTTTCTTTTTTTCATAAATTAATATTCAGATTTTGGGGGCCATCTTATAATCAGGGTCGTCTTATAATCGAGCAAATACGGTAGATTTTAAAATGCATTAGAAGTTAAACGTTTTGTGACTTCATAGTTCCTTTACAGAGCTACAAATACAAACAGTTTTTATGGAAATGATAAAAGCCATCTGCAATACAGGGGTGGATCTAGAGCCTGGACTCAAGAGGGGCACTCACACTAATGGACTTACCTCCTTATCCCTACTTGTGAAGCATGCCTTTCTCGGGGAGAGGGGGGATTGCAGGCATACCTAAATATTAAGAAGATCCAGAGTTGATTCTTTAATGCAAAAGCCACTAACTAGAAGGTAAAGAGGCAATTTAGAAATACAATAATTTAAACCCTAATGCAATTCAAGGGAAATTCCTCATCTATGATTGAATAATTGAATTCTAATGAAAAAAGACTAGTTCTGTTTCTTCTCTCATATTTGCATCAATAATATCACCGGAAGCAGTGATTAGACTTCTTAGCAGACTATAGCTGATGTATCTTGAGTTGGCATCCACAAATATTCACAGATCCACTGGGTTTCTTCTGGGTTACCCCTGCATAAATTATTGACCAAGGGATGCCCAGTGCTTTCCGCAAAAATTCACAATAAATGATGCATACTGGTTAGACTAAAACATATATTGTTCTACAACAATTGGCATTCAAAAACATATTACAGAAAAAATCCATAAGTGAGGCCAGTGTGTGCAGGGTCTGGGATCCGTGTCGCTGTATTCATTAATTATACTTTGTAATGGATAGGCAAACAGTGCCCTAAACCAGCAAAGTATTAAGGTGCTTAATGCACTCCTTACTTTTAATCAAAAAACAATTGTATTCAAAATTGGGCCATACATAGCAATAGATCGGCTGATACTTAGAGCTCACTCATGTTAGTAACGTGCATGTCTGGCACAATTTCTTTCAGCACTTACATTATAAACCACTTTTAAAAGTTAGCTTATAATTTAACATATGTTAAATGCACTCCAAGCTGCTAAACGCACAGCAAGCTGTCCTGCAATTGTTGTTTGCCATATTTAACCTTCTGTTTGCCTTTTCTTTAATTTGTCGGGATTTCAAACTCTTCTGTATTAGGTATATTAACAGGCTCTGTTGTTAGCATTAAATAACCCAAAGTATGCTATTGGAATAAAGTAAACACATTAATTTAATACATATATCTACTGGATCAGATCTTCAGTATTCTATACAGTGGCAAGAAAATGTAAGTGAACTAGGGCTGCAACTAATGATTATTTTCATAATGGATTAGTTGGGCGATTATTTTTGTCGATTAATCGGATAAAAAAAATGTAAATTTTTCATTTATTTAACGAAGGATGTAAAAAAAAGCAGAATAAAAAACTTTGATAAAAATGCATTTTTTGTTTTTATTTCCCAACCTGACCCCCCAGTTATGCACATTTGAGCTACCCCACCTCCCAGGTATGCCACACTGCCTCCCACGTATGCCACACTGCCTCCCAGACATGCCACACTGCCTCCCAGACATGCCACACTGCCTCCCCCACATATGCCTTATATACCCTATATGCATTATACCCCCAGATATGTCACTCCGTCCTCCCAAGGTATGCCGTATACCACCCTATGCCATAGTGCCCTCATAGATTTGCAGACTCATTCACAAACACAATACTTTTATAAATAAATAAATACAGGGTTAATCTTCACTGCCCCCAGGATTTACATTCCCCTCAGTTTGCCCCCCCTTACCTCTAACTGCACCTTACGTTAACCTTATTAAATTAATTAAATTAACCCTAAAGAGAAGACCCCATTAACCATAACTGCCCCTAAATTAATCCTGAAGATCCCACCAACCACAACTGCCCCTAAATTAACCCCGAAGACCCCATCAACCACAATTAACCCTAAACACCCCATTAACTAGAACTGCCCTAACTTTCAGCAGCCCAAATATTAATTTTGTACTCACCAGTTAGATGAGTTCTTGACACTTTGGCCCCGCCCCTTTCTTTCTCCCTGTCCCTCCTTGCAGCCAATCGGCAGTGACTACAGGCAGGAACTGTAAGTAGGAGCTGCTGCTGTGAGTCACTGAAACGGATTATAAAACAAGGCTCTGAAAAAACCCTCATTTTATAATCAATAAAAATCGATTCAACTAATCAATAATGAAATTCGTTGGCAACGATTTTCATTATCGATTATTGAGGTTATTGCTGCCAAAGGAAGATCTACCAGATATTAAATCCAAGCGCTCACTTACTTTTCCACACGCAATGTGAATGTTTAATGTGTGTTAAATAAAGACCTGGACAATTATCTTTGTGTGTAATTAGAGTAAGCACATTTTGTTTGTCAATACTTGTGACTTAGATAACATGATGACTTACATCAGATCACATTTTATGAACAATTAATGCAGAAAACCAAGGGTTTCATTTACCTTTTTTATGAATGTGTGTATGTATTTATCATTGACATACCCAAGAACTCTCTGGGTTTCACCTGCTTCTCCAGGTTTGAACTGGATGATTCTGGTAAAGCCCTGCTTCACAAGAGGAAGAAGAAAATGTATTTTCTGGTCAGGTGAGCACTGTTTTGTCGCGCTCTCCCCAACCACTTCCCTCCTACCCAGGAATAGGAGAACTTCTGGTATTCTATCCTGGAAGTCCCCAGGTGTGATTATTGATATACAAGGAAGGGGATGCGTTTGTTACACACATTACTATCACAGGATCAGCCTTCAGTGGATTTTGCTGTATGCGTATGATTAGACAGAAATGAACATCAACAATTAAGAGCAATCCTTCCCGTACGAAGCTGTTTAAAATACCGGTAATAGGATGTAAAATGATTATCTGTACACTTTATTAATGCTAGAGTCATACAGATGAAAAATGCGTAAACATACAACCTTTACATGTGAAGCAAGTTAAAATTGTGTGACTGATATAAGGAGTTAAAAGAATGACATAAGGTGGTTGCAAATGGAAGAATAAAATAAAATCAGTGGGAGTAACGTAAAAGACAGAGTGGTATGAAAGTGAGGGAAGTGTTTGAGCTTTGCATTGGATTAGTTGTTGTTGTTGAATTTGACTATTAAATATTTGAATTGTACTTATAATGCGCTTATTTGCTGGGTTGAATATAAGGAATGAATGTGGTCTTAGCTATCTGGTTTTATCTGACTTACAGCAGACAATAAAGAATTGCCGTAAGAAGACATTATCCTTAGTGATAAATGACAGGTTGGCAGAACCGGCAATTGATGGAAGCGAGTATCAATTGATTTATCAATAAAAGGGAAGTTAATCTCCTGTCGCTATTGACTGCCACTTTATTGTTTTTGTCCTTAAACAAGTCTTGTGAAGTTAATTATGTTCAGTTAGAGATATGGAGTACATGCATTCCAAACATGTTTTCAATCACATAGTCTGACTCTGTCTCTTTCTACATGTTATAAAGTGGCAGCTATCATGATACTCATAGACAACACAACAAACATGCTATTAGCATTCAAGGCTTTGCCGTTATGGGAAGTGTCTTCAATAGAGATGCAAATTCAATCTGTAGAGCATGTCATTGACCTACCACATAACCACCCCATTGCACCCTGCGCATGTTTGTAGCATAACCATGGTGTACACAAAATTTGTGGCTCAATCCTTTCAGGGTCAGGAGCGTACAGTATCCCAGAAGTGCCAACCCTATATGCGGGATATGCCCATTTAGCTTTGTTCTGGGGGGGGTCACATGGGTGGGCAATTATTGATACAGAATCCCCTTTACTGCAATTGGATGCCTGCACTGCAGTGTACTGAAATTTCCACATAATGCCTAATGATATATTATTATATTTTACAAGTATGATAGTGATGTGTACTAATGGTGTCTCTCTGAGATGCAGCGGGGTACGTTCCTGAAAAATAAATACTTTGTATTTATAAAATACTGAATTGACAAATGCAGTGTTTGTTTGTATGAACAATATGGAAAAGTGCTGAAAAGGATACATGCAGTGGCTTTGACCGTGTTTACTGAAAGATCTTTAATGTCTCAAAAACTGAGGGAGTTTAGTACTGTTATTCACATATTAATATTCCCAGTGAGTGCCCAGTAAATAACATGAATTACGCATGCTAGCATGTTAAGCAAATAGGGACTTTCATGCTGATTCCTCAACTTAAACACCACAGAAACCTTTTAAGAGCTTTTAATATGTGCCTATGACAACAACCTATCAGTGCTTGCTTTTGTGTCACATGACTAATGTTCTCGGGAGGGTAGGAATGAGCCAAATTCTACAATTATTTCTGGATAGGGTTTGGGCAGTCAGCAGTATGAGGGATAATGCTTTTATGGCCTTCCTTACAGTACAAGGTGTTATCAGCATAGTAGATGGGCAGCTGTCTACAAGTTTTACTGTATACACTATACATATAGATATCCTCTCCTAATAGGCCATTGAACCATAGGAGATTAGCATTATATATATATATGGTGATCAGGTACTGTACAAAACACAGTAATGTATTGCAGGGCAGAGGTGCATGAAGGAAAAGGTATTAACAATACGTATATTCTGTCCCTATAGTCTGATGTTGGCATTGCTGATTTTAGAAACACATAAGCCGTGCAGTGATTTCATTAAATACCATATTTTGACCATATCATCTGGAGCCGTGGTTTCACTTCTTGGACTAACATTTTGCAAATGAATGTGTTTTTCAACTTTATCAGCCAAACAGCAGTCCAGATGTGGTCTTCTTACTCACTGCATCTTGAGGAAAACCAGCTAGCGACAAGGCCTATTAGAGGCTGAAACGGACCTTGTCACAGGGTGGTATTCCTCAAGGCATGGTTGTTAATTATCTCCTACAGAATAAATTTCCCTTGTGGGTGATATAAGTCAGATATGCTGATGAAGATCTTTTTTCTGTATTGGTACAAAGAAGCTAAAGTTTGAGGCTCTCCTAAATGGTGAACTTAGTGTACTATATGTTGCATTCCTAGTTTGAAGTGTAACAATCCTTGTGAACATAATCCAGGACACACAGAGACATGGATCACTTTTTGACTACTACATGTTATGTATGCTTTGTGCGTTACACCTCATAGTGTGTTGTTTTATAACGCACTACACACGCTTGATCCATACACTATCTAAATATCTTGTAACTAGACAATCAAGACCATAGTACCGGGGGGGGGGGGGCAAATTGCTACTTTGTAATCAACTGTGTCACCGCCCACATATTCTGTATCATTTAGATTACCTGACATTTGCAACAATGCAGGGTATGTACTTACAACCAAACATTTTTTTAGCCTAAAGGGCTGCTCTCAGTTTAATGCCAGTAAAATTGGCTCAAGGACATAAGGGCAAAATGCCAATAAAATTACCTCTAGAGCGTTATTATCAATCAATTATATTCAACAGTGTATTTTACTTTGAAGGTAAGTGAAATATTTGCCATTAATTTAGCTGTAAAAAGCCATTACTTAAGTTCTCCTGTTTGAAAACAAAGTGATGACATACTGTGTTACTCAGTTGGCTACCCATGTCTGTCTTATTATAGAGCTAAGTATAACCTAGAGGCATCACAAGTAGACTGGGTATTTTTTTAAGCCATACTTAATATATAAGTTTATATATATGTTTTTGATCACACTACAGTAAGATATTGTAGTTTGTCAGATTGCTCAGTTTTTTATTTGGAGACATATTTTGAGCCTTGTATTCTGTTAGCAGGTACCTTACTACTATCATAGTATCTATAATCTTATCCACCCTTTCATCTGAAAACAACAGCGTGGCTCAGTAGACCATGGTCGGTCTGTTACAGAATGTTGCTGGTGTCTGATTTAAGGCCTGTGCTTTGCTTGTTAGATTATTATTATTATTTAAACATCACTAGCTTATGTACTTCTAAATGTAATTTGACCCAGACCTTCAGTTACATTTAAAGTATCTTTACTGATGAATGGATTTTGAATTCTGGATCTTTGACAAAATAAGAAAAGATAAGAAAAAAGATAACAGGGTTGCTAAGGCTACAGCAACTAGAAAATGTATCACCTCAGATCATGAATGCCAAAGAAATACGCAGCTGAAACTTCTAAGTCTTCTTGTAAAGCTTTCTTCACCCCCATCCACATATAACATAGCGTTTCTCTAATTTTTATCTGGGTTATCGCTAACTGCAACCCACCTTGGGACTCTTGTCTTCTACTCAGTGGTATGATAGAATGCACACACTATAATACACCGATTTTTCATTGAATGTTTTCAAATTAAGCCACCTAAAGATGAAAAATGAGCTCTCTGACATTAATTCCCCGGCATTAGACACCTGTCTCACTGTAATCAATGATGGTCATTAAAGATATTTACCCTAATTTTTCTTTATTTCAGATTTCATTTTTACTCTGTAGATCACGGTGGCAGTGGTGGTAAATTACATGAGTAAATGTAGAGAATGTCTAAGAATAATGTTTTTAGTATCGTCATGGGTAGCATCTGCGAACACACAGGGGACAGGGTTGAAAGGGGACCTCTGTTAACTCTTTCAGCTGCATGACAGATTGCAAGTTGTTTTGCCTGCAGTGAAAGCGTTAACACAGGTGGTGGTTAAGGCAGGGAATGAGGGGGTGAAGTAAAAATAATAATAAAAAAGCTCCTGGTGTTAACTTGCTGACTGTGATGGTTTCAGACAGAAATTAAACCTCATACATAATCCTTTTGATATTGCTAGCTTTTCCCAGTGATTCATCAAACCATAGAGATGAATGACCGGCAATTAAAGCAAATAAATGACTGGAAGCCAGCAGATGGTAAATTAATGCAAGTCTGTGAGAAAAAAGCAGAAAGAGTTCCAAAAATGCATATAAAATCATTGTCTTACAGTTATGGGCCTAAAAAACAAAAATAGATTCTAATTATTTAAAATAGATTTTAAAGAAGGACACAGTATTGTATTTCCATAAAAAATTCCCTTGCATTGTAAAAATAAGATTTTGAGGTCAACAAAAACTTGCATTTTGATAATTGTGAATCTTTACATCTGAAGGAGAACAGTCTGCTTGTATTGTTTCTATGTGATGCCAAGATGCGCAAGGATGGCTTTCTAATACTATATTCAGAGTTATTATATACAAAATACAGTTGCAGCAGAAAAGTATCTTAACTTTTTGGAATTACCTCCATTTCTAAGTCAGAACCCAAGCAGCAGTATACATCCAGTTAGTGTTCCAAATGACAAAGCTCCTCTTGTGGTTTTAAGCCTTAGTTGGTTTATGGATTCCATGGATTACAGAGTACGTTATCCCTGATTCTCAAGTAACCTCATTACATGGGTTACAGAGGTTCCATGACAAAGATCTTATTGCAGTTATTGAGTTGTGTATAGCATAACAAAAGGCATTCATACACCTTTTCTACAAACAATGTGTGTTATAATAATTGTGTGAGTAGTATATGCCTTTAAGAGATGAGATAACCAAAGGTTTTAAGGCATAATAGAACACTGTTGTTATTAGAGGCAATAATTCAATAGCTCTCTTTCTCAGACATCCTTATAAATAGATGCCTGAGGAAATGACATGAGCTCCACAGAAAGCTTCAATCTGATAATACCATATGGCCAACAAAGGTATCATCTTTACCCAATCCTTTGATTGTTTTCTCTTTACAAATTGCATTTTCTGCTGGGGAACAAGGTACTCTGCTCATCTTGCTGAAATGCGATCTCACTATGATTTCAATATGAAAGTGTTACATGCTAGCATTTCACAGACTTGATGTAAGGAACTGACTTTGCTAAATGGTTTGAGGGCATGGCTGAAACACTTGGGAAATGAACTATTAACTGGCTGTTTTATCTCTACCTGAACAATATAATTCCTCACTATTTATCAAACTGCTTTACAAATTGCTGTGAGAATGATATCTGATGACATTGAGTAATCCCGAGTAATCCAGTAAATGTACAGCCTACTAGATAATTGCTCCTATTGTTACTGGGCCAATCTTAATTCTGGATGTACATAGGACTGAAGAAGGTGTTTGATTGCTTCATATAAAATATTCTCACCCAGCAGGGTTAGATATTCTCTTCCCTGTATCAGCATTTGTTTAACAGGCTAGTGGCCTGCCTTTCAACATCTGCCACACAGAGTAAAATACGCTACTGTAAATTTATTAATATTATATTTTTCCCAAATATACCCCAACCAAAGCCAGTACAGACTGGTCCCATTGTTAATTATGTCATATAATATAAACCTGATGAATTGATAAACACAACTTTTTTTGCAGACATTTCAAAATGATCAATATGAATCAATATAAATATTGAGTAATAGACTTTAAATGGTGACAAAATATTTAACTTTGTGTAATGTTTCTTCATTTGTTCCTTATGTTATGCTTCAAAGTTCTTGAAATATAGTTAAATAGAACAAACCTTAGAGACTATTTTTGTGGGAGAGTAATTGATGTGAGTTTTTTTGAGGGGGGGAGTAATTCATGTGAGTTTTAGGGTTATTCTCACGCTTGTTCACGTCCCTACGAAATAACCAAGTTAAGTCTTTGAGTGATGACATTTTGAGACAGGGGGTCTTACATCAGGTCCCTCACTGAACCCCTATTCTCCCTTCTCCATTATATATTGAATGCCTTATTAGAACTACCATTTTCCAGTGTCTTAACCAGCACTTCATCCCAAACCGAGCCAAATGTTTTATTCTTATCCTAATATAAAACTCTTACATAATACTGCTCTTCCAGATATATTTGCTATTGTTCAAACAACACACACTATAGTCACCATCTTTATACAGGCAAGGGCCTATTCATCCTTCCTCAGTTCACTCCTGCATCAGTTCACACTCTCCCTAAACTCTCTGCTCTTTCCACATTCCCTAAAACTTCTATTCATACATGAAGCCTATGACCTACACTTCTAAAACACAAAAGTATCCATCATCATAACCTGTCGATTATGGGCTTGTGAGCAGGAAAAGTTAATCTGCATAATTAATATACAATTTATTTGGTTGTATAAATTAATTGCAATGTCTGATTATCGATTAAGCTAGCTTAATTAACTTAATTACTATTTCAACAATTAATAAACATTTCTATTCGCTAAACATCAAAATGCTGTTTTTTTTCCAAGCAGGTAAATAATTGCTGTAATTATTTGACTTATGTCTCAGACAAATTGATCATACGACTTTCTTTTGGTAATTTTATGTCTCTGACTATGAGATGAATGTCACCCATTAAGTGCCATGTGATTCATTCAGTTTTGAGTCAGTGCTATAGGAACGTATTCAAAAGGGTCACAAACTCCAAAGTTTAATTCATGTTTTCTGTCTAATAGGTGGGAGGCCAGAGATGAAGAGAATCTCACCGAAGAAGAAAAAATTCTCCTTGAACATTTGAAACAACTTACTTTAAACGAAAGTCCATCATCTTTAAACAAATGACATCATCAGCACAAGTTTTCTGCTTCTTAACATATTTATTGCCACATTAATGAAGTGGCTCAATGTTACAAATAAATTGTTATTTTTACCTTTCCGGGGGTGATTGATGTGAGAAGCTCAAACATTTTGGACATTTTATTGTTTGCTATAGGGGCTTAGAAATGAGTTATAGAACAGTTGTAATAAAATATAAAATAGTAGTTCTAATAAAGTAAGTATTTATTCTGGATTTGTTTATATTTCTGTGCAAATCAATTCCTACCTGTTTAACAAGACAACTGCATTTGTATATTTGGACATGTGTAACGTATATTTTTTTTCTATACACGCTAACACTATGCGCACACACACACACACACACACTGAATCTTGCACTACATTACAGTAGACATACTGACTCTGGCACTATACGGAGGCAGCGGAGGGACTGCAGAGTGGTGAAGCAGATGAAAAATTATAGAACAAGAAAATAAGACCAGCAAAGTTGTTCAGAATGGACTTGGGTAGAAAAGGGCTGGTTAGTAGGGAGACACAATTATCTAAACAGGATGTAAAAAGGGAATTAATTAGTATTTTGGTAGCGTCTTGTGTGAGTTTTTTTTAGATATTTCACAGGTGTAAACAGCAGGATTTGTTGAAGTGTAAAAGAGAGGTTTTAGTTGTGACAGCCACACTGTCTGTTTGGAGTGCTATAGGGGTGAAAGGCATGGGAGGTAAACACAACAGCAGCAGCATCCTCACCTAGGATTGAGGCTTGCATGTGGTTATACTATGCAGCGGCAACATAAGGGCAGGAAAAGGTGCTGTTAGGGACCAGGAACCAGACGGACACAAAACGTAAAATGCAATCACCTTTATTGTAATGACAATAGTGAACAAAGCCAAATCGTGATCCAAAAGCATATACCAAAAGACAAGCCGGGGTCAGGAACCAAGACGGGTACTCAGACAAGCCGGGGTCAGGAATACAGAGATCAGCGAAGTCAGGAACAAGCCAGGAATCAGGAGCCAGGAGGGACGTCAGAGAAAGCCAGGTCATACACAGGAATCCAGGAACACAGCGATAGCACTTGCAGCCAGAAACAACACAAGGGCAAGGAGGAAGTGAAGCTTAGCTGCTTAAATAGCCAAAAGGGGCTGGCTGTGGGCTGGACAATGGGCTGAGTCACAGGAGTGACAGGAGTGTAGCCATGGCAACCCAGCCAGGCTGTATAGCCTCCAGCAATGCAGCAGAAAAGCAGCTAGACCATAACAGTACCTCCTCCTCAACGACCCCCTCCCCGCGGAGCAGGCCGGGTTTGAGGGGAAAACGCGAGTGAAAGGCACGAAGGAGAGCAGGAGCATGGACATCTGAGGCTGGAACCCAAGATCTCTCCTCGGGACCGTACCCCTTCCAATGGACCAAATACTGGAGCTTCCCACGGAACCTACGAGAGTCGACTATGGAGCGGAGCTCGAACTCCTCATGGTTGTCTACAGTCACCGAACGGGGGCGAGGAGTGACTGTAGTAAAACGATTACAGACCAGAGGTTTCAAGAGTGAGACATGGAACACATTGTGGATGTGCATGTTAGAAGGAAGATCCAGGGCGATAGGCCACAGGGTTTACCCGTCGAAGGATACGGAAAGGCCCCACATACCGGGGAGCCAGTTTCTGGGAGGGCACCCGGAGGTGGAGATTTCTGGAGGATAACCAGACCCTCTCCCCGACCTGATAGGAAGGCGCGGGTAGGCGTTTACGATTAGCCTGGAGCTCCTGACACTGTTGTGAGCGTTGAAGTGCCTCCTGAACCTGCACCCATGTGGAACGGATCTGCTGGAGATGATCCTCCAGTGCCGGAATCCCCTGGGAAGTGAAATTATCAGGAATCATGGAGGGCTGATACCCATAATTCACCATGAAAGGGGAGAACCGGGTAGAGGCCGAGACAGCACTATTATGAGCAAATTCCGCCCAGGGTAGCAGATCCGACCAGTTATTTTGGTGGTCCGAGATATAGCACCGCAGGAATTGCTCCAAGCCCTGATTGGCCCTTTCCGCAGCCCCATTAGATTGTGGGTGGTAGGCCGAGGAGAAGGAGAGTTGGATACCCAGTTGCGCACAGAAGGCCTTCCAAAATCTCGAGACGAACTGGCTACCCCGGTCAGAAAGTATGACTTTGGGAACCCCATGTAGCCGATAGATCTCCTTGATAAAAACTGTAGCCAACTCCTTAGCGGAAGGGAGCTTTTTGAATGGTATACAGTGTATCATTTTAGAAAACCGGTCAACAACCATGAGGATAACTGTGTTACCATTAGACAGCGGAAGGTCGACTATGAAATCCATGGCAAGGTGAGACCATGGCCTCTCACCAGTAGGTATGGGTTGGAGAAGGCCCACTGGAAGGTGACGGGGTGATTTAGTCTGCGCGCAGACTGGACAGGCTGCTACGAAGGCAACAATATCTTTGTTAATTCCTGGCCACCAGAAGAGACGGGAAACCGACCAGAGAAGTTGGTTCCTCCCGGGATGCCCTGCTGATTTAGGATTATGATAGGTGGAAAGTAACTTGGTACGCAGGTTGACGGGTACAAAACATCGCCCTGAGGGGGTTTCAGCAGGTGCATCTACCTGAGCGGCCCGTATTCTGTCCCCGAGGGGAGATGTTATGCTGGTACGTATGGTAGCCAGTACTCGGTCCGGGGGAATAATCGGACTTGGAGGACACTCCTCTTTAGCTTTCGAGAACTGTCTAGAGAGAGCATCGGCCCGGACATTTTTGGTCCCCGGCAGGTACGAGACCACATAATTAAAACGAGATAAAAATAATGCCCAACGGGCCTGCCTCGGAGTTAAGCGTTTAGCCTCGGACAGGTAGGTGAGATTTTTATGATCCGTGAGAATTAGGATTGGTACGGAAGTTCCCTCAAGCAAATGCCTCCATTCTTTGAGAGCCAGTATTATCGCAAGCAACTCACGGTCACCAATTTCATAGTTGCATTCCGCAGCACCTAGCTTCTTGGAGAAGTACCCACATGGGTGCAACTGGCTCTCAGGAGTAGGACGTTGAGACAGGAGGGCGCCTACCCCTGTCTCAGACGCATCGACCTCAAGTACGAATGGAAGTTCGGGTTTCGGGTGTACCAAAACAGGAGCTGCGGCAAAAGCGGCCTTCAATGACTCAAAAGCTTTGATGGCCCCTGGGGACCAAAGAGAGGCATTGCCATCTTTTTTGGTCATGTCCGTAAGAGGCTTAACAATAGAGGAAAAATTCTGAATGAATTTCCTATAATAGTTAGCGAAGCCGAGGAACCGTTGAAGGGAGCGGAGACCTACAGGTCGTGGCCACTCGAGAACAGACGAGAGTTTTTCAGGATCCATAGCGAAACCGACCTCTGAAATTACGTACCCCAGAAAGGTGACCTGCTTGCGGTGGAACTCACACTTCTCTAATTTGCAAAAGAGATTATTCTCTCGTAACCTCTGTAGGACTCGGGCTACATCAGTGTGGTGGCTTTCTATGGAGGTGGAATGGATCAAAATATCATCTAGGTATACCACCACACATTGTTGGAGCATGTCCCTTAGGACATCATTTATAAATTCCTGGAAAACAGCAGGGGCATTGCAGAGACCGAAGGGCATAACTAGGTATTCATAATGACCGCTCCTGGTGTTAAACGCGGTTTTCCATTCGTGGCCCTCCTTTATCCTTACTAAGTTATACGCCCCTCGCAGGTCGAGCTTTGTAAATACCTTGGACCCTTTTAAGCGATCGAATAACTCGGTAATGAGTGGAATCGGGTAGGCATTTTTAACCGTGATACGGTTGAGCCCCCTGTAATCTATACAGGGTCTCAGTTCGCCGCTCTTCTTTTTCACAAAAAAGAATCCGGCCCCAGCAGGGGAAGAGGATTTACGGATGAACCCCCGGGACAGCGCATCCGCAACATACTCCTCCATGGCCTTATTCTCTGCGACAGATAATGGGTAGACTCGACCTCGAGGGGGTATGGCACCAGGTTGCAGCTCAATGGCGCAATCGTACGGGCGGTGAGGTGGGAGCTCACCAGCCCGGCCCTTATCGAATACATCACGAAACTCTTGATACTCCTCAGGCAAGGAAGAGACCGGAGAAGTGGTTAGCACCTTCACCACTCTCCCTAGGCATGTTTCGGAACAATTAGGAGACCATGCCAAGACTTCGGCCCTTACCCAATCAAACACGGGATTATGTTTGCGCAACCATGGATATCCTAAAACCACAGGATAATGAGGAGAGTGTATCACCTGGAGTTGAATAATTTCATGATGGAGAGCCCCAACAGCCATAGACAAAGGAGCGGTTTCATGGGTGACCTGCGGGGGCTGTAACGGTCTGCCATCGATCGCCTCAATGGCAAGTGGAGCAGTCCGAAGCTGCAACGGAATAGAGTGCTTCTGAGCAAAGGTGCTGTCAATAAAAAGGCCCGCTGCCCCCGAGTCAATGAGTGCTTCTGAAATGACAGAAATCTTGCCCCAAGTCAGACCCACCGAGACTAAAGGTTTATCCTTCAGGATATCTGGGGACGCCGAGACGCCACCTAAGGACTGTCCCCTCTGGAGCCTTAGGTGCAGGCGTTTTCCCGGACGTGTAGGGCAAGTTCGCAGCAGGTGCCCTGCTTTACCACAGTAAAGACAGAGACCCTCCCTCCTCCTAAAGGCCCTCTCCTCAACCGAGAGACGGGTAAATCCAAGGTGCATGGGTTCCACAACGCCCGAAGTGTCGAGACCAGGAGGCATGGGAGGAGAGGGAGGCACGGGTGGGGATGAAAAGCTCGGGGCTAAACGTATAGGAGGCCTCCGCAGGCACTCCCGGAAGGATGGTCTCTCACGGATTCGTGAGTCAATAAGGATACAAAAAGAGACCAATTCCTCCAAATCACTGGGAAGGTCCCGGGCCGCAATCTCATCCTTAAGTATATCCGAGAGCCCATTAGAAAAAGCAGCCACGAGAGCCTCATTATTCCAACCAACCTCAGCGGCCAGGGTACGAAACTCAATAGCATAGTCCGAAACCGTCCTTGTACCCTGCCGAATGGACATTAATCGTTTGGCAGCCGAGGCAGAGCGTGCCGGTACATCAAATACCCGTTTTAGAGACGCAACAAACTCAGGGTAATTGTGTACTAAAGGTTTCTGTGTCTCCCAAAGGGGATTTGCCCATGCCAAGGCCCTGTCTGAGAGTAAAGAAATCACGAGGCCCACCTTACTCCTGTCAGACGGAAAGGCCTGAGGTACCATCTCCAGATAAATACTGACCTGGTTCAGGAAACCTCTGCACAAATTAGGGTCGCCCCCATAACGCTCTGGAAGCGGGGCGGACCCTGTCAAGCCTCTGGCAGTATTAAAATCACCAGTGGCAGACGGAGCGGAAGCAGCAGCAGGTATAGAGGCAGCCTGTGCCGTGGGGACCTGAGCTGGCAGAACCAGATGTGCAGTACGGAGCAACAAGGTCTGGAGAGCTAACGCAAATTGGTCCATGCGTTGGTCTACCTGGTCCAGCCTGGTAAAAACATTTGGTGGATTGCCTGCCCCTTCTGGGTTCATGGCCCTTGTGTAATGTTAGGGACCAGGAACCAGACGGACACAAAACGTAAAATGCAATCACCTTTATTGTAATGACAATAGTGAACAAAGCCAAATCGTGATCCAAAAGCATATACCAAAAGACAAGCCGGGGTCAGGAACCAAGACGGGTACTCAGACAAGCCGGGGTCAGGAATACAGAGATCAGCGAAGTCAGGAACAAGCCAGGAATCAGGAGCCAGGAGGGACGTCAGAGAAAGCCAGGTCATACACAGGAATTCAGGAACACAGCGATAGCACTTGCAGCCAGAAACAACACAAGGGCAAGGAGGAAGTGAGGTTTAGCTGCTTAAATAGCCAAAAGGGGCTGGCTGTGGGCTGGACAATGGGCTGAGTCACAGGAGTGACAGGAGTGTAGCCATGGCAACCCAGCCAAGCTGTATAGCCTCCAGCAATGCAGCAGAAAAGCAGCTAGACCATAACAGTCCTCCCTGCAGCTATAACAGCTTCCACTTTTCTGGGAAGGCTTTCCACAAGATTTTGGAGTATTTCTGTGGGAGTTTTTGCCCACATTCATCCAGTAGAGCATTTGCGAGGTCACACACTGATGTTTAACAAGAAGGACTGGGTTGAGGTCAGGGTTCTGTGTGGGCCAGTCAACACCAAATGTCCTCCCACTATGTCTTTATGGACCTTGCTTTGTGCACTAGGGCATAGGCATGCTAGAATAGAAAAAGGTCTTCTTCAAACTTGGAAGCGTAGCAGTGTCCAAAATCTCATACCAAGACATTTTGGACTACACAAACAACTTTGTGGGAACAGTTTGAGGAAGGCCCTTTTCTATTCCAGCATAACCTCTCAAATGCTCTATTGGATGAATGCGCACAGAAACACTCCAAAATACTGTGGAAAGCCTTTCCAGAAGAGTGGAAGCTGTTATAGCTGCAAAGGGGGGGGACTTCATATTAATGTCTATATTTTTAGAATGCTTTCAAAAAAGCCACTGTTGGTGTAATGTTCAGGTGTTCCATTACTTTTGTCTATATCGTGTATATGGAGATTGCCTATTTATGTCACACATCTTTCTGTTTCTTTCCTCTGTGTTGATTTATTCTAGGCCCATATTCAGCTTTTTTTGAATTACTGTTCATCATATTATTCACATTAGCGAAGCTATTTCGTAGACAATGTCAGGGATGAATCCCACAGAGACGTCCTACATGTGCATTTACAAGTCTGCATAGATTGCCATGCCATAAAGCCCACAATGACCTTGAAATCAGTCAATGTGGTTTTTGAAGAACTTTATTAAGGGAAGAAAAATAGGGGAAGTAAAAGTAAGATTTTTACATGCCCCATAGGGAATTGTAAATAAACATACCTAAATAACAAGTGAAATGTATTAAATAATTTTACAGTATTGAATATATTTAATATTGCACTGGCAAATTAAATTTAATTTTAATACAACCTAGGAGCACAGATTTTGTGAGAATGATTGACACATACATACTTACATTCACAATACACAGGCTTGAGGAACTTATCTTTATTTCACATGCAGTTAGAAATAAACACTTCTCCCAATAAACCCTTTGAAAATGGGCAGTCACATCACAGCTTAACACTAAGTCTCAATTTACTAAGCTCTCTAAAGTCCAGACTTCTCATTAAAAAGCACATTGCACACTTAATGTATATTCGCCAGCGAGCAATTAAACTCCCACACCACAAATCCAAAACATAGAATTTAACGGCAGAGAAGAATCATTCGGCAAATCTAGTCTGCTCATAATGTAAGACTCACACTTTAATCAGGCGTTGATCTCATCTTCAACTCAGGATAGCCATATGCCTATTCCATGTTTGTTCACAGTCCCTTACGTTGTGACGTCCTCCCACTTGGGATGCTGGGATGCTGTTCCACTTATGTACCACCCTCTCAGTAAAATAAAACTTCCTTACAATACGTTAAAGCCTTTGACCCTCTAGTTTTAGATTTTGACTTCTAACATTTGAAATAAACTTCCCTCCCGTATGTACCGTGTTTGCTCGATTATAAGATGACCCTGATTATAAGACAACCCACCCCCCAAATTTGAATATTAATTTAGAAAAAAAAGAAAAAGCCTGAATATAAGACTACCCTATAAGAAAAGTTTTATTAGTAAATATTAATTCACATGTAAACTAATTTTTCATATTTTAAAAAACTATGATTGAGAAAAGTGCATTTTTATTTCCTTTTATTAGCCAACCTGCCCCCCAGGGCAGCTGCAAGGCTGCAGCTTTTACCTTAGGAAAACCTTTTTGGTTGTTTGGAGAAAGCTGAGTACTCATAGAGTACTTCTTAAAATATATTCTTCTTTAGAGGGGCTATAAACTGTAATCAAGCTAGTAATGGAATCGTAATACTTGTCTGGAAGAACAAAAAAATATAATATATAATATAAAAAAATATATACTGAAATTCACATAAAAAGGATTCAAGAATGTAACCCTCTCTAGTATAAATAAGATGTTCACCAAGTGTCTTGTATAGTCTATCTTGGTGGCATCAGAACTGTAATGGCGTGCAAGAACACCATTTTATCACACACATATATTATATGACATAAAATCCTTATAGAGGAACTGTTACATCAGCCATAACTGAATGTGTGCTGCATAATGTATGACAAGTGTCTAACAAATCACTTTTAGATTGATTCTCTCTACCTGTAGAATGCATTCTGTACATTTTACTTGGTGATGTGACATAAGAACTATAAGGTCTGTGCCCTAAGTCATGCTCATTGCCCAACAGTAGCTTTCGGGTAATTTGTTGTTTCCTGAGACCTTCTGTTCAAAACGACATTGTGAAGCCATATGAGCATACCTGGGAACTTTCTAAATGAGTTGACCCTGAGAATCTTGAAATGTTAACCCTTCAACAGCCCAAATAGTGACTCCCCATATGTGTTTAACCAAATTGGTCTAATCATGTAAAACTGAGCCATCTGCATTCAAGTAGGAATATAAACCTGGTAGCAGATGCATCATTTAGGAGTCTTACTATGATCAGAGCAACAGAGCCGGCCTTAGGTGTTCTAGCGCCCTGTGCGGACTACTCCTCTGGCGCCCCCCCCATCCCATAAAAACTTGTAACAAAACTCCCCTTTCTCACTATCTATCCCCATGTATAACTATCTACCACCTCTGCCCCTTCTCACTGCCCCCCCTCTTCTCACTGATCCCCCCTCTGACCCTTCCCCTTACTTACCTTGTTGAGTCCTGCAGTGGGAGCGGGAGGCGTCCGTCTTCCCGTGGTGCGCGCTTCACAGCTGAGCGCCGGAACAGCAATCACATTCCTATCATGCCCAGGCATATCCAGATTCCAGGATGTACTTGCAGACTTGGCATGATAGGAGTATGATTGCCCTATCTGCCCCTTCTCACTCCCTTCTCCCTATCTACCCCCTTTCCCCTGTCTCACTCCCTTCTCCCTATCTACCCCCTCCTAACTATCTACCCTCTCCTCTTTGAAGTTCACTTACCTTTCAGGAGTCCTGCGGTGGGGGTGCAAGGCCTCTGCCTCCCAGCTCTGCCACTGTATGGAACAGTATAGAGTGATGGGAGTTATGATGTACTTTTAGAGCATAATTAGATCATGAAAAAGACATTGGAAATGGTACAGCATAACCGGCCCTGTCTGTAGCCCATTGTAACATCTAGAATGATCTACGCACATATAAAAAACACAAAAAAATACGGTGATGCAAATCTGCGAATCTTTATCTCACTTGAATAGGTCCCTCATTTCCAGCACAGGGTTGCCATTTTTTTGAGAGGCAAGTTAAAAGTGACTACGTTCTGTGAGTTTATACATCCCGCATACTGTACAGCTGCACTTGTGCTAGTCCGCAACATTGGCGACCCACAAAAAATATCTCTTCCATTTTCTTATTATCTCCCTCCTTTATCCTCATCTCTTGTTTATATCCTCCATTTTTCACTGTGTCTCTCCTTTCTTTTTATCTCTCCTCCTAATTTTCCAGGGACAGTCCTGGGATTTGGGAACTTGTCCCAGTACTTCAGCATCCTTCATGTCCTTTGTAATTGGGTGCTGTGCCGGATGGGGAGATCACTGATCTCCCTCTAACTGGGCCAAAATGAACAAAGTGCGAGGTGTATTCCTTAAGACCTCTGCTTCTGTGCTCCCTAACACTGGGTGCAGGGATATGAAGCAGAGTTCTAGCGGTTATGTGGTCTAATCCCCATTATGCATGTGTAGATGTTATCACATAGCCATATCAGTATACAGTTAGCCAGACATATTGTATTTATGTAATACATCATAAATATACCTACAATCATTACATAGTAGACTTGTGTTTGGATTTGTACAAACTTTGCCTGTTCCTTGTATTCGTCCAAATCTCTGATAATGATGTGGAGCCCAGACGAAAGTGACAACAGAATACGAATTGCGAAAGTTCAGTAGGATTCGTCCAAATCTGACCGGACTGACTGGGCCTATGCGGCCTCTACGGCTGCATTAACGCAGGGCATAAGGGGCACTTGCCCCTTAAGCCCGCAGCAACTGCGTCCGGGCCCGCCACTCTAGCCGCCAGGGCCGGCCTTAGGGGTGTGCGGCCACACAGTGCTTAAATTAAAACATAGGGGTTTTTTTTTGCTTATTTTGTTCAACTTTATTTAACATCCTCCATGTTAAATAACTTTTTTTTAAAAACCTGATGTTTTAACTTAAGTCCCGGGCAGGGGCGCCGAGCGGTCGCTCGTGAGGTTTTCAGCAACCGCTC
>VKOC01000001.1:53724905-53747202 GCA_009364415.1 Spea multiplicata | reverse complement strand
TTCCCAGACATGCCACCCTGCCCTCCCCACATATGCCACTCCACTCTACCCACAGATATGCCACTGTGGCCCCAGATATGCCTTATACACCCTGATACACCACTCCGTCCTCCCCAGACATGCCACACTGCCCTCCCCACATATGCCTTATACCCCCAGATATGTCACTTCACTGCCCCCAGGATTTAGATTCCCCTTAGTTTGCCCCCCCTTTATCTCTAACTGCACCTTAAGTTAACTTTATTAAATTAATTAAATTAACCCTCAGTTCTCATCATTAAATTAACCCTAAACACCCCATTAACCATAACTACCCTTAAATTAACTCTAAATACCCAATCACAACAACTACCCTAAATTAACCCTAAACTCCCCATTAACCACAGCATCCCCTAAATGAACCCTAAAGACCCCATCAACCATATCATCCCCTAAATTAACCATAAACTCCCCATTAACCACAACTGGCTCAAATTAACCCCAAACTCCCCATTAACCACAGTTTCTCCTAAATTAACCCCAAACACCCCATTAACCATAGCTGCCCCTTACAGTTAGATGAGTGTCACAGCCATGTGGTTCTGGCCTGGAGAAGGAAGGGGCGGGGCCAGTTGTCACGGTGATTACAGGGAGGGGGAGTAAGTAGGAGCTGCTGCTGTGAGACGGTGAGTCAGTGAAACGGATTATATAATGAGGGGGATTTTTCAGAGCGTTTGCTCTGAAAAAACCCTCATTTTATAATCGATTCAACTAATCGATAATGAAATTCGTTAGCAACGAATTTCATTATCGATTATTATCGATTTTATCGATTAGTTGTTGCAGCCCTATATATTTCCATTTCATCATTTTCTTTATCACAGTATCATTCCAGAAGAACCCCTGATGAGTTGTGCCACATGAATAAAAACACATGTTCCTTGTACTCATGTTTCACCCATACCCAATTTCAATATACACAAATACATAATTTCTTACATGTAGATTTTTGGGCCCAGATGGAGCCACAACAATAGGTGCAGATTTGGGCGATGGTAGCAAATATTCAAACGAGAATTCTGAAGGCCACTAGAGAAGAGAGACCTCATCATAGTATAGACACGTTTTTTTCACAATATCTGAATACTCATATTTCTACTGGATTATTTTACGATCAATATATGTGTATGGAACAAAAATATTGATTCAACCAAATAAATATGTCTCATATATGTAGAAAGATCAACATTTTTATATTTTGACAACTGGGAGTGTTACAGTTGGTTTTAATGTGCATGTAGTCTTATTAGAGCAGTAATGCCCAAATCTGTGTGCCAACAATATCCGAGGTAAGAGAGTAAGATTCAATCCTTGAATGATACACATAACATATGTAATAATCTGAAAGAGCTAAATTAATTAAGCAGTGAGACGTAGATTTTAATTTCTTGTTGGGTTAAAAGACATCTGGTTGGTTGTAGAAGGCAGATCCCATGTTGGTTGTGATCTAATACTGACAAAAGATAATTTTAATTCATACCTTTCAATGCAGTAGTTTTCTCTTTTTCATCTGGACCCCCTACTTGCTGAAGCTGCGCCATTTTCACCTGAACAAGTAGCAAGACAAAGATAGAGAAGATAATGGGCATCAATCTTCACAAGGTACCCTGAAACTTAATAGAAAAAATAAAAAGTCACTACAAAGGCTTTCCTAAATCAGCACTTTTATGTTCAACAAGCCTTTATCTCTTAGAGAATGAACTACATAAATCCTAAATTATAGAACTCTAAAAGCTCTTAACAGAAATCGCTAAAAAGTGGTAGTAGGGCTTCCTGTTGTCTGTCCTAAAATAAATATATTTAAGAAAAATAGTAATACAAATTTAAAAAATTGGACAGACCAGAGCAATGTCACCATGATAGCATCATCAGGGGTCCCGTCTGATTTTGAGAACTGATTCTTGAGAATCTACAGTGATTGTTTAGGTATATAGAAGATTGATTACAGTGAAAATATTTTTAAGGAAGTCTTTAGTTAAGAAAGCTCTACAGATCTACAGGGTGACAAGTACCCTTGTCATGAGGGGTTCCATACAATTCATGTTTTGACTAAGCAGCCCCTTTAAATACAAAATATGATCAATACTAGGTGGACATCTGACCATCACATGTATATGTGCATGTTGGACATCCCATTCCAAAACACAGTACTAAACTAGTCAAAGCATGCCCTTAAGGACCTTACTTTGTGCACAAGGGCACAGTCAAGGTGGAAGAGGAAAGGCTCTTTACAAAACTGGTTCCACAGAGCTAGAGGTACACAATTGTCTAAAATGTCTTAGTATGCTGTACCATTCATTTTACCCTTTACTGGAACTAAGAAGCCTAGCCAAAACACTGAAAAAACTGCCCCAGACAATTATCTCTCAAACCAAACTTTGCAGTAGGCACTATGCAAAGTCTGGAAGTCTCTTAGGACAGTGAAGCATAATCTCACTCCAGAGAACATGTTTCCACTGCTCCAGAGTCTGATGGCAGCGAGCTTTACACCACTCCAGCCGTAGCTTGGCATTGTGCATAGTGATGTTCGTGCAGCTGCTTGGTAGGGCCAGATGCACAGCGCTTGGAAGCAGTTTGGAATTCTGTAGTAAGAGAGGTTAAAAGAACAGGCGATTTTTTACGCATCATGCGATTCAGCGGCCCCGATCTAAGACTATCCATGGACTACAAACTTTGGGATGAGCTGCTGTTACTCCGAGACACTTCCACTTTTCAATAATAGCACTTACAGTGGGGCCAGGGCAGAGCTAGCAGGGCAGACATTTAATTGCCTAGTGGCAAAGATGGCACCCTATGACAGTGCCACCTTTAAAGCTCTTCAATGTTTGTCAATGGAAGTGACATGTCTATGTGCTTGATGTTATACACTTGATAGCAATGGGTGTTTCTGAAAAACCTAAATAACAATAATTACGAGCACCTGACCGTCCTCTTCTTGTGGGGGCAAATGCGAGACATATGTTCGAACATTCACAGCCACATTGACAACCATGTGAAAGTACTGTGGCGGATACACAAATGGTTAAAAGTCAGGCAAGTCGAAGAGGAGTACAGAAAAAAGCATTCCAAGATATGAAATCAAAAATGATGTGTGTGGTTAACTTTCAAGGACCATTTGTGAGATACATTAAAAACCGAAGTACTCAACTGCACTCATGAGAAAATTTATATTTCATGCTTGAAATGGAATATATGTCGATTAAATAATTCTCAGTTCACAAGAAGAGTCAGAAGAATTGCATGTAGGAGGAAACCCTCAGGAAACAAAAATAACCCTGATATAGCTTAATCGCAGAGGAGGTTTTCAGAATTGGGTAAGTGATTTGCAACATTAAAGCAGAATCGAATACTATTCCTCTTTATTTGCAATTTACATGAAGAGGTCTTCAGCTCAATGTTCCATGTAACTAAAATTGTTCAACATCCTCAAATCAGTGTAGGAAATGTTCTGCTAAAACTGACATCTCTCCTGTAAAAACACAGCTGCCATGAGAAAGAGAGCAAAAAAAAAAAATTTAAGGAAGCCCATTTTCCAAGCAGTCATTACAGCTAATTGCTAAGTGTCCAGTAGATGACAAAGCAAGAAGCCAGCTAAAAGTCATGAAGAAGACATCCATGTGTAGGAGAAAAACGAGGAATTCTGTTTAAAAAGGCGAGATGGGACATTGATAAACATTTGATTACATTTCTGTAAGTTTTGTAATGGTATACAAGTATAACTATGTAATAAAGGTATGGAATTCATATTTTTATTTAATCTTTACAATTATATATGGACAAAGAAATGGCAGCTCAGTTATTAAACATCAAGCACAGCAAGCAAAACTGCTTCAGGCGAAATTTTCATTTCATTTTTGCTGCCTTCATTTTCGGGCAATGAATTAAATTTTTTGGTTTTTTTTTTTTTTGGAATGTTCCTCTAGGGTTAGGCCAGTAAAACAGGTGCAGCAGCAGTAGTAGTAGTAGGGCACTGGGGGTTGGAAAGCAGACACTGGCATAACTTCCACAATATTTTATATAAGACATATTATAAATCAATATTTATCAATGAAGAATAATCGATGATGTGCTAGAAAGATAAAAAATTTACTTGTCTACACATTCAACTAAACTCTACTGAGGAACAGGGTAAAAATGTCTGCTGCAGTGCATGCAATACACTACAATAGTCACTACAGCTTCTCCAATCCAGCCTACAACAGTACATTTTCTGCACTAAAATAAACTATTCATTAACTTGCAGTATGGTAGGTGAGTAATGAGCATTAATGTCACTGCCCCCCCACACTCCAACTCCTGGAGTCTGTAACTGCTGCTACTGACAAGATGAAATGCCGTCAGCACACATATATATATCTAATGCTTGTTCCTCCCCTTGTAAATGCCGATTGGTCGGAGTGAAAAAAGGAAAAACTCCCACTGGTTGTTTGACATTAAATGAGACCACCCCCTTTTCTTTAGCTACTTATTCAGTCATTGATATTTACCTTCATACACAGAGTCCCTCACACTTACCTCATCAACAAGCACTAAAACGGCTTGTAATGTAACATTTAGACAGGATTATGAATTATTGAAAGATAGAAATACATAAATGTTGCATATTGTCCTAAAGAAGTAGTAACTTAAGCTACACAACATGTAGAAACAAACTATAAGAAGGTACATATCTGACAGAACCTAGAAAAAATAATTCCAACATATGGCTTCCATAAGAAAAGGGGGTAAAGGCCAAACCTGAAAACATCTGGCTGAACAACAGCGAAAAATACCTGTAAAGTCCCACCAGACGTTAAGACACACAAGGTCATCATCAGTAATGTTTAGACTGACTAAGCCTGTCACTGTGTCCAAGCCATTCTGTCAGTTTATCAGTGTTCCTGACTGTCAGTGAGTCGGATATTATGTCAGAGTGTCACTGTCAGTGCATCTTCCCAATGCTTCTCAGCTCATAAGCTTCACTCGGTAGAGGCCTTTATTGTACCTTATTCTGTCTGTCAGTGTGTGTCCTGACGAAGGAGGCAGTGATGCATATAACAGACATAGGGGCAAAGGGACTGAGGACGATATGCGTATGAGGGATCCTGAGGGATGAGTGATTTAAAAGGAAAAGGATTCTAAGTACAGAGCAACGACATTTAAACGGGATCAAATGACTACCTTAAAATGCACCCCCCCAAGAAATCAATGTTGTATATAGAATATTAATTCCTAGGAATCTATTTTGACTATTTATATGTAATGAAACATTATGTTTATTTTACTGATCCCATCTGGCTGCTAAGTGCTTACTTTAAGGAACACTCCAACCATCATATCCCTTCAAATTATCAGTGAGACCCTCTTTCCAGTTCTAAAGGACAGTCATGTCCAGATCCAACAAGCTGAAGCCACCTTGGAGATTTTTTGTAAAGTACTGTGTAATGTTTATTAGTGGCCTCCCTTCATGGATTTGTCTACCAGGCTTGAAAGATTTCATGCCTTCCCCCTGAACCAAGCTACTGGGAGCGCACAACACCTCGATTAATAACGCGAGGTAGTAAACTAATGAACAGATATCTGCTTCTGAAGTTCAGATACATACATTACCGGGTCTGGTGGAACGTCCTACTGCGCCAATGCGGTTTACTGTGACAGGATGCTTCATACGCAATATGACGTATAATATTATATACGTATAATATGTATGGTATCTAAAGCAAACTACACAAAAAAACTGGGAAATTTCCGGTATGTCAGTACTTTAAATCCATATTTTTTGTTTGTTAAAACACCAAATATCAAGAAAGAAGAAGAGGTTGGCTGGTTGGTGTTATCACTTAAAACATACAAGCCTTTAAGAAAATGGTACCAGCCTATTAGCTCCTGTATTTGTGTCACGTGACAGATAAGTGCTCCCTGGCAAAGATTATGAAGGAGACATTTTACAATCTTGCCTCTTTAATGGTGTCCAGGAAAGGCTTTGAATTGTTTCAGAGTCTTTTGGGTTAAAACGCAAAGCAGTCCCATTGATTTAGCTCCTTGGCAAGCAACATAGCCATGAAAAATTAGGTAGGACTTGTCAATTGTTGACGTAGTGGTGAGATAAGCGATATATAGCCATATAGTGTGACAGAATCACCAATTTCTGCCTTAGAATGGTATTCGCTGTGTATGTTCCGTATTCTAGCTTGGTTTCTTGCTTACCTCTCCCCTTTCTCTATACCTCATGTTTCTCCTGACCCCATTCCCTCTAGATTGTGAGCTGGGTACCTAATGTATTGGTTTGTCGGAGTCTGTCATTTCTAGTTTTGGCATACCCCTTGAATATTGTAAGAACCGCCACATAAATTGCTGGTGCTATATAAATAATACAAATCGTAATAAAAATAATGTAAAGAACTTCATATTATCATATCATTCATCATTATTTGCATCTGTGCTACATGAATCATCTAACCAATTGTAAAATTAGCCTACTGGAAAAACCAGTCATTTCTCACGCAAATTTTTTTTAAAAGATTTAGAACAGGATATTTTCAGCTATATTTCATTAGTTGTGGGAGTATGGGAACCACACCTACTGGGCCAACTGTTATGTCATATGAGTTATCCCTTTACATTGTCGTACACGTTGCAAATGCATGGAGGAATCTGAAGAACCCCAACTGGCCTTTGCCCTTTTCTCAACACCAGCTATTTACTGTGCAGGAGATGTGTTTGACGTTTGACATTAAACTGTCCCATTTGTGAAAGCCTAGGAAAGTACCTTTCACAGCCCAATATTATTTTACCGACTACACACAGACCGATAACAGATTATACCATAGTAGTGACGAGTAAAGAATACACAATGCTTAAATTCTAGTACCTATTCCATCGTCTCACATAAGGGATGTACATGGCCAGGTACCGGGCTTGAAGACCATTACTGATATATAAACAACGTGTGGTATAATATTAATGTCACGTTCTGCCCAATGGACAAGTAGTGGTAATTTTTTTTTCTCAGAAAGCAAACCATTATTAAAGAGCATCAGAAATAACTGATGAATGAACTCTTTTGGAATGCATTACTTGTTAGGAGTATTTAGGCTTATTAATATGTTTGTTTATGGGGTGTCATACTTTAGTGTCCAAATCTTCTTAAAAGTCACTTCAGTATCTGAAAAGCGAGGAAAAAATCCACATTTAGTTTGCTATAGCATCAGTGAAATATGCAGCCATCTCTTTTAGGACCACTGTAATTAGCTTCTACACAGGGCCTATAATCCATATATCATGTTATCATGAAATTCATGCTGCTAAGCCCCCGCCGCTGCACTAATCAACTCACAGGGCTACTCACTCATCCATAACTAAGAACCTGTAAGCTGCAGAGTTGCTTAAAAAGAACATATACATATCTTAGGAATAGAACATTCTGTGTTTGCGGCACGTTCTACAACCAATCAGATTTTTTACGTGGAAGAATAATCACCTGATCACTTAAACAGTTTGGAATTAAAAATTGTTCCTGTTCCAAACCAGAACTTTTGAAGGTAGTCTATGCAGGGGGTAGAAAAGAATATGTAAGACAAGATGCGGATCTCTGGACTGTAAGCTTGTTTGAGTCGGGCCCTCCTCATCTGTTTCTCTGTAGGTCAAATGCATATGTTATATACTACTTGCTATGTCCTGTCTACCCATTGTACAGCGCTACAGAACATGATGGCACTATACCACTTCATAATAAGATGCATAGTTTTGACACATCTATTGAGACAAATGTGTGTATGAGAGTAACACAGAAGGGTTTATATTCATGCCCATGGTTCAGGCAGACTCTTGGTGGGGGACCATCCTATGTTGCCCATCCAGTTACATAACTCCAGGTTCGGACAAGGGGAATGAATCCACTTTTAAGGGGGCATTAAAGTGCATATGATAGCTGTACTGCGCCTTTATATAAAAACCACGCACCCAACGTGCAAACACAAACAACCACAACGTACACTTTAGAAAGAATTTCGACAACCAAGTCACACACTTACAGCAAGTGTTCATTTATAGAGCCAAATATAAAAATCCAGGTGAAATGAAAAATAACGATGTTCATAATGTTTAAATAATACTTACATGAAGTTTGTAGTTAATATTCAGAGTAAAAATGTAAAAAGAGCACAGACTTTAATAAATGCTATTCATAACGGTGACATTTTAATGCAGAGTTTAACAGGAAATTACAGCGTATGAATCTGTAATGGCAGTGTCTGAGAATCTCGCTGGGCTCTTAACTGCATGTATTTTATGTATGCCAGTGAACGGACATGCCCTTCATGTGTATAAACACACGCATGTACATTTCCTAAAGCATGCATACGCCAAAAACTTGAACTTCCCTTCAGGAGAAGCTGCAGCTTCAGTCCAACGCCTCCTTCATGGTCAGACGCTTCGCTCCACTGACTGGCTGCTTGAAACGGCTATTAAGTGTCAGGAAAGAATCCCCATTGAAATAAACTGAAGCACTTTCTGAATTTGAGGAACTCCGCTGAGGAAGCTTGCAGAGCCAGCACTGGAGCCGACTGGCCAAACACATCTCTCTCGCAGAAAATACAGAATCCCTCACTATAAAAGGGGACCAGCTATCATATGATTCTTATTATCGTTTATTGATATAGAGCAAACAATTTACACAGCGCTCCTTACAAAACATATATCGAAGGGGTATGAAAAGACGAGAATTGACGGACTAAGACAAACCGATACATTAGGTCATATGCAATAAAGAGAATATGAGGGCTGCAGCATCCCTTTAACCTACTGTACATTGTACAGTAGGTTAAAGGGCGACGTTACAATAAAAAAATTAAAAAAAAGCATCCCTTGCTTCAGCACTATGATAAAATTCTCTAACAAAATGAAAAAAAAATCCAGAGACTTCTTCCGAACTTTGCTTTTGGTGAATATTTACAGACACGAAGGGCTGTTTGATGTCGGCTAATGCAAACGTTTAACATCGAAACATTAGAATGTTTACCGGTATATAGTGGGTTTTTGTCCCTTTCACATAAATGCGGAATAAACTATTTGCATTGGTTCTTTGAACACGAAGATTCCGGTAACAGAACAAAGGTTGGAAAGAACATACGGTATTTCACTTTGTAAAACTAAAGACAAACACCCCCCCCCATGGTGCGTGCGAGTAAATGTAAAAGGTCCCGTCTTTTGTTTTATGCTGCCTTAACCAGTCCCCGTAATAGAAGGCCGTACT
Source organism: Spea multiplicata (assembly GCA_009364415.1). NCBI lineage: Eukaryota > Metazoa > Chordata > Amphibia > Anura > Pelobatidae > Spea > Spea multiplicata. The sequence goes on along the minus strand of VKOC01000001.1, from coordinate 53,737,931 downwards.
TCTCTCGAATATATGCAAAAGTAGTAGCAGGTGCAGTGAGCGACGTGAACAGCCCTTCCTCTGTAGAGCACCGTATCATTAGGCAAGTTGATCATTCACACAATCAGGACAATCAGCTAAACTCTGCAAGAAATCCTACACAGAATTCAGAGCTTAGGGATTACATGTTTCCAAATTACAGTCACAGCGGGACTGCTTTATAAAAATAGGTGCCAGCACAAAACATACCTCCCACTACGGACCTAAAAACCCAATTACAAAAATAAAGCACAGCATGCGGGAAAATATTCCACTTTCCGAAGATTCAGATGGCTTCGCGGGGGTCCTTATATTTTGTAAACGGCGCAGTACTTAAGTACGGATCTTTATATATCCTTTTGTGTTTCCTGGAAATAAACATTATGCAGGCAAAACAAGATGCTACTCACAGGCGCTGCCTAGAAATGTATTTCAGAGATAATAAAATGATAGAAGCATTCAATCAGAGCTTCTTCAACTCTGATCTGCAGAGTAATGGTGTCAGCAGAGCCACGGACACCCTGCGCAATAACGCGCTCACCTCTCGCCCGCGGTCTTGGTTTCAGTGCCGGAAAGTAACGCCACCGTGTGACCCGCGTGCCGGTCTATAAGAACGCACCTGAACTAATGAGCATCTGCACGGGAAATCTAATGTTTTCTTTATGATCGATGAAAAGCTAATAACGTACCGTGTAGACCCCGTCCACAAGTTTTTTAAGAATGTGTCAAAAACTTCAGTCCAAAATCTTTACAACCCTATAAGTAACGTGTCCCTTCCTTTCTGTTTTCTGCTTCTAAAAAAATGTATCAAACCTATATAAAAAGGATTGTTGGCCATTACTGCCTAAGCAGCGTTAAAAAAAAAAAATAAAAAAAAAAAAAGAATTGTAACTTTGGCGCCCGCGCCCACCTCCTGCGACCGCATTAGCTGCGCTAGTGGCCATGGACAGTACTCATGGCAGCAGCATCCACATGCAATATCAGATTCTAATTCACAAGCAAGAAGTCACAAAGGTGCAAAGTGGGGCAAGTACAGAAATGTTAGTGGTTGCTATGGCGATACAAATGTTCTATACGCATAATTTTTCTTAAAGGGACCGCACCCCATATGTATTTGCTCCTTCCACCGCGCCCAGCCCCCGCACGCACCAACAAGCAGCCATTCGGCAGCAACAAATGTCAGACCACGGAAGAGGTGGGCAGCTGCTGCAGCAGGGCTGCAACTTCAAGGTCAGGGAAGTGCCTTTTTCCCTTTTTTTCCTCATTTTGGCAGAATGCCTACTAAATTGCTGTGAGGTTGTGAGGGAAATTTGACTATCCCTTTAAATTCCACGTAAAATTGCTCAGACCGGTGTGTGTAGAGTTGGAATTTTCCAAGAGTATTCGTTTTGAAATCCAGAGTACTTTTCACTATATATAATCCGCTCTTCTCTGAAAAACAATGTTTTGTGGTAGCCGATTGATATATTTTTCCAGATTATTATACACCTACAATACTCCTATTTACAATATGTATGTCAAATTCTAAATTCTATCTAAATCTAAAAATATGCGTCACATCATGTAGTCCAAAAGTAATGAAACCTAAATGAAGAAATAGCAAGCGGTGAACACATGAAATATCTAAACAAATACCATTAAGGTTAGCTAAGGGCACCCAGCACTGCCTAGGAGGACTTCAAGCACCAATGAAAGGTTATGAACCGTCTTGAATAAAGGAGCTCTTCAACAACTAAAGGAACAAGCCAACAGCTACTTGTTCTCTTATACATGAAAGAACTATACAATGCAGCATCCTCCAGCTACAAAGAGGTCAAAGTGGACTCCCCCGACAGAACCTTTTCAGGTACAGCATGTCAATTTTACGTGAAGTACGACCTGGCTGCCCTCTAACTCACACTAATAACAAAGATGAGCTTTTTTCTTTAGCTAAGGGACCTCTATTGCAGTTTGATATGATCAGAGGGCAGCAGAAATGGGAAATCAGGGTTAGCAAATTTCATTACTGTTGGAATCCAATAAAACATTTCAGCTTTCATTGTGGAACAGAAATAGGCAAAGGAAACATATCCCATTTGAAGAAACGCCTGTTCCACCAGCAGCGGTAGAATCTGGATTCAGAACATGAGTTTCTGGTTTTAGAGGAATTATATTCAGTGGTTTTGCAAAGCAATATCTAAAATTCAGATGATGTTGACTGGATCTGCATGGGGGCAGTGAAAGGTCCAGGGTGGCGTGGCATGACATAGGAGATTAATTGAAAAACATGGTTGGTCACATCACCTGAGCAAAAAACACTGCAATGTTGGCTTGAACAGTAGATGCAGGGTGCAAAATAGTGGCGCTCCTAGCCACAAAACACACAAAGAAGTGTGCGCAATTAATGCATCTCCATACTCCATCTGATGAATCCACAGAAGTCCAATGAATACAAAAATATGAAGTTTATTGAATAAAATAATAAAGCCAATGGAGAGAAGTCTCACATGTTTCACCGTGAGGCTTAATCATAGATCCCTAGACATAGGAAACCAAGCGAACGGACACTAATAAAACTATACTAAAAGTAAACACAAAGGCACATTCATAAAAGATCAATATAGAATACAGAGCTAGGAGCCAGATGTAAAATCTAGGTGCCGTGCTATTTGTGTTTTCCCCCAGGCAGCCCCATCATATACATACCGAATAAAGGGAGATGGGAAGAAAACTTCATTATTCTGTGTGTACATATATATAATTCATCAAACTAATTCCTCAAATGCAGCACCAAATATATAAGGCGCTTTATATATGCTGTGTGGATTCTAATGCACATATTTCATAGATAGATATAGATCAACAAATTTTTCAACAGAAGTTGAAAGTTTTCAACAGAGCAACCCAATTATTTTGGCCACCTCCCACTGAGCAGCACCATTCTCTTGTGGTCTTCTGCAATGACCTAAAGCCGAGTGCTACAAGGTGATCTGCAGTTCCGGGCGCCGGGCAGGTGTTTTGCTATTTTTCATTTAGCCCTGCTGTGGGCAAGCAGCAGGGCTAGGATCGAGGTCCTCCGCAGCACTGCAGGCGACCTGGATCCTCTTCTCTTGCAGCCAGTGAAAATCTGCGTGATGCACAATGTAGACAATGTCCGCTGCCTGGCACTTCCTTCAGGACTTCTATGACGGAGCACCGGCGTGACATGACCTTTCGGTGCCCCCATCATAGAAGCCCCGGCATAAGTGCCGGGCAGCAGCGGAGGGGGTAGCTGCCCCCACTAGACACTAGGGAGTCTGGAGGGGGGGCGCAAGTCTGGGGATGTATTGGTAAGTCTGAGGGGGGGGGGCAGAGTAGCAAATAGGAAATAAAACAAAAAATGCATTTTTCTCAATCATTTATTTTAAATATGACAAAATAGTTTACATGTGAATACTTACTAGTAAATTTTTTTTTGTTTTAGGTATTAAAACCTAGCTAGAGATATAATGTTTGGGTTATTGTAGCACGTTAATGTCAATTTTAAGGATTTTTTTATTCTGCTGGTTGTTTTTAACAGCCAGTTTGTTCATTAAATTATTTTGCATATTGTTTTTTATCCAATTAATAGAAAAAAATAATCGGCCAACTAATTGATTATGAAAATAATCGTTAGTTGCAGCCCTATGGATATCCTCCAATTCCCCACGCTGTGTTGTGGCTGCCCTCACGCACCAGAGCTTGTACGAGGAAGTAGTCGCCAGGATGATGGGCTCTGTATGAGGAGGGCTGTTATGCTGGCTGACATGGTGTTATTAATATAACATTATTTAGCTGTTAATACATATGATTTATTTAATTTAATACATAGATCTTATTTAAATATATTTCTGATTAAAATTATTTTTGTATCAGGACAAACAGGGACAAGTAGATTGAGCTACCATTTTAGTCCCTTGGACAAGTAGATTTTTTTTAAATTTCCACACCCCTGTCTATAGAAACACACAGAGGGAAAAGTGTGCTTTCTTATTACCCATTGGTCCTACATGTCTAACATCTGTATGTGAGCACTAATAGAAAAAAATTAGGTGCATTAAGCCTACTGACCCCCTAGCGCCACCTCTTCTTAGGTAGACCAGAAACAACACTTAAATTCCACCCAAGCTTCCCCTTATCTTCTCGGTGTAATAAAGCCAAGAGAGAAAGCTTTACTGGGTGAGAACAAGAATAGGTGCTAAATGGTGATAAGGTAAAGAAATTCCTATGTAAAGAACTCTCTATTTCCCTTGCTATCCCCAGTAGATTGGGAGAATTATACAAAGGGTTTAAGGAGGGTAAGATACAACAATCTTTAGGACTCTGCTCCCAAACATAGAATCCTCAGACGATAATGTTGACAACCAGTAGTAGTGATTAGTATAAAAACTCTTCCAAGCAGCAGCCTTACAGATTGCACTTAGGCAGAACATCTGCTGATACAGCCCAGGAAGTGGATATAAAGCACATAGAATGAGCCTTCAGACCCACTGACACATAAGCTTCCCTTATGGCAGTAATGATCCGACTGATGGTTACTCTGGAAACCGTTAAGCCTCTTCTGGCACCCATAAAACATATGAATAGATTAGAAGATCTTCTCCAAGAATTAGATCTCTTTAAATACATTGAGAGAGATCTCTTCATATTCAAGTAATGAAGATGTCCTCCCTAACTATTAAAAGTTTGAGGACATTTTTTTTAAAATTTAGATGAGATGTAAAAATAACTTTGGGTCTGGTGGTAAACAAAGGGAAACTGTCTTCATGAAGCCTCAGAAGCTGCTGGGACATGGAAAGTGCTTGGAGTTTGCTAGCATGCCGAGTAGAAGTGATAGTGATCAAGAATACAGTCTTCCTACCACAAGACATCTGGCATTATAACCTGGATGGCTTTCCTGAGTCTCTCTGGACTGACGCTTTGAAAATAAAACTTGAAATCTAGACCTAGGAATGTGTGAAACCATGGCACTTGAACCAGCAACCAGGAGCATGGCTGACCGTTCACCTACAGTTGTCTCCACCAGGAGTGTCTGTGGTCACTGGGATTACTGTCCAGTTAGTTGCCAGTTCTTCACACCTAAGGCCCATCAGGTAATTAAGGGCCTTCATAACCGGGTCGCTTTCAGACTCTCTTGCTGGAGCATTGTACTTCCTGGTCCTGCAGTATTATGGATCCTGTTCATTTGCTTTGTGTATTTTCTGGTTTTGACCCATTGGCCCTGGATTCTGACTACGATTCTGTACTTTGCCTAATTCAGATTATCCAGATTTCAACCTTTGGCTTGGACGTTAATTATTTTCTTGGATCATCCTTTGGCACCATGTACTTGTTCCCCATGGTGCATGACCTTGGCTTGCCTGACCTCATCTGCCAGTCACCCTAATCTCTGATGCCATCTGCCAATTTGCTATCATCTGGCATTTCCCTGCTCCATGGCTGTCGATGGTGCCTAAGAAGAAGGCCAAACCTGCAGCAATCATCTGCACTCTACACCTGCCCAAGCCAAGTTCCAAGCTTGTACCTGTGCCAACACGAAGACTCCAACCCAACTCAGTAACCGTAGTCATGACAATGAAATGTGTTGTCATTTTATTGTCATGACTGCGAAGGGGCAACCTCAAGGGCAACCTCTTGTGATGCCTGTCCACTGTAATGAGTTCAAAGAGAACCTCAGACTACTCCCTGAAAAGCCCCTTAAACCACAACGCCCTCCTAGCCTGCACAGATAAAGCAGGATTGAGGTCAGAGACAAGAGAAAACCAACCTTTCCCATATGTTAAAAGTTGCAGAGTCATATGACATGGTCTGGTGATGTAAGGACGCATAGTCGCATGCCCTAAAGGCAGACCTAACCAGGCCACCGGGGAACCCCAACCCGCCATAAAATAGTAGTGGCCGAGGACGCCCAGCGGCAGACACGGCCGACCAGTAGCGAAGTGAGCCTGACCAAGGGCTCAGTAGCTGGATGGTCTGCCCAAGGACCCCTGAAGGTAAAAGCCCTGAAGATTCCCAGCCACCCACCCGAGGCCGTGACAATGGGGAAGCCCAGGACCCCCCTAGGGTCCGAAGACACATTAAATAAGGTAAGAGAGCTCCACGCTAACGATGGTCAGAAACAACACTGAAGGGGTAAGGGGAGGCTTCGGGGTATTTAAGTGTTGTTTGTGCTGTGCCTAGGAAGAGGAGAAGCTGTGTCTTCCAATGTGCTACCAGATCATAAGCAAAGTAAGAGACTCCTAGGTGAGGAATTCTATTTTTTCTTTCCTTCCAACCTCACTGCATGCTGTAAGTCAGCCGATAAAGCTAAGGTTGCATAGTTACAACCTTTCCAAGTGCTACGGGTATAGCAAGATAAAGAAAATTGAGCTTTTACATTGACATCCCCAGTCGCACTAATCCAGATAAAGGTAGGATTGGTTCCTTGGAGGATCATGTTACTTATTAAGAGGGTACCAGAATGCCACCGGGACTGGTGACTTTATAGCTTATATCTTAAGTGCTATATAACTTTCAGTAATTTCATACTTTCAACCAGTTTATTAGAGAAGACTATAGCAAAACAATACCAAAATATGACAAAATTAAAACTGTATTTACCGAAATCATCTACTTTTATGACACTTAACGCACGTTACTCGTCACAGAATTTGCATTCAGAAAGTAAGCGCAACGGAAAACCGCAGCGAGGTGCACGATAAATTCAAGCATTAATCCAGACGCATACAAATTCCTTCACATTTATGACTGCGACAAAATTCTTGTTTTGGGGGAGGGTGCTTTACCCACATTTTTAAACATCCTTCATTTGAAGCAAAAAACAGTTGCTGATCATACAAACGCATGCGCGGCTCACCCACTCTGCCTCCTTTCTCACGGGGCACGTTGCACTGCTTCCACGTGCGATGACCACCACGTACGCAAAAGGTTAAAAACTCAAAATGAAAGAAAATGTCAAATAAAAAAATATATCCGGGTCTGTTACTATGCGGTCTGTGCACACATCTAAAAGGTAACACAGGATAAGTTACCACACAGTGGGTGCCAAGCAAACTAGCAGAGACAGGAGATTAAAATGGCAATATTGCCTGGCTTTCTGGAATGGGGTCAGTAACTTTTGCTTAGTGTGAAAAATAATATCAAATAAAAAATAAAAAAATACACACCACAACACAAGCTACAAACTGGCAACAAGCTCATTTGAGAGAACCCGGCCGGAAGGAAGAAAAAACAAGGAAGAAAAACACAGGATGTATGCGAGCCAAGCCTCGTTCGCACTCTCTCTCCTGATTGGAGTCTGTGAGCCATGTGAGGTGTTTAGCGCCGAAATGCGTTCTGGAACTTATAGTTTTCATTTACATTCACCACATTGGATTGAAGCCGCATAGGGACCACAAATCCCAGAATTCTGCAGGCAGACGAACGCTGGTTAGTCTTATTTGAAGCGGACCTCTAGTGAAGTGAAGTAGAACAGCGCCAGCTCGAATGCTAATCGCGTTCCACGCTTGAGCGGCATATTATATCTGCTATTATTGTAATAAACATCCCAAGACGTAACTTGACGCCATCATAATCCGATACTGTTGCTGTGTTGTGTAAATGTGCAGATATCAGGTAATGTTTAGTAGTTTGTGGTTAGAGGGGTTGTGATACAGTACTATATCTAGTATAAGTAGGCCGTTTAGAGTGGCAGCTACGTATGTCGTATGTGGCAGGCGCTCCACATCCTGTTACATAGGACATATGTTGAAGAACTCACTCATACAGCAAGGTCTTTTTATTTTTTACATGAAACAAGCTGCATGATTGCTCATATGAGTGTTAACCTAGCAATCACGGCATGGATCACGTCCCAGATGCCATAGGCATATACAGGATCAGGGGATTGGTGGGGTTAATACACGGTTGCTCTCGTGGCAGCTTGATGGGACATCGTTGACTTGCTCCTATGGAGTACTTAAAAAAATAACTATTTAACAGTGATTTCCTGGAAGTCAGAGGTGCTTCTTGGTCAGTTGCTGTCAGTCAGCTCTGCTGTAGTTCAAAGTGCTGCAGAGCCAATCAGGAGTGTGCTGATGATAATCAGATCACTCCTAACAGTCATTGAGCTGACCATACAGGTAAAAACACAAACACATTATAAATAAAAAAAATATTTTTATAATTTTTACCCTATTACATAAATTTATTTTTCATGTTTATCTTTGATTAGCGACACTTTAGGTCACAGATTATTGACTGGTCTGACCGATAAATGTCAGTGGCCTAAACCTGTGATTTACAAGTGTTACAATATTCATTTAGATTTTTAACATTTTTGAACCTAACACTTGTTGATCGCTGATTAATGTCCTTTTAGATCACTGATCATAGATTGGTCTCACCAATCAATAGCCAGTGACCTAATCATCCCTACCACTAACACTATATATTAACTATAACCCCAACATCTAACTGTACCTAACACCTTAACTTTCCACTACCAGTACATAATGCTGCATCTTACTCCAACCTGACCCCTAGAAATAATCGCTAAGTGTTTTCATCAAATTTTTAAGTGCTAGTTTTAAGACTCCCCCAAACAAATTACCTTCAAAGCCAGGGAAGGAGAGACACCAAAATCTACCAGGTCCAGGAAAGAACTTCAGCAAAAACCAAGGTGATACTGCTACATCCACAAAATGTGAAAAGTCGACTGTTTCTGTTAGATGTGTGACTATAGTAGTCCACCTAGAAAAGTGAGTGGGGTGTGGATTTTCAAGTGGTAGGTTTTTAGGGAATATATATCGTTTTGTGTCAGGTTAGGGGTAGCTCCCTTCCCCCAAATGAGGTTTGCATCCTAAGTTCAACTGTAGAAACCACATTGCACACTCAAAATTTGGGGGTGTCTTGCAAAAAAAAATTAAATCAATCTTTTCTTACTGCATAGAACTCACTGTTCAGGAACATCTCAGATTACATACTGGAATGGAAGTGATATTTTACTGTCCATTTCATACAAAAGTTGGGATATGCAATATACATACAGGTTAAAATTGAAGATTATGTTAGCTGTAGTGTATTTATAATCTTAATTTTAGTGATGACAGGAGGTGAATATTTTGCTTATCTCTCTTTCCTAACTCCAAACAGCAGCAAACAAAGAGCTAGCAAATCAACCAATCACAAAACAATGACAGTCTATATAGGCTACTGCTCCCATAACTCCTCTTTCTTTAATGTGAACAAAAAAAAACAGGGACAAGAATAAACGTCAAAAAAAAAATAGTCTAATCTTGGAGAAACACAAATAATGTGAACTCCCTGAACATGAATATTCCAGCCAAAACCGATTATGATGAAAAACAAGAACAAAATGTGAAAGTCATGTTTGAAAAAATAATGCATGTATGTAATAAACAAATGAATAATTTAAATCAATTATCACTAGTAATAAAACAAACAGCAAAGACATCAGAAAAAAAAAGATACAATAGACAATGGAACAACACACTCAAAAAAAAGGATAAGGGAAGGGAGGGAAAATATTTGCCTCCTGTCATTACTAAAATTAAGATTATAAATGCATTAAAGCTAACATAATTGTCAATTCATAATCACATGACAGGAGGCTTCGTATTTTGCTGTTTTAACTCTCATGAATTAAAGCAAAAGACGCATGGGACCCAGGTCGAGAATAAAAACGTACGAAATGTCTCTTCCCTAGACCAGTCAGCCGAATGTAAAATGTCAAATAAAGACGCACCAGCTTAAAAGGCCTGAGAGGCAGCTTAACCTCCAAATGATTCCTCCACCCGGGCCAACGATAAGATCAAACCCATCTGGCCATAGTTGTAAGGTTTGACATAGGACACCAACAGATCTCCGGACCTGGAGAATCTTAAAGACACCATCGTTTCCATGTACCTGCGATGGTAGCCACGCAGAGCTTAGGAGACTCCCTGAAAACAGAATAAGAAATGGACGTAGAATCGCACTTAGTACGACAAGAGATGGAAAAGGTAACTCCTTCAGGATTAAAGGAAAAACCATAAAAAATCTCTGACATCAGACACTCTCCTAAACGATACCAAGCACAACAGCAAGGTCAATTTAGCCGAGAGCTGACGAAGAGACAACATGATTATCAGGCCAGTTCCTAATCAAAAAGTAGCACCTCATCTACATACCAAAGGTGTGTATGTTTGGGAGTTGGCAGCCTCGCCAATTTAATGCTCCTCAAAAGCCTGCACACTAAAGGGTGCCAACCAGCTGGAACACCATGAAAAGGGACATGGGCTGCTGGAGCTCATAAATCCCAATGGAGATTTTTAGCCTGCGATAATCCATGGACATCCCAGGATCCCCTGAATTCGCCCAAGCCACCAAGGTTAGGCGTTTCTCCATCAGGAGTGGGTGAGGTTGACCGCTGGGATCCTGAAGAGGAAACAACAGGGGAACTAGGGGGGATTCTGGAATGATAGGTCCAAACTTGACTCCGCCAGAACGGTACTATCGATAAAATCGACACTCCTTGATGCTGGACCTGATGAAGGACCCGCAAAATCATTGCAACTGGAGGAAACACATAAGCTCCTTGAGGGGGCCACATTCACTGCTAACGCTGAAGAACTGAGGAACTCTATAATTCATCCTGTAAGCTAAAAGTTCCTCAACGGGCCTCGAAGATCCTGAAGTAGGAGGAAAACTGACTGGTGTAACGTCCAGTTGCTGGCGTGCCTCCAGTGATGTGAAAACCAGTCTGCCGTGAGGTTGGTCTCTCCCGGAAGATAAGCCGACTTTAGAGGGATATTGCAACGAAAACAAAACTGAAAGACATCTTTAGTGACTTCGGACAGAACACGTGAGGGTGCTCCCACTAGACGATTTATGTACTGCACTGCTGGCACAGCAGAATACAGCAATTTGACATTCCTCTGGCCGAGCTCTGTATGGGGAAAGATCCTGCTATCAACTCCAGGTGATGTGTAATTCTTTAGGTTTCAAGGTGGCCCCTTTGTGGCCCTTCCAATGTTTCCTCTTAGGTGCGGGAAACCTTTAATGACATGAACGAGAGTGTACCTGTTACTAAAGGAATAAATATGACACTTCCCCCCGTTAGTCACGTTGATCTAGGAGGAAAACAAGATGGCCACAGAGAATCTCGTGATATCCAGGACAGTGTAGACACACCAGCTGAAGGAAAAACGGAAACCGAAACCAACACCATGGAAAGAAAGGTAAGAAATCAGAGGCATGAGGACACTATAAGCGAAAGTGAAACGAGCGTCGTAAACAAAAGTATAACGTTCGAGAAAACAGGAAGCAGGCCAAAGACGGGAAAAAAATTAAAGCAACAAAAAATTCAAAGTTGGTAGAAAAACAAGAAAAGGATGAGGGAAAACCAAAACAGGATAAATACTGCAGCAATACCAGGTAAAGAGGAATAAGACAGGCAAAGAACAGGTATAGATAAATGACATCAACACACCAAGGTCTACAGAAGCCTATAACTCTTGACCTGTAGCTGTCAGGATCTGGTTATGGGAGCAGGAGCCTATACAGACTATATTCATTGTTTTGTGATTAGTTGATTTATTAACTCTTTGTTTGCTGCTGTTTGGAGTTAGTAAAGAGAGATTACCAAAAAATAAAGCCTATAAAATTAAACTTTAAATTAAGTTATGAAATTAAAAATAATAGCCTGAGACTAGCCACAGACAAACTGTCAAATTCCCCTCAATGCAGAGTCCAGGAGGTGATTTCTTGTAGATTTCTGTGGAAAATCCAACAGAAATTAAGCAAACCCCTGAAGCTTCAAATGCCAGCATTTCAAGAGTATTCTTATTCTGCCCACATGAATTACTGACTAAATGAAGATAAGGAAAGAAGTGCAGAAAAGAAATTGGCAACAATAAATTTAAAAAAAGTTAAGAACACAAAATATGACTACAGTTTAACAAAAAATCCCATAACTTCCTTATAATTGAGGAATTGTCACCTGCAAGATCTTAATTAATAGAGCAAATGTGTTTCATTAACGTGTCTCATGCCTAGAATATAGTATTTATTATTAATACTGTATGCAGACTTGAAGTTTATGGGAGGAGGGCAAACCACAGCCAAAGTAAAACAATGAAGACTGTGACCTCCCTGTCCTGGAGATGATCCCTTGGGTATCCTGCTACCTGCATAGAAACCTCTGTGGGCACGCTCAGATTGCACACTGCCGTTGCTTAATTGCTGTCTTGCCCACGTCTCTCACCTGATCTCCTTTTTCTTAACTGGCCCATTGATTTTATAACATTTTTGTTATTTGTAATTTGTCAGAAATCAGGTTATATAAAGAGGGTTAATCATGCATTTTACATATTTAAACAAAAATAGCGAGGTCGATTTCTTACAGTTATGATTATTGTGACATTTCTTTACATTACATTTATTCAGGGCTCCACAAATCCCAGGTCGCCATGGCGAGAATTTGTCCTAGCGCTTAGGTGTTTGTGAGCCTGTTACATCCCCTAAAAATGCCCCCATGTCGCCACAAAAGTGGTGATCGCGGGGGCACTGCTGCTGTCTGCTCAGGTGACTGGGCAGACCAGCACGAGCCCACCCCCAAGCCTTTGATCACTCCCACGGAGTGATTCTGTAGGCTGAAAACGCGATTGCTGGCAAACCAGCAATTGCGTTTTCAGCTGCCACAGACAGCTTCAGGGAAGGGGGTTGTGTGTTGATTGGGTCCCCACTAGGGCTGCAACAACTAATCAATACAATCGATAATAATCGATAATGAAAATCGTTTACAACGATTTTCATTATTGATTAGTCAAATCGATTTTTATCGATTAGAAAAAGGGTTTTTTTCAGAGCAGACAGCCTCTGTTACTCCCCTTCACTTCCGCTGGGGCTTCTATCAACGATCGCCTCCTAAACTTAAATGGTGTCGCTGGAATGCCTCGATCAGGAGGCATCCAGCGACACCAAACACTTACCTGAGGATGGACTGTGACCGCTCCGGAGAGCGGTCACAGC
>VKOC01000001.1:53700816-53724805 GCA_009364415.1 Spea multiplicata | reverse complement strand
GTATTTAACATCATTTGTTTATTAAATTATTTTAAATAAATGAAAAATTTACATTCATTTTTTTTATCCGATTAATCGAAAAAACAATCGGCCAACTAATCGATTATGAAAATAATCGTAAGTTGCAGCCCTAGAAATATATAGTAAGTTATTGTGCATAGTAGGGCAAGGTCTCTCTTTTCCACATTGGTTCAATTTCTATACATATGGAATCCCATCATCCTAATGTGTCTTAAAAGCCTTGCATATGTTTAAGACATGTTATTTTTGAACATACGTACTGAAGTATTGCTTCCTATATTTAGTTGAGACAGAAGTTTTCATTTTAACTACAATAGCAAAAGAACATAGGTGTCAGACACATCATATTGCAGCCCTTAACTGGATGTTGGAGTCCAGAGCGCAGGAGTGTAAGAACGCAGTGATAGAAACAAACTTCACAAATGACACAAGCGAAATGTTTGGTTATAGGTATATTACATAAAGCAAAGCAGACATCTCACCATAAGCAGCAGAGTAGGAGGCATATCATGTATACAGACTACTGGGGAGTATGAAGGTAGAAAAGTCCAGGTAAGTTCCCAAAAGGGTCTGGGACAGGTAACAAGCAAAAATGGGATATCCAGTAGGCAGTCAAGGTCAAACGGGTAACAGACTGGCAAAAGGGTAAATCCAAAAGGCAGTCCGGGTCAAAGAGGTAACAGGCAGGTAGGCAAATCCAATAGACGGATCCGGAGTCTGGCATGAACTGTGGATCCAAAGAACTTAATGAACTCACACCTCTGTTACCGGGAGGCAGGGATATAAAGCCTGTTCATTAGATCAGGTGTGAGTTGTCTAGGCTTCAGATGAGGGAGGCAGGGTAATAGTATAACAAAACACAGCTGAACATAAATACACAGAAAAAACACACAACACAGTGCAGCTCACGGTCAAGATAACAAGGTTAACTGAAACACCACCTATACCTCAAGTGGAATCAACATATGGAAAAATACTAAAACAATTGTATCGGTCCTCAGTAAACCACAATGACATTTGGAAATAGCAGTTAAGGGGAATAAGAAAAATCTAGAAATATATGTGACAGTATAAAAATCACTTTTAATAAAGTCACAACTGGGGCCCTTGTGGCTAGACTCAGTTGCTTTATTACCACAAAAATAAAAAAAAATAAAAAAAATATTTAGTAAAACATATAATATAACACTTCTGATCACGGTTCAGGCTTAATGGATAGAAGATCCCATGTAAGAAAAACCTATTAAAAATTGTATCCAACTAAAAAAGAATTTGTAGCAATTGTCCTGCATCATAAATTTGTATCAACAATGTTTCAGCACTGAATACTTCAAAAAATCGTGCTGTTAACAAAATATCTGTAGAAAGATGTCCTTAAACATTCAGTATAGTATGAATCCCTTGAGGTAGGCAATATGTCTTTATAGAATCACTGGCCGGTGCCTTGTTTGGTAAAACAGATGCTCTTTTTCTTATCAGACCATAAAAAGATGGTACACTGTCACCATCTAATGTTAGACCGGATTTTTATCGCTAGCAGGTCTTTTCTCAGTCCAGAGCTCCAACTGGGAGATATGGCTCTAGATGGAAAGTAGCCTCTCACACGGGCAAGCGCACTGGCAATCACCGGCATCTGACGTAACCGTCAGATGATATCTGTCAGTTGTTAACTATGTGTAGGACGCTACGGCCGAAATCGCAAACACAAACCAACTCAGTGATGGTATTCGCTGGGTGTTCGCATGGGTTCCACAGTCAATCAGTATATAGGCAAAAAGTGCAAATTGTGCCTCCCAAACTTCCACAATTGGCGCCGGCTTAGTGGCCAGTGTCTGAACAGTGTCCAATATAGTAGTGTGTTTTAACACAAGCCAAACGCGTTTCAGGGGAATAGTAGCTATTAGAGCAGTCCCCTTCCTCAGTAGCTGTAAGTTACCTACTTTTATACTAACAATAAAAGTCACATGACAACAATAGAACAAAGGTGGAAATACTTAAGAAAGAGAAAAAAAAAAAGAAAAAACATGGAAAGAGTACTCGAGATCCCATATTTAATTGCTATTTAGTCATTCGTCTCTTTATCTACATACAACAAAATATATAAAAAAAAAAATAATAAATGAATAAATTAAAAATTAAAGATAAAATAAAAATGAGATACGAGAAACCTTTCATGAAAATACCAGTAGATGATAGGATCCCTCCCGGGGCACTCTACCAATTGTTCCAGAATGGGTCACGGGTAGGGAGCCCATCTTTCTACATAAAACCAAAAAGTTCTATACTTGAATTCAAGCCATGTGGTTCCAAACTTTGGAATTCATAGATCTTTTTGGTTTCTGCCCTCGACAAACATTACGTAGGGCGCACAAAGATGTTTTACTAAATATTTTTGGGTATTTTTTTCTGTCTATTATTTTTGTGGTAATAAAGCAACTGAGTCTAGCCACAAGGGCCCCAGTTGGGATTTTTATACCGTCGCATATATTTCTAGATTTTTCTTATTCCCCTTAACTGCTATTTCCAAATGTCATTGTGGTTTACTGAGGACTGATACAATTGTTTCAGTATTTTTCCATAAATACACAGAACATTGATTATGTACATAGCCAGATAGTACAAACATGGTACAGGATGCCACAAAGGACAAGGAACACAGGGGATGGAGTGAGGAGCTGAGATCCTCAGATTTATAAGGGAAAGAGGGCAAAGGTACATAAAATACAGACACAGATAAACAAGACAGCAAGCTGTGGAGAGGAGTAAAACTCCAAGCAGACCTCTTAAAGGGCCGGCCACGCCTGGCAGTTTCCAGGGCTGGGGCTGAACCCTGACAATAGGCACCTATTTCCATGCCCAACAAAATGGGGTCCATACAAAAAAAGGACTGCAATATGCAAAACAATTTAAAACACGGGGCTACACTGTCCACGTAACCACTAAGAACCTGTGAGTAATCGTTTATTTGAAACATGAGTGGAGTGTGAGCAGTGTTACGAGATGTGCCCTTGGCACCTGGGCATGGGCTTTCTAGAACATGTCTGGAGAGATAGACTTCCGCTACCTGCTCTAGTGTCCAACAAATTTAAAATGTAATTTTGACAGTAAAATAATCTGTTTCTCTCATTGTCTTTGTTTAACTGGTCATAATAACTTTTATGTCTGCCCTTGTTTACTTAAGGAAAGTTTAGTTAAAATGATGCCATTCATTGGCTAACTGAGAGTTTAATTGCGAGCTTTCAAGACCTTCCTCAGGCATTAACGTGTATACTTAAAGCTCCTCACTGGATTAACATGTATTACTTTAGCTGCAAGGGTATAAACACATATCTCAGGGTGAGAATACATCGAAACCTCTTACCCTCTCATTTTATAATATGTCCTCTTGTCCTAGTGTTTCTCCCCCTTTGGGGTTTGTTTTGTAACCCAGTTATGCATTTCTCTCACAAACCAATCTCCCTGCTTCCATTTTTAAAGTATTATTTAATTGTTTCACTTTTAATTCTTGTTATGGGTCTGCCTCCGATCTGTAAAGTTCATAGGCTTTTATTTAAGGATTAGGCTTCTCATTAACATTTTTTGCACTGTTTTTCAGTAGGAAAGCATTTGTTTTGTTAATTATTCTGAACTTTTCAGCTACATAGATCCCTGTCGTCAAATAAGGAGGCTCGGCATACACCTTGGCTGAATAGAATCCCCGAAGCCTGCCTGTATGCTATGGAAATGATTTTTCATTAAGCTGCTGCTATAGATTTAATTATAAAACCGAGAGAATGTGCAACTCTGTGATAGAAGCTAATGTGATGAACCTGGGAAAAGTAATCTGCTCATTGTATATTTATTATTTGCAACCATTGTAAGTTTAAGTAGGATTTAGTCAGTTCAGCGGGTCAAGTACAGCTTTCTGTTTCAACGCGGTTTTCTCATCCTAATCAGTACAAATGTGTTGTAATCTTGTTTGGCTTTTAATGAGTCGTTGGCCTTTTCTAAACCAGAAATAGGTAGAAAGTCTCCAGTAGTTTGAATTCAACTTAAGGCACGATATTATAAAACAAACAGAAAAGACTAAGTTGTATCACCAGAAGAGATTTTTTTGAGCATCAGATGGGTTTTTATGTTGATGTTCCACCAGTGCTTTTGGCCCAAAACATTTTATTCAAGTCAGAGGTTTCTAGTTGCAATCACTAGATCTGAATAACGATCTGAAGAGTAAATGCAACATCTAAGATAAGACTAGCCGCAATGCTGAAAACCATCAGTCGGGTTCTCATTTTTTTAATATTCCATTTTTAAATTATCCATAGTTAGAACCCCCGACTCCTATGTTACATCTGCCACCAAGAGCGACTCATGGATATTCTGGAACAATTCTGCTTCAAAATGTAATAACATGTTTTCTGAATTGAAAAAAAAATCTATGTATGTAGAAAATGTTCTTATTTTACATTTTTTTGCCTAAATAGTCGCCGGGAATAAAGACATACAATTCCATAGACTTTGATGAAACCTAATAAGCGAGTGCTGAACTCTCTCATTGAGTTTGTTGGGAGCTGAATTGGCTTATACACAAATGAAACTGATGATCTACATCATATTTAAGGATAATGCCTGTTTTAGAATAATTAGGAGGGAAATGAGACAGTAATAACAAGACATGCACGGATTTGCATTTGGTAAAGTAGAAAATGGACCCCGATGTGTATTCAAATAAAGTCTGTTTAAACTGGATCAGTGTCTTTATCTCTTTAATGCCAGTTAAAACCTGTACAGAGGTCTAGACCCTGTTAAATGTCGTCATATAGTAAAACTTAACCAAGTATTTTCAAGGACCAAGCAGACATCTCTTGATGGCTGTATCTGTCTCGTTTGCTCCCACTGATTTGACTTTTGTGACTATCCGCAGCTGATGAGATTGTGCAAGTATGGCTGCCTTGCTTGGACCCCTTTGTGGTATTTCAAGCTTAAACTGGTAGGCATTGTGTGACTGAACTTTAATGCAGGCTGTAATCCTTTAAATGCCTAGATCTACTCTCCAGAATAGACCTGGATGAACTCATGAAAAAAGACGAGCCACCTCTCGAGTTTCCTGACACTTTGGAGGGTTTTGAATATGCCTTCAATGACTGTAAGTGAGACCATATAGAGTGATTTTTCACCAAATGTGCATCTCTTTCCTTTCTTTAAATGTCCATGCCTTATGCCTTATTGTGCATGTTTAAAATAGAAATTCATTTTGTCTGCATTGATCTTCATATTGTTTGAAAATACTCTGCTATGTAGCTATAGTTCTGAATAGATGAGATTGTTTCATATCATGAAGGATCAATTACAGGCAGATGAGTTGCGTTCAATAATTTAAATAATTGCATTTTCATTTATTCATAATACTGTTGGCTCTTTTAAGTTTCCCTTAGCCAGGTTCACTGGGGGGTCAATCAAACAGTCTGGCTAAAACCTTTTGAAGACACTCGGTAATATGTTTGCTATAAGAAATGGATACTTTAAAATACTGGATACTAGAGGTTTATTGTTCTTACAATAGCCATTCATCTGAAAACCAGTGTTTTACTTTTTATCAGTAATCTCACATAAGGGTAGCATTTGTTGACACATCCTAGAAGCTAGAACGATGTGGCAATGACCATTAAATGAGTAGTCCTATAATTTGTAGAATCATAGAATGTCATGGTATGTTAAAACACCTTGGCCCACCATGCCTTCCCATTTTTATATCCCAGCATTGGTTTTGTCTTATGTGCCTATCTCATGCGCATTTAATTTCCTTTACTGAATGTAAACATTATCTGTATTTCTTTGAGAGTTGATGAACACCTTCGTCTGTAAACATACATGTTTTACGCATCTCTCCATCTCTTCTGAGATTCTTTTCCTTCATCTTCCTCTTTAATAATGAAAAGGTTAACTGTCTAAATTACTACTCTGTTACTATTAATGAAGTTTGTGTCGTTATTTACAATCCAGCAGATTATCTCCCACCTATCTAGAAACGCAACCAGGTAATAACCAAGCTCTTAATATACGCAATGAGCTTCAGCCGCCACGTAGCAATGCCGCACCGCACACCCGTCTGTCCCTACTATTCTAATCAGACTACAGTCTTACTCGTGGTAGAGAAGAGGAAGATATCAATTACCTGGATACAAAAACAATCTCTAGTTCATCTTTTCTTGGATTAAGCTAGGTTTTTTGTCATAAAATCATTTAGAGCACATCTATATACTCATTTTAGATTTCACTGATTATAAAAGTATATTAATACTTATTTTGTTTTAGTGGGCCAGCTAAGACATATTAAAACAGGAGAGCCTTTTGTTTTTAACTATCGGGAAGACTTGCACAGATGGAACCAAAAGCGGTATGAAGCCCTGGGAGAGGTAAGTAGCTGGCTTGTTATTTTAAGGTCCTACATGAAACCTTGTTCACATATGACCCGCTGATTAGCTTGGCAATCTAATACACTTTTATGTCACAGGCACTATGTCCTGTACGAGCAAAAAAAAAAAGGAAAAAATTCTGGAATGGGATAAATGTATTAACCCCTGTGTGACCATGTGGTTTTTTTAACGTCTTCATGTCCAATCCATTGTCCTTAAGAGGTTAACTTCTTGTGAAGGAGCAAAGTTAAACATAAAACCTCTCAAATGTACATCATAGCTCATATGCATGTTTTTTTGTTTGGGGAGATTAAAAGGCGTAAATTAACCCATACTCACTAGACTATTTTAAATGAACGTTAATAAAATGATAGGAAACAAAAAATCACATAGTAAGACTTGAGTACCTAACCACTACTCTTCATGGTCAGGCAAAGCATTGAGTTCTAAGTGACTTGGCAGGCACCTAATGTCAGTACATGTATAAGTTTTAGCAGTTCCATGCTTGGTTATTACCAGGCATGCCAGAAACGAACATGCATTTCTGTTCATTACTTTGAAGTATTTTAGATCTTTCCTGCAGTGACATTGTTTATGTGTTCTGTATAATAACTCAAATGGTATTACCATTGTAAGCCCTGACTGTATATGGCAGCCAAAAAGCAATCCTTAATAATGAAAAAGGAACTTAGACCAAGAGTTTATGCCCTTAGATGACATATTACTCTTTATAGCTTTAGAGACGTGTACAGTATATAAAAATAATTGTTATGATATCAAGCTAATCGCTGCATGTAATACATTTATACTTTGTTAACATGGGCCATTTGTTATAGGATAGTGTTTTTTTGTGTGTAGCTGGCACATGTAGGATGTTTACGTTTGTCAATGTGGACAACGTTGTGCGTTTGTTTCCCCCCATAAAATATACTAAAATCTCAAATCTAAGGCTAATCTAAAATTATATTATTATTATTATTAATATTATTATTATTATTATATTATATAGAGCAACAGATATCAGCCAGAATAGGTTGACTGAGTCGCTTCCATACATTTATGTTGTGCTTTAAATAATCTGCTCCGTTTGTTCTCTTTGTTGTTTGTCTCCATCACCACTTGCATTCATAAGCTACATTACAGTAAACATTGTAAACACATTAAAAATTAAAAGTGTTTTGATCCTAACATCTGATTGCTACATTGCTTCTCTAAGGACCCTCTGAGCCGCACGCACTCCATTTGGAAGTTGGTAATAGATTTAATTTGCAATGTTGTCCATGCAAATATGAGTCTGTATAGAAGAGCCATAGTCTGCTATTCCAAGTGTGAAAAGTCGCTGGCTGTAATGCCTTTGTTTTCTTTGTCTGCTGTAAGTAAGATATAATAGTCCCCCTTTATTTATTTCACGTTCTCCTTTAAAGTCAGGGTATGCTGGAATTAATTAAAACCCCTAAAAGGCTTAAGTGTGTCCATCTATTTCAACCTCAAAATTACTAGGGTTTAAGATCTGGATAGACTTAGACTATTAAGAAGAATATTTATATCTATTAAAGAGGTAAGCAGCCATATATTAGTAAAGTGTGTATGTATATATGTGTATTTGAGGGGTCTTTATTCAGGATAAGATTTTATTACGTGGGGAGACTTTTTGGTTATTATAGGCCCTGTTCCTTTAGGCATTACAGTATATTACACAATTGTATAGAAGTACAAAGAAAATTACTGTAGAGAGGAACAAAAAAAAAAACAGTGACACACAGATGTCTGCCATTCAAAGAGTGAATTAAGTTATTAAGTTATATCTTTATATATAAGAGAAAGCTTTATTAGTTAATGAATGCACTTTGTAAAATGTGCCATGCTTTCTTTCCGCGTCCAACACTATTCCACTTGTTTTGTAGGTGTTAGCCAGTATATCAATACAGAATCTCTCACTTGCTCCACTTGCTTAATCCAGTCTTCTATGCCAGATACAGATTGAGATATTCAGTGCGTTGGGATCAGACTTTTTTTTTATATCTAGAGATAGGTAGTGTATACAACAAAAGAATAACCCTTTAATAAACAATTAAATGTTTCATATTAATGTCTTCATATAAATTAGCAACAAGTATATTGGATAAAAATCATAAGATCTAATATAAATTGTTACACACAGAGCCGGCCTTAAGTGTTCTGGCGCCCTGTGTGGACTACTCCTCTTGTACCCCTTCTCACTACCCCCCCCCCCTCTGCCCCTTTTAACTATCCCCCCCCTCTGCCCCTTATTATCCTCACTTACCTTGTTGCCGGAGTCCTGTGGTGGGAGCGGGAGGCATCAGTCTTGCCGCGGTGCCGGCATTTCATGTTGAGCAATGCAATATGTTGTCATATTCCGGCGCTCAACATGAAATGCCGGGAGCGCAACAGAGTCACTGAGAGTGAGGGGTGCCGAGTGTTTGGCGCCCCTGCCCGGGACTTAAATTAAACATCATGAATGATGTTAAATAAAGACGCCCCTGCTGCCATGACGCCCTGTGCGGCGGCACAGGTCGTACTCCCCTAAAGCAGCCCTGGTTACGCATCACAGTATTGCCCCATTAGCTAAATAAAACTAACACTCAATAATTGATGAAAAATATATGATATATTTTAAAAAAAGACCAGAAGGATGCAAGGTTTATAAATCCAATATGCTTCTTTTTGTAAAGATCTAGATGTTCTATCCCATCTATTGATGCAAAGGCAGAAAAATACTTTTATCCAATATTGTCCCAAAAGATAAAAACCTTTATCCTTCTTAAAGTCAATCAGATTATTTCCTGTATCAAAATTACTTTTAATTTACCACTTATTACTTACTTACCATTGAACTAACCAATATTTACAAAACTTCTGGCTGATATCTTGTGTGACGTTTAGCCGTTATGTTGATGTTGGCTTGCCTTTGAACTCTGTGGTTTTGTTTGGTCAATATGGCATATGATAACCACTAGAACCAGAGCACACTTTGTTTCTTTGCAACTCGTAAAGCCTTTAATATTTAGTTACCAAGGGTAATTTCCTACCATTTGTAGCCACAGACATGCTCCGAAGTACCTCTTCCCAGATAAACTGTGCAATCGTAGGACCAGGTTTAATCAACATTTAAGGGAATTATTCAATAAGTCCTCAAAGTTTAGTCATTGTGTTTGAAATGTGTGTGTTTTTAGGATATTTAAATGGTGACCCAGTGATTAAATGATAAAGAAGGAATCTTTTGAAACCATCCTTTGAAAAGTTTGTCCCAGTTTTATTTATTTTAGATTTTTGTTTTTGGTCAAAAGAGTATTCAGTGTATGGAAATGTATTTCATGTTCTATCCCATTGGTTTCTCTCTTATTCCATAACAAGAGTTTCTACTTTATTTCTTCGTTAGCTGTCACAAGTTTCATGCTAAAAGTTTTGCTAAGTCCTGAGCAGTCGGTGAAAACAAATCTCTGAAAACAACATTAATAAAGCTTGAAGGCATTTTATCACAGAAAGCATTAAATATCTACTCTAAACCCTTATAATTCTTGACATTTACTGGATTAGGTGACGTTCCATGCAGTGTCTTTCTTAACTCTGTATGGCATTTTGTAAATTGTGCATATTTGAACTTTCCATCGTTAAGTTTAATGCTTTATGCCAATGAGACACGTTGATTTGGTTGAATATTATTGATAAATGGATATTCTCCAGATTCTCCTGAGAGTCGAACAAAAATAGTTTTCAGTTTCTCTTGCTGCTTAAAGTGATATATGCATCATCAACACATACTTTATATAGCATATGAACTTCCCAAGTAAATCAAGGCATCCCCAAGCAGCTCCTCTCTCCCCCTTTTTTAGTCTTCTCGAGATTGATTGATATTGGCACTAATTGATATTTTCCTTTTCTGCAGATTATCACCAATCATGTTTATGAGTTATTGGAGAAGGAATGCAACCTAGAGAAAGTGTTCTTGCCTGTAAGTAACTTCACCTAAGGTTTCGATTAGGTTCGACTTAAATATACTGTATACAGTATAGCCATGTAATTTGTTATCATGTTTCTTGGAACAAAATGTTACTGTTCTTGGATAAGCTTTGCATGCGCTTACATATACATTCCTTGTGTATTGCTTTGGAGCAGCACATGTGCTTTCCCACATAATTCCACGTATTTCCATATGTAAATTGTAACATGTAATCTTTGATTTGGCACAAAGGCTGTATGTCTTTGATACATCTGCCATACTTTTACCAATTTGGATTCATGGGCAGAGTGAGCGACACCAAGTTTCCCCAAGTCTCTGCAGCTTTCTTATGGGAAGGGAATAATGAGTCTTCTTGTTCAGTAGTGTGCCAATATACCAGATATGATTGTAAAACTGGCTCTACTGGACTAATGGTATGAAGTGAACAGTTGCGGTCCCTTATGTATCAGAAATGACGATACCATTTAGTTAAAATGTTTTTACACCTGGAATACTGGCCTGCTGCTTTTAAACAATGTGTACCTGTCAGTATTTTTGGGCACAGTTTGTGTCATCTCTGCCCTCGTGCCGCATAAACTAGTTTTACAACTAATAAGGTAAGATTACCCTTAATCTCCAAATTCTCTATTGATGTGTTAAAATTGTCTGAAGGCATATAGTCGCTATAATTCTGAAATGAATATAAAATAGATGCAGTATAGAAGATCAACGGCTCCTATATTAATGTTTGTAGTCCACGTATGAAGAAGAAAGTCTTTTATTTCACTCTGTGTGCGAGTGCAAATGACTGATTTCTTCAATGCACGGGAGATTTCTTAGCACTTCCTCTGTTTTTAAAGCCTTATAAAGAACCCAGACAAATGTAAGATGCTATATAAATGTAAATTCTTCTTATTTGAGGTTCTGAAGGTTTGGAAAGTGCCCTTTGTAACATTCAGCTGATAATCAAATAACCCGGCTGGACATCTCCATGGAGTTCCCTTTTAGCTCCTTTTCATGTTTCCAGTAATCTGTGGCCCTTCATGAAAGTTTCCTCTCTCTGCATCATACAAAGATGGATACTTGATTTATAACCCATTATACTCATAATGGGGGAAGATGAAAGCAAAGACAATCTAATGCCTTTTCAGCAGCAGAGTAATTATTGAATTGGTTGGCTCAGATCACTGTGCATTTGTAGTAATGTAGTGTATTGTATGTGTTCCTCTGCAGATCTTGGGTCTTTTTATTATTATTATTGCTCTGTTGAAATCCTATATTCTTTATATCTGTGTGGCATAAAGCCTGATTTTGATCCCTTTCAGACTTGGACAGATAGGAATACCCTTATGCCCTGATAAAGGCTGAATTTCATTTTCCAAAGGACTGTACCTCCTCTGTTCTTAAAAGATGAAAGAGCACATGTAGGCTAATACTATTGACAATCGCACAAGGGACTTTTTGCTTAATAGAAATATGCAGCCATGCACCTTTTTAATTTTTTTTAAATTTAAATTAATGGTAATAAAATTGATTTACTTTCTGTATTATACAGATTTTTATACACACTTTATAAACTTTTGTTTTAATATTTTATAGTTCTTGCCAGTGATAAATTTCTACCAAGTGAAGTCCTCTATCGTAATTATAAGTTGGGAGATCCAGTTTTAGCTCTGGTGCCTTGTCTACCAATCATCCTGACTAAACAAAAGCTTAAGTTGCTAAACATATTTTGTACAGCTTTTAATCTGTCAAGGAACATAATACTTATATTAGTGAACACTGATAAATTAAAAATTATGCATTTTAGGACTGTGATACTCTCTAAATACGTACCGTTTACTTGTTTCCGTAAATTCAAATAGTTTTGTAATACAGTTGTCAAATTTGGTTTGGATCTAGGTGCTAGCCAAAGATTTAGGAGCCAACATTTTTTCCTTCCACAATCAGGTTTTTATATTCATATATGACCCCATGGTCTGCAGTTAAAAGATGTTTATTGGGGAAATGCACAGACTATAAAACAACTCATACTGGCTAAATATATGTTAAAAACACACAATCTAACACTGCACATATACATACTGAATATATAATAACGTAGACATACTGACTCTGGCACTATACATATACACACATTGACTCTGGCACTATACATTTACACACATTGACTCTGGCACTATACATTTACACACTCGGGCACATTGACTCGGGCACTATACATTTACACACATTGACTCGGGCACTATACATTTACACACATTGACTCGGGCACTATACATTTACACACATTGACTCAGGCACTATACATTTACACACATTGACTCGGGCACTATACATATACACACTGATACTACAGTATACACACACTCTCACAGACTGACTCTGAGGAATAAGGCAATTCTGTATAAATCAAGAAATGTTATATATTCTATAAAGACGTAATTGCCTTCTCTTAGATAAAAATGTTGGAAAATGATCTGCTCTATATAGCTGTGTACTGTTCTGCCAATGCCATATCTTGCAGACATCTTTGCAGTATGTATGTAATTGATCTGTGCCGATTTACTTTCAGGAAGCGGCCTAAAATGTAGTCACTAAAATTTAACCAATGTAGTTGTCTTGATGTTTCCACCAATGGCCCTCTGCTTTTTGGTGTGACTTCCAGATTGGGTTGGTGTGCTCTTTGTACGATGGCATGAGAGCATTTTCGCAAATTTTAAGTACGCTTCTAGACCGTTTTTTTTACGTTTTTGTGCCCTGTCTGGCAGTACTGTGTTTCTTTTGTCTATAGTACTGGTGTTTTATCTTCTTGGAAATATTTGTTTTATATAATAAACTGTGGCTGGTTTTATTTAGTACATATAGCTGCTTAATAATAAAATGTAGTTTTCATACCAGAGACATTTGTCTCCATATTATCATACTGAATAGAGTAATGCAAGTTCAGTAACAGTGCTTTAATAACCTTTATGGAGTGACCTCCGCTTGTTAAAATGTCCTTGGTCCCGCTAAGTTATCTGAATCTGTTTTTAAAGGGAAGATTAAGGTTGGTTGAGTTTGTTAACCCACATCATGCTGTGCTGCTTTAATGGATACAAATTGCTTTATGTAGTCTGCCTGCTTGGAGAACTAAATTCATTATTGGATGCTTTGTCGATAATGTAAGGTTGTGCTCTTCTCTGACCTTTCATAGACTTCTATAGTGAAAGCCCCATTTAATGAATTACCACAGTAAAGAGACAAATTGCCGGACTATGAAGTCTTAATTAGAACTCTGAAATAGGTTAAATTAAAAATAAATTGTTTTCTTTAACGTGGTGATTAATTCTTCACAGAATGGCATTGTGTACGTGTGTTGTTTCTTTGTGTATATACATATACAGGTAGTTTTTCAAAATCTCTTATACGGTGAAGGAAAAAATGATTTGATCCCCTGCTGATTTTGTACGTTTGCCCACTGACAAAGACATGATCAGTCTATAATTTTATTTTATTTGAACAGTGAGAGACAGAATAACAACAAAACAATCCAGAATAACGCATTTCAAATAAGTTATAAATGGATTTGCATTTTACTCAGTGAAATAAGTATTTGACCCCTTTGCAAAACATGACTTAGTACTTGGTAGCAAAACCCTTGTTGGCGATCACAGAGGTCAGACGTTTCTTGTTGTTGGCCACCAGCTTTGCACACATCTCAGGAGGGATTTTGTCTCACTCCTCTTTGCAGTTTATATCACTGGTGTATTTAGCAGTTTATTTTATTCTATTGAATGATGACTAGATATTGTGGTATCATGACTCTCAAGACTCTAGGAGATC
Organism: Spea multiplicata; assembly: GCA_009364415.1. Taxonomy (NCBI): domain Eukaryota; kingdom Metazoa; phylum Chordata; class Amphibia; order Anura; family Pelobatidae; genus Spea; species Spea multiplicata. Next base: position 53,710,603 of record VKOC01000001.1, on the reverse strand, counting down.
CAACAAGATCCTCTGCAGACATGTGCAGAAAACAATCCCATTTATTTCGATTTAAGTCTGCTTTCCTGCCAAAACTGACTCAAACATGCTGCAGTATTTTAGGAAGTATAAAACTTGTACTTACGCAGTACTTTAATATTAAGCCCTGTACGGGGTGATATACTGTCCGTGTCAGTAACGCTAGGAAAGATGGTGGTTACATGGATGTGGCATTTTTATTGCGTTGTCTTTGACCACCTTGCATAACTCAACGGTATGGCTTAAATATATCATTTTTCTCAAACTCTTTGTTTCTAATAAAGTTTTGTAGTCAATAAAATAGTTTTGAGAAGCTGTTTATAATGACTTTTACTTAAACCACTAAATGTATTTTTCCATTTGCCATAAGCTGCAGTATTCCAGTTGACGTGTTGATATTTTTGGCTGTAACAGGCTTGTTATGCTTCTAATGTTCACTTTGATAAAGACCTTGTAGGGTCCAGGCTTTTGTTATGGACATGTGACACTTTATTTTGTAATTGTTTAGTAGAGGGTACATTTGGACTTTATTGTTGATTTCATCTTGAGAATCTGAATTTAGTTCCTCTCCACTGTTCTTATATTTCTAGCCATAAAGTACATGAGAATGATAGATATCGGGGAAGCTAGTGATCCAATCTGATAACTGATGTTCACCTAAGTGTTCTTGCTTTTTTATTTTTCTATCTTGTGTTTTACAGGTTGATGCTTCTGAGACTGAACCAAAAAGTTTTATTTTTATGAGTAAAGATGCAATGACCAATCCAGACAAGCTGTTAGTATTGATTCATGGCAGTGGAGTGGTGAGAGCAGGACAATGGGCTAGAAGACTTATAATAAACGAGGACCTGGACAGTGGTACACAAATCCCTTTCATCAAACGGGCTATGAAGGTATGAAAAAAGGAAAATAAGTACAGTATACCTGATAAAAACCTTTAAATGAACTGACATACTGTTAACACCATATGCATAGCAGGAAACTTCCTACCTACCTCGTGCTCCCCATCTTCGGAGTGTGTGATCTCATTTAGACAGCAAACATATAGGGACGAGTCTTTCTCTAGTTGGTAGGATTAGGTAGAACATACCTAGAACATTCTTGGATGTGATCATGCCAGCATTTTTTCTGTTGTAAAGCAATACAAAAACTGGCAACTAGTTTCACAATATGAAATTTTAATATTTTGTCGCATTCCCTGATAATCCCAAATTGAAAATTAAATTATGGATCTTTCCCTGGATATTGTGAACGGCTCATTATTTGTTTCATGTGTGTGAGGGCAGGGGCAATAAAGTCCTCTGCATCTTAAAGATGAGCACATTTGGCTGGTTTAGTTCTAGAGAGCAGACACCTTGCAGACGTATTGAAATGATGACTCTAGCTGTGAGATGTTTTTGAATGCTTTCTGCTTTTTATCAAACTATTTATAAAGTATTTTTTCAAGTGTTCAAGTTGACATAGGGTTTAATTCAGTGAATTAAGAACGGCATTTGTAGTGCATAAGCATAACGCGGTGAAAATAGTTACACGTGTAAAAGCTATTGAAAATACAGGCTGGATCAGACACCTAAACCTCATGAGGGGTTCAGTGGGAATACCATTAAGAAGATATTTGCAGTAGCCGGATCAGTCTGTATTCATAGCCATAGCAGCCAGTGGTCTGTTTCTGCTTATCGGTAGTCTTGGAACTGCAAGCAGCAAGATACAAATCTGTTTTCTTTCCTTTGATGGAAATGTACCGTTTTGTAGTACTTTAGTGCCTTATATTGGCAAAAAGTCCTGTTTTCAACAGGAATACAATTTGTATATCCGTTTTTATTTGTTATAATTGTTTTGCATGACTAACTGGAAAAATACTCGGAATGGTCCTTTTTGAGTTCCATGGATAGTGTGATTCAAATTGTGTGATTTAATTGAAATCCTCCATTAGAAAGGTCAGGTCCCAAAGTCATGCGTGCGCAGGCATACATAGTAATTAAAGATCTATATTCTGTATAGTAAAAATACACTGTGTGAAATAAATCAAGTTAGGCAAAGGTATAGTTTGTGGCACGTAAATACTGTTTAAGCCGCTGAAGAATTATAATAATTTTGTCTTAATGCTTTTCAAGAAAAGGTCTGAATGTGGCCTTAGATTTGCACATCATAACGCACCATTGTTAACAGCAAAGTTAATTGCTTATGCAAAATATAAGCTTTTGTCATGGGCAGGCCTGCAAAGAAATGCTGAATTATCTTAAAAAAAAATAGATGAGGTTAAAAGCTTATTTTTACAGAACTTGACAGGTTTTGGAAGCCCACACCAGCCCCCATAACAGAGATGGGAAACAATGGGGATGACAGCTCTAGTGTTCGAGGAGAGGGCTGTTAACGACAGCTTATCGCTTTATGATTTCAACTTTTGACAGTAGACATGCCAGGCTGTTGCATTATGGCAGATGTATCATTACCTTGTGGCCCTGTCATGGCTGAGCAGGCAAAGAAAGCCCACTTGCTGTTGTGAAAAAGCAGTAACTTGTTTGAAATGTAACTTCTGTCCTTATGCCAGGATGGGGGGGGGGATCAAACCCCTTTCCACATAGGTGGGAGCTAGAATCCAAAAGAGCTGTCTTGTTGCATGAATCCACCAGTGTTCCACAGTTGAAGAGGTCATCAAGTATCACTATGAGACCACACAGCATCTTTAAGTAAATCCTACACACCTTATCTAACATTTATGCTGATCTATCTTGCAATCTCAACTTCAAATGAATGTGTTAAAAAATGAAATAACTATGAATAATTCAGTCTATCTCAGCCGGCAACAAAGTTTTCCACCAGGTTAAAATTGACTTGGCTTCCCTCTATTACACACATCTGATGTTCCATTCAGTGTGCTGGATGCCTCTCGGTGACTCTGGAGACCTTCTTGTGAAGAGGTGTGGATTTTTTCAAAGTATGTCAAAAGCCTTGGGTTTTATGTCTGATCGGAATATTAATACATGATAAAACTAAAATTTAAATGCCTTTGAAACTAATATCACATACAGACTTCAATTTTTGAATGATTTTATTTCATTAAAAGAGTAAGCATATGTTATGCATTGTAGAAAGTATGTGGGGTGGCCATGTCAATAAAGGATTTTCCATGCAAAAATATATCCTTGAGGACACATGTTTATATTTGACTATTTGGGAGTCCTTGTTGGGACCCAGAGCCTTGAGTTGTCCTTATATTTGGGACATTTTCAGAGCTCTTCTACTTTCTATTGCTAAGGAACGCGGGTGACTATGTCTAATTAAAACGCTCTGAACAGGCATTTTGTGCTTTATATGGGTCATAGTTGGTTAACAGTATTAATTTGGTTTTAACTGTCTAGACTATTATTTCTGTAATTATAGTTTGACATTTACGATAGATTATAAATAGATAATCCTAACCTGGATAACTAAATTGGGTGGGAGAAAAGACTAATCCCCTTTTTATCAATTAATTGACTTTTTTTTGTAGAATAGCAGTTTATTTTGATCATTCAATTTGAAACAGCAGGCATTTCTGCTGAGACAAAGAAAACAGAAAATTAACAAATTACAAAATCAAATATTCACCAACAAGGTATTTAAGGTCATTAAGAGCCACGGGCATTTTTCCTCCCTTAGGGACATCCTTGTTTAGTTTCTCTCACTCATGGCTTGTGGCACTGGATGGTGAAATTCACATGTTCTTTCCCTCTGAGGAATCTCTAGGGCAGTAGATAAGTTTTAAAATAAAAATTAATAAATGGTGTTACAGTTTCATTATCACCCATCCACTGTAATTTGCAGCAAGTTCTATAGAAGAATGAGATGTAGTTTTCTTTGAGGCTGGTGGAAGCAAGTGTATGACGTTTTCTACACTGCTAAATATCATGTTGTGCTTAATTTTGCCGGTACATTGTTTTATTTGCATTACGTAAAATAGTTGTTTCTCACTCAGTCACAAATAACAATTGAATCTTAAACGAAATCTTCACTCACGCTTTAATACCTGTATGATACGCTGCCACATTAACCAATACCGGAAGTTTATGTTTTAAATTAACTTTGAAATAAAAGACAAAAGGTTTACTAACTTCTTCTCCTGGCTAGTGCTTTGCCCGCTTGATTAATGCTACTAGCCACTTAACCCCCCCCTAATTATACGATACATAGTACCTACCCTGGCCCTCGGTACTGTGGTTCCAGTCTTTGTATGGTCTTCGAACTTCTTTTTGATACTAGGCTGCTAGTCTTGCCTTGCACTTGGGTATTGTTTGGTGGGTATTCTCTCTGCAGTACTTGGCTGCATCAGTTCAATGCCAAGCGCTCACCCTTATTTGTCGCCCTGTCTGCCTTTTTGTTAGACCATCACTGTCGCTTGGTCCTTGCTCCTGCGGTAGACTGTGTAATGCAGGGGTGTCCAAGTTTTTTCTGCAGTGGGCCACTTCATCAGAATTGTATACGTGCGTGGGCCGCACTCATTTTTCACTGTGAGAAAATATGGCCTTTAATAAAATATGCAGATTAAAATAAAGTAAATGACACAAAACCTTTACTTTTCCTCTCACTGATTTCTGGGCCTAGAAAGTTTTGTGACTACAAATTCAGGATTCTGGATAAGTAAAAATGGAATAGTTCTATTTATCCTTGGGATACACCGAAATGAAAATTCTGGACCAAAACCGAAAATTCAGGGTTCACTTAGCTGAAAACGACCCCCCCACGCCAATTTTGGTATGTTACTTACTTTTAAGAAAAGTGTGGTCAGTACACCAAAATTGGACAAATAAAATCAACAATATGTCTTGGCATGATAGTGTGATTGCTAGTTTGATGTTAGTATGCATAACATCAAAGTTAGCTTGATGTTATGCATAGATTAATTTGGCTTTACTAGTCCAGGAATAATCTTCCATGATAAATGGTAGACGATGATGGGGTTTTCACATGCAGGATGTTTTCTGCATATTGTTTTTTTGGGGATTTGCTTTCTAGAAAAATTTGTCTAGACCTGTTAAATAAACATTGAAATCTCCTCAGTAAATCATTGCCAAAAATCTAGTAAAATTTCAGGTTAGCAACTGTTACTATAATTGCATGCGTTATATTAAATAAAATTGTCTGTTTTCAACCTTGTATCTGCCTTTATTACAACAAATCGGATGTTACTATCTAACATCTTAATTATGTGGAAGGCTGAGGACCTTCCCTGACATTTCCATTGGCGTTGTTGCAAATATCCCTTCCCCTGCCAAGATTTCACTTGCATGTAAAGCCAGCCAGCCAGACCACATGCCATCGGAATACCTGTGGCTAAAGAAAGCGCTGATGTCTTCATGAATCAACCATCCTACTTCATACGGAGTGGCCGTACAGACTGCCAAATGTGTAAGGCTAGTCCAGCACGTTACCACTTTGCTTATGTCAGTCCATCCATCACTTCACTAACACAACATAAATGTATTCAGGAGAGCCCTTCCTTATTCTTTGTGTACCCTGTAGGAGCAGGAGGGGATACACGTGCCACAATTCAATGCTTGCAATTATTGTAAAATGTGTTATTTTCCCTTCACGCTGAAGACAACATCCTGTTTGTGCAGAGGTGGAGTAGTCCTAACCAACAATTAAATCCCCTCGCCTCTAGATGCCATTAAGAAGCCTGCAATCCTGTCACACGTTTAACCCTCTCGGACTCGCATGTTGACAAGTCATTGCTTATATTATCGTATTATCAGGACACAGGGACTAGCAGCCTCACGTTGTAGCTTGCTGGATGTTTGAGGGAAACGCCATTTTCTGTAATGGAGCAATTTCACTCAAGATACATAGTAGCAGTTAACCCGCATGGTGTGAAAAAGGCTTTTTTTAATATATGCAAAACCAATTATGTTGTGCAATATAAGGTCCCCTGCCGTGCTTTACTGTGTAGAAATAGCAACTTCTATATGTTAAACTCTACTCAGGAACAGAAGTGCTATTGGTAACGTATGCAGTGATGACATCCATTATACCCAAGTACAGGGTGCACACGTTTCAAGGAATAAGGGATTTAAGGTAAACAAGAACAATATAGAAGTATATATCATTTCACATTGTGTTAGAAATAGGCCATTTGAAAACTTTACTTTTGTGTAACATTATCTTGGTCTGATTACTTTGTTTGCTAAACCAGATTTGGGGGCAAAGTTTCCAAGAAAAAGAAATCACTGTTATTTGGCTGCATCAGTACTGTAATATTTCTTGACACACTTGTTAGTGTGCGTGAGTTTACTCGTGTTTATCAATCACTTACACATTTTAAGAAATTAAGAAAACCTAGCAAGTATGCTCTGACTAATTAATGTTGGAAGTCAAAAAAGGCTGGAGCCTAAAATCTTCTAGCTCCTCAAGACAAAGGGATAGAAAGGGGTAGAATGATGACAAACTAGAAAGAAAGAGAAACAAAATGCCAAGTTATAAATTGTGGATACTGTACATTTTTCAGTGCCTTCATGCAGGGTGGTAGGAAAGATGGATTAGGCATGCGGCTGAACCTGCCTCGTGCCTGATATTCCACATGAGTAGCTGCCATCACTCATTGTTAAATTCCCAGATTTATATGCAATGCATAGAAAACCCATGAATCCTGGTGCCTGGATATGAGATTGCAAGCAACGCACATCAAAAAACCCCAAACCCTTAGGATATGGTGTAAAGCTTCTAAAGCAGAGCAGGGGTAATATTCTGTTTGATAACCTTGCCAGTCCGGCCCTCGGTCAGGTTGTATAAAGATGGAGACTGTCTTCTAGTAAGAAATCAAGAAGCATCCTTATGTAAAAGTGTGACTTGCTAGAGGTGTCACCTTCACCTTCTCATCAGGTACGTGTCCGGTATGCCTATGGCTAGTTTAGGCCAGAATACATATGCAACAAAACTAAACCAATGGTTATTTCAGTAGTAGGTACAGATAGCCCAGGCATAGTACGTACTTACCTGGTATGCTGTATTCTCAGAAGTACAGTGGGTGGAAGATAACGGTGGGTTCATGCACTTACGTTCAAGCTCTCCAGATGTCCTGAGGAGCCTCTGGAAATTATGGTGGCCCTTTTGATCTACCATTGAGACGAATGTCCTTTAGTTCTTCTTGTTGTCTGCTCCTTCCTCCTCCTACTCACAGCAAGCTCAGTCTCCAAGCCAGCATACCTGCGAGGTTCCCAGCTTCCACAGTATTGCTTCTGTTCACATCCTCCAACAACTCTCCTCTTTTGTGTAAGATCTTCCTGACTATACTCCACCAGCTACATGTTTTTATTCTATGTTTTTTTCTTTTGAGTGGTCAGTCATTGTTCCCTGGCTCGGTGGTTTTAATTGTCTGGCACAGTGAATTAATTTGTAAAGCAAAGTGGCATGTGCCATCCCGTCCAATGAGATCATTTTAGTGATACAGAATGATTGTAGATTGTAAAATTAAGAACATGAGTCACAACCTCCTCTAAAACTACCTGTGTGTGATAACGAACTTTAAAATGGTCATCTAATTCAACATCAGCTAAAGGTCACTGCATGAGAATGAGCTATAAATTCTTGTTATGCTGAATTTGCTTACTGTGAATATTTCCAGCGTAGACTCCAATGCTGTAACCGGTGAGAAATGGAACTTTGTGACAATTTTGCTGCAGTTTTGTTTCTCTGTTCCCTTACATTATTCAGTATTCTGTAAGTAACAAAGTTGACATCAACATTATTTGCTGCCAGACATGTTAAGTCAGGATATTTGTTGCTCTTGGACAGTAAGTTGCTGCCAGGCTTTTAGTGTGTGTTGTGCACGTGTGTGTCATTTGTCTAAGGACCTTGGGGCAAGTACCATTTCAGCCTCATGTTTGGCTGCAGATATTGTCTTTATGTTAGGCTTAGTAACTAGGGCTGTAGAAATACATAGGGGGGGGGGGTTCCAGCATTTAGCAACTGATTCTATATTTTAAATGCACATTTCATGTCTTTTGAAGGAGATGCACCATTCACTCATGTGACAGAGCAAGCTACAGTTTGATTCATAGAGCTGGATGTAAGTCTGTATCAAAACTTTGGCTTGGCTGGCATCTTAGACTGCTTATTGATTTGCTGTCTGTCTAATCCTAGGTAAGCAAGCAGGTTAGGGCTGTTGTGATTCAAGTCATCTTCTATCTGTAATCTAAACTGTGCTAAGTAAAGTATACTATGTTTGATCCTTTGCAACACAAGGTTGTCTAAATGTATTGTTTAAACTAAAGACCACTGTGTGGCATGTGTATGAGGTTTCAAGGTATGCGGTGCTAGGATTATATGCATTTTTTTAGCTATTAATTGTCCCATGTTCGTTGGTCTTCATTCTGTGTAGTCTTGGATTTTCAGGCAGTTCCCGCTGAGGTCACTGGCCGTTCGGTACGCTGTATGTGAGTGTGATAATTCATGTGTTTGTGGCACAGTACGACACATAGCTGTTATCCACAGCCCTTGTCGGCCACGCCAAGCATCTATTTGCTGCAGCCTTCTTTTAGCGCCAGCAGGTACTGCAGATGACATTTTACAAGCGGAATTGTGATCAAGAGGAAATAATGTACATAACCAGTGATGCTAATCTCCGTTAAAAGGGGTCACAGCAGTCAGTATCACTAGATCCGCTGGGCTGCTCTGCTGGAAGGCTTCGGTTGTATGTCCATGCTCTATTCACACGTGTGTGTGTGTAATTCACACGCCTCATTCTGCGCAGTGCAACAGCAGCCCCAGATTTTAAGGCCCTGAAAAACCAATTAGAGGAATGTTCCCTCTAACACCAGCAGTTCTTACGTGCTGTCTGCTGTCCATTACATCAGTTTGGAGTTCAGTGAGTTATCCCCGATGTAGGCAATGCGTGATTTGTATGTATTTAAATATATGAATGAATTTATAAATGAGTGACAATTACATAATATTTCATTCTAAATTTCTAAAATAATTTGGATATTCAATTGTACTAGGGAAGGTATTTAGTGTGTGTATATGCATGCGTGCATGTGTGTATGTACAAAATTTTTATATTTGAAACATAATTAAAATCCAGCAAACATTTTGTCGCATATTTTGTATAAAAAATATATAGTTTCCCTGTTATACATTTACCATAATTAACCAAGCTGATGGGCTTGTATTGTACAGTAGAGCTAACTGACTGCAAGCTTCTTGGAAAAACTGCTGGGAAACAGCAATTATCAACATCCTCATCTAACATTTTACTGGTAGAAATATTTTTGTATACATGTATATTTTATATATAATTTTTAAAAGCCTAGTTAGTCAGTAGCCCATTAACTGTGTATAGCTGAGCATTGAGAAATTCGGAATTATTACATTAGTTACATGCAAATGGTTAACACAATTCCACTTGAAACAGAGACTGTCTTTTATCTATTCTTTTTTTTTGTTTTGTAACCTTTCTTTTTTCTCAAACTATAATCCTAATGAAATATCAAAATAGTTCAGATAAGTGAGTAAATTAAAATTCTTCTCACTTTATGCCTGGCAGCCTCTTCCACCTGACTCATCAAATGAAAAATTCATCAATTAATCCTCTGACAATAACAATATATAGACAAAAATCAATCTTAGATTGATTTTTTTCTCTCTGGGCTCAAACATGAAGACAAAGTACTGACTTACATATAATGCAAAGTTTCCCTCATTTCAACCTTATTATTGAGCATAACATCTGAAGAGTTCATATAATTATTTGTTCGAAGTCGGCTACAAAAGTGTGATTGTTTGAGAATGGTAT
>VKOC01000001.1:53560213-53700716 GCA_009364415.1 Spea multiplicata | reverse complement strand
ACCACCAGCAGCAGCATTGAAAAATGGGAAAGGCGAATGAGTGGGCAATTGGCGACCCACTCACCTGTTTCACCCCAGGGCAAAGCATCCAAACACTGTCAGTCCTTGGCGTTTGGGAGCGGACTTCCAGAACTCAGACACAAGGCCCTAGCGTAAGCTGGCTACATTGGCGGAGGTAGCAGGCGTTGCCACACCGCAGCAAGTGCAACCAGGGGGGAGAAACTGCCCTTACCATAAGGGACATTTAAGGCATGACACTAGCCAGGAAGCGAACTGGCAGAGAAGAGATGCTGGCACCACCACCAGCAGCAGCATTGAAAAGGCGAATGAGTGGGCAATTGGCGACCCACTCACCTGTTTCACCCCAGGGCAAAGCACCCAAACACTGTCAGTCTTAAACGTTTGGCAGCAGACTTCCAGAGCTCAGACACAAGGCCCTAGCGTAAGCTGGCCACTCCGGCGGAGGTAGCAGGCGTTGCCACACCGCAGACAGAGGCAGCCAGGGGGGAGAAACTGCCCTTACCATTAGGGACATTTGATTCATGACACTAGCCAGGAAGCGAACTGGCAGAGAAGAGACACTGGCACCACCACCAGCAGCAGCATTGGAAAAGGCGAATGAGTGGGCAATTGACGACCCGCTCACCTGTTTCACCCCAGGGCAAAGCATCCAAAGACTGTCAGTCCTAGGCGTTTGGGAGCGGACTTACAGAGCTCAGACACTAGGCCCTAGCGTAAATTGGCTACACCAGCGGAGGTAGCAGGCATTGCCACACCGCAGCAAGTGCAACCAGGGGGAGAAACTACCTTAAACATTAGAGAGAAAAAAATTAACTTTCCAAGCTAAGAGCTGGGTAACCCAATTTGGGCAGATTGAATTTAAGAAAGGCAATCTGCTCCATCAGATGAGGTGCCATGCGTGAGCGCTGTGGACTCAGTATGTTTCACTTTGAACAGTGGTTGGCGGACATGATAGAAGCTGCTGCGCAACCCATGAGAGTGCAGGCCACACACTCTTCTTTTCATCCCAGTAGCTAAGAGGATCAACATTAGGTGCAGAAGGAACTTCACAGAGGTAAAGTTTGACCATTTCAGCAGCACTACTCTCCTTTCTGCTGCTAGCTCTGTCAGATGGTCCAAACTATACTCCCAAGTGCCTCTTCCCAAAACGCAGCTGCTCCACTCAGCTGTGTTGTGCTGCTTGTGGCACTGCTGCTGATGCTGCTGCTAGGAGTAGCAGACCACATCATCTCTTCCTCCTCCTGCACCTCTCCCTCCTCGGACAGCATTCCCATTTTACGCTGCCAGTCACGCACCTTGTTGACCAATTGCTCCCGGTAGCTACTGAGAACATTAAATTTCAAAGCTAGCTTTCCCTTAATTCTTGGATCGCAAAGGCACGCTAGCATCATTTCGGGACTCTCTTCCATTCGTTTGCGAAGGTGTACTTTTAGCAGATCCTTCAGCTTCCTGACTATGGCTGCTACGTCAGGATGTAGAGTGCCACCTTGAACAGCCTCACGGTTTTCAAGGAACACATCCATCTTGCTGCCTAGATGGGAGAACACTGGAATTACCTGGGCCAGACTGGCAGTGTTTGAGCTTAAATTTTCTGTGGCATCCCTGAATGGTTTAAGGACTGCCACTAGCTGGGCGATCACTGTCCAATCCTCCCTATTCAATGGAGATGTAATCCCAATATTGTGCTCTGAGGCAAGATTATGGATTGCCCTCTGCTGCTCCAAAATCCTCTCCAGCATGTCTAACGTGGAGTTCCACCGTGTACTGACATCCTGACGTAGGCAGTGTACGGGAAGACCTGACCTCTCTTGCTCTTCCCTCAAAAGTTGGCTAGCCTTAACACTATGGTGAAAGTGCCCAGCGATCTTTCTGCAGCGGGACAGAACTACTGCTGCCACATTAGTTCCTTCTGACATTGCTGCCTTCACTACAAGATGGATGATGTGGGCTGCACAGCGCACACCTACAATATGACCATCTCGAAGCGCTTTCACCATATTGGCACCTCAGTTACCACAAAACCAACTTCAACATTGGTGCCCGCCTCTGCTCCCACCCAAAGGCTAAACATTTTCCTCATTGCATGCAAAATATTTTGGGAAGTGTGCTTTTCATCCATCACTTCTGCATGGAGAAGGAAAGATCGGTAGCCTGCTGCAGCTGCTTCCTTAGACACACCGGGCTGCCACCAGTGTGCTGTCAAAGAAAGAAAGGCATGCTGGGCGCTAGGTGCACGTCACAAATCTGTAGTGAAATGAACACACTGACCAGCAGCCTTGGAAAGCTCCTCTTTCACTGCTGCAACACAGGACCGATACAATGAGGGGACAATGTTCCTGGGACGTGACGGAACTGTATATTGTGGAGCCACAGCCGCCATCAATTGTTTGAAAGGCTCCCCTTCGATCATAGAGAAGGATTCCCCTCCAACAGCAATGAACTGACCAATCAGTCGCGTTACTTTATTGGCCTGCTGTTTGGGCATTGACCTTTTGGATTGGAATGCCACAAATTGTTCCAGGGTGGGCTGGACATGCAGTGCTCCAACCTGCCTTGGTCTCTGGCTGCCAGCACTAGCTGCTGCTGCTGCTGCTATTGGCTCAGAAGAAGCAGCTGTTGGGGTTTTTCCACGGCCACCAGCTATGCTGCCTGCACTAAGTTTTACTTCTGCATCTTTCCCCAATAGCACAGCGTTGTGTTGAGTGCTGAGGTGATGCTTCATGCTAACACTGGTAAAATGGCCAGACACTTCCCCTCTGCTTATTAGCTTCCCACAATGTTTGCACTTTCCATGGCACCTTTCTTCAACATTTTCAAAGTGCTCCCAAATTAGGGCGCGCATAGCCTTGGAGTGTGCCTTGGATGCTGCTCCTACTGCTCGGGGTGGATGAACAGAGGCAGAACTAGTGGTGGTGGGACTGGTGGTAACAGTACTGGCCATAGTGGGACTGCTAATTGCTTTAGCTTTAGATTTGCTAGGTTTTGCTGCTGCTGGTGGTGATGGTGATGATCGTAGCGGAGAAGGTGGAGGCTCAGGGGAAAATTGTGCACTAGTCATTTGGACACTGCTCCCTGAGGAATCTGATTCCTGACCACTCATCTCCTCTACTTCCTCTGGCTCATAGTCTAGCTCTTCATTAGCCAGATCAAATAGAATTCCTGCTAGGCTGGAGCTAAGACTGATATCGTTGTGAGACTCGTGACTAGTAGTAGTGCGAGCAGGAAGAATAGACTCTGCACTTGGCCTCTCAGTCTCAGGCTCCTCTGCTACCTCGCTAGGTGGAGTTCCACTATGTGTAGCCCTCTCTCTAACTGTCTTTACAAAAATTTTGTAAGGACTTGGTGGCTTGCTAGAGGTACTAGGAGGACATGGCGTGGCGGTACCGGTGGGAACAGTAGGCGCAGCACTAGTGGTGGTAGACGCGGTAGAGGTGGGGGTGGTGGTGGTGGTGGTTTTCCCTACAAAGGAATGAGATCGCTTTGGTTTGGGACCCCTCTGAGTCTTGCTGCTAATTTGGCTCTGCTTGGTACCTTGCATGCTGCTGGTGGATGGGGAAGATGCTGCTTGGGGCAAAAGGCACTTCTTTTTAGTCACTGGGCTGGTACTACTTGTGCTACCCTTTAACTTTGAACGTGCTTCTGGTGCTTTAGGCTTTCCGTAAAAAAACATAGAGCTTGTGGGCCTAGCCGCACTACTACTGCCTGCTTTTGGTGCCTTTCCTTTACTTGATGATCCTTCAAGCAATGCTTCCCCAAATGATAAGCGAGAGCTTGGCCTACTTGGCCAACTAGACTGACGCAAAGGCTGCATCTTAGAACTGGTGGTGGTGGTAGATGGAGCTTGTCCCTCCTTAGTCCCAAAAGGAGGATCCATTTCAAATTTTGTGTTGTGTGTGTAGTGTAGTGTAGTGTTTAAAAAACTATAAAAAAATAAAAATAAAAAAAAGGAAAAACAAATTAAAGACAAAAAAATTAGAGGAAGTTCTCTTCAGTGCTACTGCTTAAAAAGTAAAACTATGCACTACTGCACTGTGCTGTTGTGTGCAATCTGCCAAAGTGCTAAAATTATTTAAATTATTAACTCAAGATTAACTATTTAATAACTAGCAGTATTTTATTTTTAAAAGAGCTTAGCCTACTACTATGCTAGCCTAAAGCTATATTTCCTTACTATAAGTCTACCTCTAGGCAGACGCTCTCAAACCCACTAAGCTAAAGTGAGGTTAAATCAGATTAAGTATATGATTTCTTAATTAATATTAAGTTATATAATATTAATAGATTAGAACTAATTTACTAATATATATTATGTATTATAGATAGAAGAATATAGATTATGAATTAGAATTTAGAATTAGAATTACTTATATTATAGATTATGAATTAGAATATTATTATTTATAATATATTATAGATTAAGATTAAAGAAGATTAGAATTATTTTAGTACTACAGCTAGTAGCTTGAAGCTTTGCTTAGTACAGCTCGTCACAGTCAATTTTTCTTGAAAAGAATTAGAAATAAAATAAAATGTCACAGCAAAACAGTTAGCTTCACTGCTTGCTGCACTCACTAGCCCAACAAGTTCACTTCACTGATGGACTGAGGTGAGCAAAACACTAAGGGTACTTTTAATAAAATTGAAATAAAATGTAAAATAAATGAGAAAATCTTTGCAAAACAGTTAACGTCACTGCTTGCTGATCAAAAAAAAACACAGCACTTATGCGGCTGCACTCACTAGCCCAACAAGTTCACTTCACTGATGGACTGAGGTGAGCAAAACAAATGAAATAAAATGAAAGATTAATTAAGAAAAATTGACTTGGTCTCTTACTGTTGCTAAAACAAAGCACAAACTATAGCGCTGCAGCACCAGTACTAATAAGATTAGCTGAACTATACGCTAGTAGTAATTAATTAATATTATTACTTTTATTTATAGCTAATTTAATTAACTATTAAGATAAGAAAGAATTAGAGAATTATTGATATTACTGATTTTAGATTAGACACTAGTAGATGTCTTGAATGTCTACAGTACACTCTACACTAGTATACTATTACTAACTATAACTGACAAATACATATATAATTTTATAATGAATTCAATTATTAATTATATTAATTAATATTACTGATTTTAAATTAGACACTAGTAGATGAATGTTTACAGTACACTCTACACTAGTATACTATAGTATATATATATGACTGACAAATATATATATATATAATATTATAATGAACTATTAAATTATAGATTCTATTAAATTATTATTTATAAATTCTATTTAATTTATTTAAGCAGGACAGGCAATAGGCACTAGTGCCAGCCCAGGGCAAGGGCACCCCAGTGCCACTGAGGCACTGGGTGCACTGTCAACTCAACAGCACTTACACTAAAGTTGATGACAAATTAAATTAAAAAAAATTAAATTAATCAAATTATTATTATTAATTAAGTAGCACTGAAGTGAGGATGAAGTACACTGTGAGAAATGGCAGGCTAAGGCTTACCAGTCTCACACAGAACAGAACAATCTCTCTCTGTAACGCTCGGATGCAGCACAGCAGTGTTGCCAAAGCTGTCACAGCGAAAAATGAATGGATCTCTCAGGCAAGCTCTGGTCTTATAAAGGCGCCTTCAGAATTCAAAAAACAGCAGCACAGGCATTGGACGAGACCCTTAGCGTGACGTCACAAGAGTGAGCTGATTGGACAGACGAGATCAGCTCACTCCTGTTTGAAATTTTGGCGGCTGCGCGGCAAAAACAAAGACGATCACGAAGAATCTTCGATTCTTCGTGGTTGTGAGTCTTCGTCTTCTCCTACGTTTTGCCGGCACTGTATTCTCTTCGGCTTGTCTTCGGAACGAACAAAAAAACGGCCTCTTCGTGCTCGTTTTCATGTTCGCCTGAAGACGAATGCGCAAGTCTAGTAATTATACTCCTGCCCTGCGCATAGATATTCGTGGGAGGAGGGAGTGGGGAGGCGCATGCTGAGCTGCTGTCTGCTGAGACTTGGTTGGGTGCGGCCCTGCATAACAAGCATTAAAAGAGGTGGGGTATAAGTGGGTGTGGTAAAGGGGGGGCTTGTGGGGGTGGAGCCAGGGGCGGCAAAATTGTGTTTTGCCTAGGGTGGCAAAAATCCTTGCATCAGCCCTTCTTCCTTGCATCCATCTCTCAGAACTTCGTCAAACACTCTCAAGACAAATATTTGTCTTCGATTCCAGACCATGGTGTCTCTGTCAACTCTTTTCCGATTTAACTTTCGACTGAACTTTTCCCAAATCAAAGTATTATGACTGGTAGCTTTTGAAGTCATACTGGCTTGTTTTAAAATATTTTTCAACACCTTTTCTGAATCCCTTCCCCTCTTTATCACACACTATCCTCATAGTGCTTCTCTCCATGGAGCTACTCATCACATTTCCCATTGCACCAGTTTACAGATCAGACACAGAACAACGATGTCCTAAAACATACCCCTGCAGAGGAATTTTTTTTTGTCGGAAGGAGATAGTGTAACCTCCAACAATTATACCATAGAAGTCAGAACACTTCTCCCTTCTCATGCCAGAGACAGTATAACCTCCAACAATTATCCAATGAAAGTCAGAATACTTCTACTGTGTGGTCATCCGTTCTCGAGGTCCGGATGCCATGCATTTCCGAGTACTTCTATACCTTAGGGTTCCAAATTATGTAGATATCTTTATTGAGCGGCTCGAGAGAAATCAGACACACAGACTGGAGTGTATGTATAATAAGATCTCAGTTTATTACGGCGCATTATGGCTGTATTTATATGCTTATCACAAAAAACGGAAATAAAACTCTATTCTAATCCAATCTTTTTACATAAAGTAGCAGTATGCATATCTACAAAATAACACGGAAAAAGGGTGGGCAATGGATACTTCTTGTTGCAGCCAAAAGAACCATGTACCTAGTTCCTGCCAAAATATGGGATGGAGTTCATCCTGTATTCTTCCACACTGGCTCAGTGGACAGTGAAGAAGATGACCACAAAGAGTAGGCCGGCACCCAAGTCTAATTAAAACTTTTATTTTATTTCTCAGATATCAAGACATTGAGCAGGGCACCAAGCCCCCCAATCCATCACTTGGACCAAATTCCTAACCGTGGTACTAGGGGAGTATAGATTCTGATTTCCCAGGGGTATCATCAATATACGGAAGAAGTGGGCACAAAAAGATATATGCTAGTGCTTGCATAAAGGGCAGTCAGGAGCAAGATCAAACATATGGTAACCTCAACCATAATATAGTGCACATACTGAAAAGAGGAGGCTATGAGCTGCACAAGTTACACGAAAAGTTAAGTATGCAAAAGTTAAACTTATTCTAGATAATGGGACAGCTCCTTGATTACAAGAACAAAAAAAATTAGGTGGTTCATAATTGCTAGATATTAAAGGAGCAGAGGAGGGGCAAATTAAAGCGAAAATAATAGCAAATTAATATGTAAAGTGCAAAAAGAGCTTGTCAAATTATTGTACCGATCCCTATATTAGTTGTAAACAATTCATGTGAATAGAAACATATTATCATGCAAAGTGCAAAAAAGGCTGTCAAATTCCTTACAGTAATCGATCCATCAGAGAGAAATTAATAAACTCCAAAAACGCTAAAATTAATTAGGAGAACAATGGATACACATTATATTGATTGAGAATTCATCCAAAAACACAAAGTCCAAAACAGAGTCCCATAAGGTGCTAAAAACAAAAACTTCCATGTGGTAGCACCACAGTATTAAATATGTACAAAAAAGCAAACCGCATGTCCCAGAGTGTACCAGTATCTGACTCAATATACACGCTAGTGGCATTGTGAGAGTGGGACCCAGAACTTTAACTTGCCCTCCCCTGTTTCTTTAATATCTGGCAAATATGAACTACCGTTCTTGTAACCAGGGAGTGGTTCCGTTACCTAGAATAAATGTAAATTCCACATACTTTCATTTTCTGACATATTCAATTTGGTGTGAGTAGTATTCTTGTAAAGGGAGCTCGTAGCCCCCTCTTCCAAGAGGTATTTACATAGTCTGTAATATTTACATCTGATTTGTTTTTACTAAAACTACAATTTTGAGTGCTGTTAAACAGATGTTTTCATTACCTTTTAGAGCAAGCTATCCAACAGCTGTGGGGCTACTTTGCTGTAAGGGAAAGGTTTCCCATGCGATGAGAAAAAAGAGAAGGAGAAAAAGGCACCCCCATAACGTTTTAGGTCATAGCAATCCACCAACCTTCCAGGAGGGCTTTGTGTTGCTGTTGTGTTATATGTACTGAGAATATTATCACATACATTTGCATTTTCTTTTTTTTAAATGTATATGCTTTATTAGATTTAGTAAACAAGAATATACGAACATTCACACAAAAATATATTGATACATAGATAGTGAGATACTTAGTTCATAATTGTGTGTGTGAGCATTGATGTGTAATTGTATGTGTGTGAGCATGAATGTGTAATTGTGTGTGTGTGTGTGGGTTCATATCACCTTTGTCGGTGGTATCTCATAGGGCGCTCTGGCTGAATTCCTAGGCTGCGAATAATGCCTCAAAGCATTGCCTGTATAGCATCCCCTTTGAAGGAAAGGAATTGTTTGGGAATGGAATTTGAAGTTCTTCTAAAGAAAACTACTAGGAATAAGAATGATCTCCCCAGGAGAGAAGAAATTCAGGATGGAATCCAACAGATTCTCTCTCAGGGAGATTTCATGGCGACTCTAGATTTAAAGGACGCCTACCTTTATGTATCTATTCTACAGGAACCTCAGTTTCGTCTTTTGTGGGGATCCTCTACCTTCTCCAAAATCATGGCAGCAGTTTTGACTGTTCTTAGAAAAGACGGTACAAAAGTAATTCCCTATTTGGAGGACTGGCTGCTGGCTGCTAAACTTCTGGTACTCCACATACAGAAGGCAATATTCCTTCCTCGGATCCTGGGATGGATTATTGCATCTGCACCCAGCCAAAAGAGTGATTTTATTATAAACACGATACTGCAGAGAATTTTCTCCCAGAAGAGAAGGTCCTAAAATTGATCAGGCTTACACTTAGGGTTTTGAACTATCACAGTTGAAGTCTGAGATTACTAATGAGACTTTTAGGTCTATAGACCTCAACCAGACAGGCTCTGCCTTGAGCATTGCTTCATATGTAATCTTCAGTGCTTTTCTCAGAAATGGATTTTTAAAATGGGCTATATCTTTCCCCTTCTACCTCTCATAGCAAAGGTTCTAAAAAAAATCAGAGTAGATAAATATTGGGTGATAAATGATAATGATATTGAGTGTCTGGCTCTTAATCCTTGTGTCAAAGCCTTTAGAATTCAGCCCTTCAGAAGGCATCTGATTACTTCATGGGATCTGAATTTGGTCCTAAACAGTTCAGTTAAGGGTCCATTCGAACACATTCCTCTGAAACTTCTCACCTGCAAGACGGTCTTGCTAGTTGCCATGACATCAGCCAGGAGAATTAATTATATTCGGGTCCTATCAGCCATAACTCCTTACCTTAAATCTTTTAAGATACAGTTGCCCTTCGTACCCTTCCTGAATACATTCTTAAGGTTTTCTCACCTTTCCATATGCTATTGTCTTACCTGTATTTTGCCCCAATCCAAGCAATGACAGGGAACAACAGTTTAATTCTGTGGATCTACATAGATGTTTAAAGATATAGCTAGAGAGAACCTCTTCTTGGAGAAGATCAACCAATTTGTTTGTGGCCTTCGCTGGACCTAGAAAAGGATCAGCAGTTTCCAAAAGTTCGAAGGCCTGATGGATTATTTTCGCTATTTCAGTGGACTACAAGGCAGGCAGGAAAGAAGCTCCTGGGGATTTACAGCTGACATCTCTGTGGAGTCTTGATGTCTTAGGCAGAGCCAGACGGGATCTAATGGATCAGATCTGCAGAGCAGCGACATGGAAGAGTGCACACATATTCATCAAGCACTATAGCCTCCAGAATTCCTTTTCAGATGATGCTAAATTTGGAAGCAGTGTCTTGCAGTCTGTGGTTTTGGATCCCATCCTGTAGCTTTGTGACATCTCCTTCCATGCTACCGGAAGTGAGCTAGAAAGAGTAAATTCTTACCTGATAATTTCTTTTCTTGGTCACTTCTGGTTGCAAGAAATTTTTGTCCCTCTTGTTTATTTACTGGGGAAGTGGGGAGGTTTCGGGAGTTCTATTTCCTGTCCTACCTGGATAGGTGTCATATTCTGAGACTCAGCAGTAAAGCAGCGCATACCGCAACGGAGCAGCCAGACAGAGTCCTCTTGCCTCCAATGCAGGATATCAGCAAGGTAAGTGACTTAAAGGGGGACATTCTGTGAGAAAAGGGGTAGCTAGTAAGGAAAGGGGGGAAGAGGGTAGATTGTGACAAAATTGGGTAGGTAGTGAGGAGAGGGGGTAGATAGTGAGGAAAGGGGCATATAGTGGATAGTAGACTTGGGCACCAGGGGGCTCTTCATGTTCGTCTTCGTGCTCGTCTTCTGGTGGAAAAAAATCTTCGTGTTCCGCGAATATTCGCGTATTCCTGTCTTTTCTTCGGGCGAATATTCGTGGACATTCTTCGTGTTCGTTTTTTCTTCGTTTTTTCCGGTTAAGGGGTTAATACGGGGTTAACGCGTACCGCAGCAGCTCTGGCGCCAGGAGTTTAAATGTCCGTATGAGCAACTCTACTGGTCGCCAGCAGGAGGCCCAATGAGCACACTACCATATATGGCTAATATATTCTCGGACAGAATGCTGCCCTCTATTGGTATGATACATTGAGTAGCATTGTTCCATATGCTTAAAAATCCAAAGTTATTATGGTACTAAATGTATCTTACCAATAGAAGGCAGCATTCTGCCCTAAGATATATTAGCCAAATATGATAGTGTGCTCATTTTCATTTATTAATTATTCAAATAAAATATATTCCCATGATCCGCTGGTTTCCCCGTTGCAGCAGTTAAATGTCCGCACTCACGGACATTAATTCTGTCGAACTTGCAAACTTTTTTTTCTATTAATTTTGGGGTTTTTGTATTAAACTGTTAGACCGAAAGGATCATGGGAATATATTTTATTTGAATAAATGCAAATGAGCACACTGCCACATATGGCTAATATATCTTTGGGCAGAATGCTGCCCTCTATTGGTAAGATACATTTGTAGCATTGTTCCATATATCTTACCAATAGAGGGCAGCATTCTGCCCGAAGATATATTAGCCATATATGGTTTTGTGCTCATTTGCATTTCTTAAAAAGTTTGCAAGTGTGTTGCCCCACAGCTTGCCACTCCGCCCCTGATATGACTTATACCCCTATATGCCACTCTGCCCCCCAGATATGCTTTATACCCCCCTGATATGCCACTCTCTCCCCTAATATGCCTTATTCCTCCCTATTTTCCACTCTGCCTCCCGATATGCGTTACACCTTCCTATATGCCCCCCCCCCATGACTTACTGATGCATCTCTTGTCTTGTCCTCCGTGCTCCAGACTCCCTGGTGTCAAGTGGGGGCAGCTGATGGACGCCAATGTCTGCAGCAGCAGAGGGCCGAAGTGCCTGCAGCAGCGGAGGTTGTCTGTGCGCATCATGCAGACGCCCACTGGCTGCCAGAGAGGAGGATCCAGGTCCCCTGCAGCGCTGCGGGGAGTTTGGTTCTTAGTCTTGTAGTCCGACCTATATTTGAGGCCTGATTATAAAACGGTCTCAAATATAAGACGAGGGGTAATTTTCAGAGCGTTTGCTCTGGGAAAAAAACACGTCTTATAATCGAGCAAATACGTTATCTATTAGCGTGGGGGAACATTACTTGTTAGGGTCCTAACCCGGGGGGGTTCCTGTGCACAGCAGTCAGGGGAATCCCATTGGGACCCCTGTCATTGCTTTTTTGCACATGAAACAAAAATGATTTTGGTCAAATTTTTTGTTTTTGGTCCATTTGTTTTTGGACACCAAATTTCATTTAGTGCCCTTTTGGGTTCGGACAATGTACCCCGATGTTGGCGAGCCCTAGCTAATCCTAACATGGCTGTATTTTTTACCATTGAGCTGAATCAGTGGGATTGCTCTGTCTTTAAACACACTGAGACCATCTTGCAATTTAAAGCCCTCCCTGGACACCATTAATTAACCCTAAGATCTGGTCAACACTTCCAAATATACAAAAAAGGAATTAAAGCCTAAAATTGATTCAAGTATCTGTGATGCTGCTTCTTGTATAGGTCATCCCATCATTGCTATTGCCCGTGACTACTAATACTTTACATGATGTCACCATACATTTCTATGTACACACCCCCCATCAACGATTGACTGGCTTGTGCAGTAGATGGCAGCGTTTGCTTATTTTGATGGTGTGCATAAAACGGGTCCAGACTTCATACAGAAAATAAGTAAAATCTATTTTGTTTCAGTAAAACCAAAAAACTGGTGTTCGCAGGTGAGTTTAGCATTTAAACTTTAATGTCTAAACTGAACATTATGTAGTATGAAATTGGACCTCTACAATGGGCAGCTATTGTGAGAATAATGCAATGGTTTAACTAGACATGATTCAGGGACAGTAGAAATCCACTGGGGTTGGCCTTTTAAGATACATAAAGACAGGGACTTGAGATGTTCGCATGCAAACTCATGCATTATTGAATATGCTCCTGAATCCATTATGCAGTGAAGCCCGATTTGTAAAATTGATCTTGTTTTAATCCATTCTGTCAGTTATTCATCTTTACAGATCTTCAGACTTCATCTAGAGTACTGCGTGGAGTTCTGGAGAGCACACGCTAGGGAGGATATAGATATTCTGCAAAGTACTCAGAAAAAGATCTATTTAAATTGTGAATTGCTTAAAGATTCAGAATGTGGAACTTGGAAGAGATAAGACAGATGTACAAGAGAGACGTATATATTTCTTTAAAAGAAGAGAAAAATTGGACGAGGTGTCATAGTCTAAAATTATCTATATCACCGGTATATGATAATGAATTCCTATTTATTTAACAGTGTATCTGTGACAACAAACTAACTTTTTTGTTATGCTATTGGAACATGATATATCTACACAAAGCTATAATGCTTAGTTAACCTGGATATATATATATATATATATATATATATATATATATATATGACAAATATTTTAACTACAAAGTTAACCCTGGACACTCAAAAGGTTTGGACTGTAAGCTCTTGTTTACAATAATTTACATCAATCGTGGCAAAGTGCTGATTTTAATTGCAATAGTAGGTTCATATTACCTAAACTTGACTAGAGGCTATTAATAAATATAAAAGGTAAAGTTTTCCATAAAAACAAATATCAATAGGTGGCGGATATCTGTTTTTAAAGAGCACAATTTCACCAGGTAATCGGTATGTTAAAGAACCTTCTGTTAAGTATAAAAAGGTAGATGGGGGAGGAAGTGGCGCAGCTTGTTTGACGGCGGTCTGAGAAATGGGGGTAGGACATTCTAAGGTAAGGTTACCTTATCTCTAAAGCCTGATGTCATCGTCTTGCTGTTATTGTACTGTGTTTGGGTGGATATATATCATTTTAGAGGTGAGCACCTTTTTATTCCAGGTGCATAGCCTATTTTTAAGCAATGCATTTGCTTCACTTCAGCATTTAAGATGTTAAAACATTGAATGTATGTTAAAAACTAGTTTATTATCTTCTGCTGCAATTTCATGTGATAATGTCTTTGATGTATCCCTGTCTAGACCTTTTTTTTTTAATTTAGGAGGATCTAATTGTTTAAAGTCAACCCTTAACCAAAGTCTGGTTAACTCTTACCTTTCGTGCATTTATGGAAGTTAAATTTACATTTCTGAATTGTAAAGTCCCCTTTATGACACACTAGACACACTACAGCTTTTTGTAACTTTATCTTTAAAAAAACAAACCTTGAATCTGGGTTTTTTTTTATTGTTTTAGATTCTTTCTGGTGGGAGGAAGTTTTTATTTTTTTCTGTTTTTATTTTGACTTCTACTTTTTTACACTGCTCTCAGTCTTTTAGACCTCCGTTATATCTCTGTCAAACAGATGATACGGGTGATGATGTCAAGGTGACTGCATTATTATTTTTCATTTACTTTTTATTACTTTTTTTTTTTTTTTTTTACTCTCAATCTACCTTAACACACAATGACCAGGAAACATTCCTCATTAAAGTATTTGTGCTCATACGGCAGGGGGTCATCAGAGACTTGGTGTCTCTATTGTGGGGACCACCATTTCTGGCAAAGTCAGCATTGACAATACAAGAAGGGATTAACTGAAAAGAAGTATGAATAACCGCTCCAAACTTTTTGACCAAAAAGTCCTCATCAGGGCCAAAAATGTACTTTTTGTTCAAACGACTGTGTATGTGATAGTTTTTATTTTATTGTTTAACTTAATCCCTACATTTGATGCACCCCCAACTGCAATATATTTATGTTTGTATCCTTTACAGCTTAAGACCTGAAAGGCCGTGCCCTACTATATCACTACCCTGGGCTTTTTAGAGTGGACTAAAGAAAATACTTTTATACTTCTCAGTATCTATTCTAAAAAGTTTGCAGTTTTATTATTTTTACTAAAAAAATGTTAGTGAGATGCCCTGGGGCCCTTTTAGCTTCAACTGCCCTCGTTATCTAGTATTCCAATGCATTCATGCCCCAGTGCTGTAAGTAATATGTTCTTCGAATAAATTACGTTTACACAGTGCTTTAAAGAATCAACACTAAAAAATGTGAAATGACAACTTGTATTTGTTTGTTTGAACCCACTTCCCCTATTTCAGTTTAGAAAGATAGTCAGACACGTTTGTGCGTCTAGCACCTGTCTTACTCTAGAATTACAGTGCAGGTGTAGAGTTAAGGGTTCCTTTCAATGGAATGCGATGGACCCCGAGGCCGATACTCTCGTCATCACCTCATCCCTCGCTGAGAATGCCATTGACCTTGAAAGGCAGACGTGTCGGCAATTTGAGAACTCTCATGCTGAGTGACTAATCATATCTCTTGAACAATGCGGTTTCCCTCCAGCGTTTTATCTAATGAAGAATCGCCGTAAAAAAAAAGTATTTAAGAGAAAAATGCTGTGGAAAGGTGTAAAGATCAGATTATTTTATTGTGGTAAATCATATTTCATATCAGTGTGTTTTCCATTATAATATATGCAATTATTCACATGGTCTTGCATAAGTTAGAAGTAAATTCCTTGCCTGAGCATTAGCTGTCCTAGCAATCATAGTCCCCCCCCTGCTCGATTGATGTTTAAAAGCTAAAAAGCTGCATAAAGCTGCTTAACAGAATACATTGGAAGGAATTATCTTCCTCTGCTGGGCACCATAGCTGGAAACCTCAAAGGTTAGGCTACCGGGCGCTCTCCCCCTTCTGAAGGAGTGGGGCTAGCCCCTTGATCGGTGTGGTTAGCCATAGCTGTGAGCAACGTCGGGGCTAGTTCCAGATACCGTTAAATGGTTTGGGAGTGGGCACAGCTAAAGCTGCTCCCCTACCCTGGGGAAAGCGGAGAGGAGAGCGACTCAGATACCAGGGTCAAACCCGGAGAGTTCCCAGGTATGCTGGACGCTGATAGATCTGTTCAAACTCCAGAAGGGCTCCAGAAGTCAAAATCATACTTATTTTAAAAAGAGGTTCCTTTTACGTGTCACAATACTTTATTTAGTTCAGTATAAAACTGACTGCTCACTATTTTAATAAGTAGTATTTACTATGGATTGTGTATAGTGGTAATACAGGCCCTTGAGGTACATGTGCGTTTTGAGGTGAAAGAGGGCCCCTAATGGCCTTATCAGCTGTTAATAATGTATGTTACCAATGTATGTAACCACCAGCATATATTCTGAGCAAAACTGTTTACATTTGTTCAATTAGTGAACGCAAGTCAGCGCCATTTTTAAATGCTCAGTAACAAGTTCCGAAACAGAACCATATAGATCACGTGGGAAGGTGCCGCTGTGCAGGGAGGCCCCAGCATTTTGTGCGGTGCCACCGTTACAAACTCTTACATCCATTATTGGAATGCCGTAATGCGTCTCTAATACACACACACACATATAAACACATATAAACAACTGAAAAAGGACTTTCCTTTGGGTGTGTAGGCCTTCACATTTCTAGATGACTCTCCCCTTTTCTTAAATGGGATGTTTTAAGCTGTTTGTTAGAAGTTGGCTTACTTGTATTAGCTTTTTTTATTTCGTTGTACATATTCTTTCACATAACTGATTTAAAGGTAAAAAGAACAAGTAAGCTATCCATGGAACATTTCCATATGACGCTCTTCAGAATATAAAATCATTTATTTTAAATTATTTCTGTAAGCTACATATTTCATAATATTTTCCAGTTTATTAAGCCATTATTATACTTTTCCCTTCTTCTGAATTTCCTGTTTCACTTTGAGGTATAAACAATGTTTACAGGACATTGCTCCCATCCTTATCAATGACAGCTTGCTCTACCATTTGTTCCAGGTTGTGTCATGCTCTGGCTTCCATCCTGTCATACTTATGAATTACAGTGCAGGTGTAGAGTTAAGTGTTTCTTCCAGTGGAATGCGATAAACCCCGAGGCATGAGATTATACTGTAGGCATTATACAAACGACCAAACTACATAAGGCCAGATCATTTTAATTGAAAGTATTCATGGCTCTGCTTTGGCATAATTTAACCCCTTCATGCCCAATGACGTACCAGGTATGTTATGAAAAGATGTTCCTAGAGGACCATGACATACCTGGTATGTCATCTAGAATAGTGATTTCCGTGTCCCAAGATCCAGGTAATTTTTTTTTTAAGCCTTAATTAAAATTATATAGGAATACATAGTGGTTTTTAAACCAGGGCACGTTAATGAATATATTCATATTTTCACATTCATGCTAGCTGTGAATAATTTATATATTTTTTGCTATAAAAGATGTAATTTAAAAAAAGCCCCACTTGTCCCATTTTTTAAAAAAAATTCTATAATTTGGTGTACGCTAAAAGAGAATTACAGGTGCGCCATACTGTGAACTGATAGAAAGAGTCATTGGGTCAACCCTGTATGTGGTGGTTCTTCCTATGATAAATTTATAGTAATGCTAATAGCATAACATAAAAAGGTTGTTAATCCAGCTTCTGTAGACTCCAATCTTGATGTCCATAGATGTCTATATATCTGGAAGCTGTGTTGTATTTTCTGTAGTTGATGAGTTGAACTTCAATTAGGACTTGACCAATGAATCAAACTTATGTGAGTCCAGGATTGCCATTGATAACTCAGAGAACACATGATCAGACCTCCTAACAGTTGGATTTTTATATGTTTATTACCATTTTTAGAGAATACATGCAGATGACAATTAGAGAGTCATCATTTTATGTATAATCTCAAACCAAATTTGATAGCCCAAATAGATAGTTGCATGGTTACTTTTTGTCTATCATGGCACCAGTTGAAGAGAACATAATGTCTAATAATCGAGGTGACCCAGTTAAAAAAAAAAAAAGAAACGGCACTGTATTACTTTAAAATTAACCATTTATGAGCGACTCTGTAGGTGAAATAGTAGCATTTGCATTTACAAACAGACCTCTGCCATCTTCATGAAGACAGTAAAAAAAAGTAATATAAAGTTTTTTTCAAATATGTAAAATGCTCACTATATTCTCTGTATAGCATTGAAAACCGGTCACATCTTTATTCTTTGGTGTAAAAGGGGTCATATGTTAATATAAATCAATGCATCTTTCATTTACATATATACACACAAATTACACAGATATTTACAGCAAATATTTAAACTTGTTTGCCATACAAAGGGTAGAAATGTAGTCCCTCAGAAGAGTTCAGCTATAGCGGGACAACTTTTAGGATGTGTCACAATACGGTCAAAAGAAATCCTGATTTTTTTTCCCCCCAACACTTTTTAGACATGGCCATTTTAGTATCGGTCACAACAGGAATATGGCACAGACAAAACACCGCTTTAATTATCTGCAAAGTACGTTAGCTCCAGTAATATATTAATAGAAAGTTGCCTGCTGACCTAAAGTGCAATTACTGTTATGCAGTCACATAAGGCTAGGTCAAGCTGGTGAAGTTCAAAGACCAAACTTCAAACGAAATTGTGCGACAGTTTGAAAGGCTGTCGGAGGAAGAGGAGGAAGGAGAAGTAAGGCAATGGAATGAAAATAAGGGTAACAGCCAAGTGCATCAAGTAAATAAATGTCATCTCTTCAAACACGCAGAAATCCTTGGTCCCATTGTATCCAAATGTAATAGTTGTTAAAGGATGTTTCTTCCTATTTCTAGTCAACGAGGTCTAAATGTAGAACAGTACAAATAAACACAAGTAAAATGTTGGAAAACCAGAAAAGGTGAGTGCTGGCAGATGCGGAATTCCTGCCCTGAGCTTTCTGCTGTATTTCCAATGCCCCCTCAAGGCTTAGAGAGGAGGATGAACATTGGAAAAGAGGCACTTGGTAAGATGTTGCTCTCCTCTCAGGTCTATCTGGACTAGATCCATCACTTGGTCTTTGGCCATTAAAGAGCAGGTACCTCCCTCGGGCATCTTGCTCCATCCTGAAGAGCTCGTATTCTGTGTGAGGCAACCTTATCCCCAAAGCCACACAACCGTTGGTGTGTGTGACATCTTGCTCAACGCCAACTTTCCAAGAACCTTCTGCCCCACATTCGTCTCCATTGAAGACATTTAGTAATGATGCTGTGGCAAAGTCCATAGGAGTCACCTTCATATGATTCACTGTAACAAACAAAACAATGTTAATCAGAGCTGTGATTGAGGTAGGAACTCTATGTTAATAAGTTTAGGCAACTCGATTTTGGCACTTCAATGCAAAGCTTCAATGTCCCCCAAATACACAATTGAAAGAAAAAAAGAAAACACCAGTTTCACAGTTTTTTCCCCCCAGAAAGCAATCCTTAACGTTAGCTTAACCTTTTTATGGGACTGCTTGGTAGGTGTTAAATGTCAATAAATATGTCTTAAGAGAACAGGATACAGCTGTCAACCTATGATAACAGCAACATCATATATGATATGTGCTGTGAAGACAATTTATGACTTTAGAGTCGTAAATCACGTTTTCTTTTGTTGATGCCAATAACAATGGGTCATTGGAATGCCAACTTCATCATATAAATAATTAGAATGATAGGCTATACATATCAAGTGCAAAATTCACAATGTCCTGATCGTTTCACAAGTATGCAAATTTGATTTGTGTAACTATATGCTGTAAACGTGGCCAATTTACCTTTGAACACAAACTCCGTTCCGCCCATGACTTTAGAGGAGTGCATGCCACGACTGTAACGGCCTTTGGCATAGATGGTAAATGTAGGGTGTTTGCAGATGGGGTCTGAGTAGTGATAATAATATCCTTCCCAGGTATGATTGTTATCATGGAAGATAAAGTGCCTGGTTAGAAACAGGACTTCTGGGCGAACTTCACACCTCTGGCTGACCCATTCTCCATTCAACCCAATAGTCAGGTCAGCTTTAGGAGGTAATATCGGAGGGTGGTGCTCATCCGAGTGAATGATGATTCTGCAGTTAATGCATGACTGATCGTGATTCTGAAACATAAATACAAAAATCGGGTTTTACATTAAATGGAAGATCAAATGATATATATTTTTCCAAATGGATCATTCATTTGCCTAAGGTAATTCATGTATTCCTCATTCCAAATCGGATAAATCCTGAACACAGGCTATTAAAAAATACATCCGTTGGGTAGATTTTTATATGCCTGTTTTCATCTAAGGCAACTGAAGTTTTTCCAGGCAGCAATCACCAAGTAATTTTGGCTGTGCTCTTCACAGGCCATTCTGGTAATAGAGGGGTTAAGATTAAGGGACCAAGAGTGTTTGATGTTAAATCAAAGAAGTCTTTGATCTTGATCAGAGCAATGCACTGCCTTCCCATAGAGGAAGTGTCTGCACAGTGCTTTTTGTTGTTACAAGGTTAAAATACATGAAGTGTCAATTCCTTCCAGTAGATAGTGGAAACGCACATGTACATTCATAAAAACACTTATTATAAATGAAGACAAAGTATTCTCGGACAGATACATGCTTGTAAAAGTGATACTGATTCATGACCAACTGACGAAATAAGAGAAAATATCTTTCCATACAATGTATCATTACATAGTTTATATATATATATATATATATAAATAAATATGCATTTCTACATCAACATTTACTCTTTCTCCTTTTAAAGTAGAAATGATCCTAATACAAAACACTTACAAAAAGTGATAGATTTTATGTTTGATATCTATTATTGCATCCCATCATACAGAATGACGCAGTTATTTCTATAGATATACTTAGTCTCCATGCCATATGATCTCTTTGGAGCATGCTAAACCAGCTCAACAGGCCACTTCTGAATTCCTTGGATTAATTAAATAAGTGCTTTATTGCAGCCATTCATGTAGGAGCTAAATTGGTAATTAAACCCCTTAGGCTATTATAGTCGGTGTATACATTGTTAATAAAGAAGTGCTGAAATCCTGTTTAATCCTTTTATTAATCTTCTTTAATAATAAACCTCAAATAAGGGAAAAGGCTGTTATGCGGAGGCTGTTATGCGGGAACATTTGGATATATATGATAGCAGCACAGTGCTTTTTACATGTAATGTTTATGCATTTTAGCCACAGGTCCCAGAATGAAGTGATCTAGGAGCCCAAAACAGTTTATATGTTGGTCCAAGAATAATTTGTTTAGAAAGAATGATGGGTTTTTGGAAGGTTCTGCTTGGACAAGCCGTTTGTTAGGGAAACCTCTTAAGTGTGAAGACCTTATAAAATGTATCACTCATTCGTCGAGGCTTTTCTATGGAATCATAACTAATATCATTTTGTAATTGTAGCATTATATTGGTTGGTACAAAGCAATTGCATTTGCCTTCTATTTTTAATATTATTCTATAAAAACTAAAAGAACAAAACATTGAATGCATTAATTTACATCGCTGCATGACTTTTTGCCCCACCTTATAAATTACTTAATGTACGGAAGTTTTATTGAGAGGGTGGTAAATAAGTGGAACAGCGTCCCAACAGACATGGTAGAGATTGATACAGTAAGGGGATTTAAACATGCATGGGGTAGGCATGTGGCTATATTGCATCTAAGACAAGACCAAGGACTCATTTGGGGCTGAGTGTTTGGAACAGGACAACCGGGCAGACTAGATGGACGAATGATTCTTATCTGCTGTTAAACTCTATGTAATTGACACATTACTAGTTATTCTGCCTCACTTAACAAAGCTGTGAGATATGGGTTCCTGAGACCAACTGCTAAGTCTGTATTGACCAGTACTCACACAATGAAAGTTCAGCAGACAGTGTCAACTCAGCAAAACTGACATGTAGAAGAGGATCTCAGTAAAGTTTTAATCTTCAGGCTGACAATCCTTGAAAATATGTACAGATATGCAGGTGAAAAGACAGTAGTTCTTGCTAACAAATCACATAAAAATGGCTGCTACCAGACAGTATAGTTAACAGCACAGAATCTACCGGAAAGGGGAGGGGTTAGCTGAATACAACCTGACTAAGGGAGCCCAGCCGGGACACATAACATACTAGCCAGTAGCAAACAGCATATAAATCAAAATACAAAATAAACCATGAGACATGACACTAGTGGCATTTCCTTCTCATTCTCCCATAGAGTAGATGTTTGCATCACATGTCTGTGGAACTATTTATTTTGGCTAAAATAAGTAAAGTTCATGACAACTGAAGCTTTTGATGGCACATACTGTATGCTAAAGGGCTTGTGTTTTGTCCCAGCTGAACATTTTTTTAAAGCAGATCTATAAGCCAGAACTGCAAAGAATTAGCACAGAGATCAAACGCAATAACGTATGTCTAACATCTGAAAGGAAGCTTTCATTATTACTGGAAACCCATTTTATACAACAAGCAGTTCCTAGCATAGATATATATATATAGCTATGTGAAAATTATATTATAAACAGATATGAAAAGATTATCTGTCCTCAGAAAGTCTCCAGCGTGATTACAAGAAGGCAAATATCAATCCACCCATTTATCTTCTATTGAATTATTTTCATCCTTTGTAGCAAGCAGCTTGGGTAACGGCTTCAGATTGCTCCATTTTCAAAGCCAGAATATAATTTATTTTTTGAACATGTCTGAAATAGTTGTATGTATACAAATAATTATATACAAAGACATATGGAAAACATAATTTTTCTCTAAATGGAATATGGCTAAAGTTCTACAGAGTGATGGGTTAAACAGACCTTCTTTAACTAATGAAAATATACATATATATATATATATATATAGATATAGATATATCTAAATATCTATATATCGATAAACAGCATTTTTGTTTCCTCTTGAATCATCACAGCGAATGATCTACCTCCATCTGGTTTTCACATGTATTTCTGGCAGATCACCTGGCATCACACCTTCCCTGCTTTGGGGATGTTTCAAAAGGTTTCCAACGTTTTCTGTTGGTGTTCTAAGAATCCTTTCATGTTCTGGTTTATCTTTTCGTAGCCACATGGAGATATGGACAGAAAAACAGACCAAAGTATGTCTTTTTTTTCCCCTCTCTCTAGTACGGTAATCTATAAAGGCGTGTAGTCTTAGGTCTTGGCTGAAAGCTGCCCTTCTTTTTAGTATTTTTAGTATGGATGTTTGATTTACCACCTTGAAGCCAGATCTCAGCAGGAATTTGGAATAAAGCCAGCTAGCTCGGAGGCTGATTTTGTGGTTACGGCAATGTGCCATTATTTGGGCACATAAGAGAAGACCTTTCATTATCACTTTTTTGTAGCTACAGGTGAAGCCACAAACAAGTGCTGAATTATAGGCTTCAGCGGTCATCTTACTGCACATACTTCTAGATAATAATGGTCTATGATAATGCTTGATGCTGTGTCTCACATCACAGTTCTTTTTTACAGGGTTAAATCTCTCACTGTACCAGGCAAATGTAGATTACGTTGTGACAGAGGAGAAGGAGGACGTGACTTTTATTTGCGGATACACATTCGGCTGTGCAGCAGTGGATGAACGCGGGACGCCGTGATTTTGAAAACTGCCGCTAGTCCGATTATTTATTTATTTTATATATTAAAGTATTCATCTTTATCTCACCCTCGCCTCCGGATCTGTGCTTTGAAGAATTTGGGAGTAGTTACCTCGATTTCTCGCTCTTCTTCCGACATCACGAAGTTGTGAATATTTCTACGGTGGAGAGTGAAATTTATTCGGGAGACGAACAATCCCTCCCGCTTACCCCCCTACGCAGCTTATGGGCTTGAATAAGCCCCACCAAACGTAAGGGTCCATTTTGCCTGTTAGATATATACACACAATTATTTTGATGAATTACACTATGATGTTTTTTTCTTTTCTCTTTGTTTTATGATTGAATTTTACATACTGCCCGGATTTCCTTGAAGCTACATTGAATTGGTATCATTTGCATTATTTACACTCACTTGGTGTGAGGGGCGCGGTCACCTATATATGTTTTTGAAATGTAGATGGTTATACATTTTATTCTTAGAGTTAAAACTGATATATATATACAGCAGTGCGGTAGAGTAAGCAAACACGACATAATAAATGGTACAGCACATAATTTAGAAACAAAAACGTTAGGACGGCCCTGCTCAAACAAGCTTACAATCAAGGAGGAGATGGGGTATATTACACAAGAGGTCAAAGACCAAACGGTTGAGGAGGACCCAGGCATAGGCAGGGTGTACAAGACAAGGTTTGTGGCGGTCCATAGAACCTCATTAAATTGTCCACCACAGACCCCAGGAAATGGGGTCCTGGGTGGACCAGCCACAACATTTGATCCAATCCTCATTGTGTAATGGAGTTTTCAATAGAGATTTCATTCCAAAACATATTGGGTTATAATAACTTATACTAGTAAGTATTCACTTTCACAATTTCTCGTGAACAGATGTGAAGAAAACATCAACACAATGATGCAGAAAGATGAGAAACAGGCAGACCAGATGGGCCCAATTCTACCTAGCTGTTTCTGTGAAAATGTTAAAAGGAGAACTGTCAACTTCAGATCTTTCAGGAAAACTAAATTCATTGATTAGAACTGCCCCCACCTAGTGCCTTTTGTTTTGTTTGGTATGGTCATGGTGAGAGACTATATGATCTTAGGAAAGTTGATATTGCAAAAAGTTACAAAATTGTTAATGGTTCCTTAATCCCCTCTTTTAACCATGATTTCCACTTTTGTTGTTTGGTGTACTCACACTGATCATACATTGATGTAAGGCCTTCTTTTAAAACCAGAGAAATACATATAACATAATTACAGTATTAGTGTTCATATGTATAAAAAAAAAACTATCCCAAAGTAGAAAATAAACGTTTTACTATTTCTTTTAGAGTATGTGTCACTGCTGAATAATAACCCAATTTCAGTTCAGAAACATCCCCTAATCAAGTGATCAGAAGTGGATACCGGATAACATGTTACACCGGCGTTGCCAGTGATGTGGACTCCAGCTGACATAGGACAGTCTAGGCTGTCTCTAGACGGCCTGATCTCCAGTGCAGCATCTGCAAAAATGTACTATTATGTCCAAAGGATGATCATCTTGACCTTTTTTTGTGGAGGAAATACTGAGAACACAAAGTTAAATTAAGCTAGACATAGTTTGCATCATAATTATTTCTCCCCAATACAGTAAAAAGGGTATTCATGCCACTTTTTTGCTTGGAGTAAGCGAAGTAAACCTAAACATTTCCATTGCAAACGCTCCATCCATGAAGACTATATGTTTGATATGGAAGCATGGTATATTATCAAACATGCTGAAAGAGGTTGAGCTGAGCAGCTTGACGCATAGCAGAAAACACTGTGCTTAGAGAGACTGAGGACATACGCTATATGGCCAAAAGTATGTGGACACCCTTCCTAATAAAAAAAATGCTCTCTAGACCTCAGAGGTCCCTTCCCCATCTGAAAAATGGACCTCTGGGGCCGCGAAAGCTTATGTGACCCTAAGACTTACTCCTTGAATATTGTTCCACTATCACCGATAGTAGAAAACATTCATGCATTAATTTTGAGCTCTGCTGCTTAATAAGGGTTTTTAGAAATCTTGGTAAATGTTTATACTTGATGTTTCCATAAAAATGATAAATCAATGTTTGTGGTGTAACACATAGGGTGTAAAAAATCTATTTGTTTGGAAGTTAGATCTCTTTTTTAAAAAATACAAATAAAATATATAATAAGCAAATATGTCGCCATCCTTACCTTGGCATTCTGCAATGGAGGCTGGTAACTGGATGGTCGATAATACATCCTCTGGGAGATATCTGTATGAATATCCCCAAGAAATAGTTCCTCTACTAGGTGGTCCAGGTTGTGATGCATATATTGTTTCTCCACACGAATTAACTGCAGTTCATGCATTGCAAAGTTGAGTGCTTTCAAACACCTAAAGCCAGTCTCTTCCCTCCACAGATCATAACCAACATTCACATCCCACGGTCTATCAGCTGCAACAAAACCAGGACAGGACTGGTTTACTAGCAAAGTGAGTCTTTCTGCCACCATTTCAGTATGAGGTATAATCTGCACATTGTGGAGCTGGTAATCAGCCTCTGTACCACCTCTTACAATCCATGATGCCTGACGAAGGCGAATTTTGCCACGGGTAACCAGTGTGTAAGTTGGGTTGGTACAGTGGTTACCTCCATAATAGAACTGGTAGGCTTTGAACGTATTGTTATTGTAGAACTTGTAGGATCTTGTGATGAATTCTGGCCCAGATCGCACCTCACATCTGTAATAACAAACAGAAGAAAATAAGCCTAAAGGTTTAATGGATTAAATCTTAATGCCCAAATAAATACATAAGAATTAAACCACTATACACTCTCCGAGATCCCTGTTTGGGCAAAAATAGCATGTGTTAGTGTTACATTACTGTGGTTATCCCAATAAAAAATACTTTAACAAAACTAAATACTTTTACATTTTTATAGTAAATTACTTAAATTAAGGCATATTTTGATTCTTTGTGATCAAAAAGAAAAAGCTTGGTTGTTTGCACTCTGACAGCAAATATTTTATAAAACCAGGTGCTGAAAACAGAGCGCCCCTTTGCGATATCATTTGGAACTGTAAAAAAAGGGTGCAAGTTAACATCAGGGTCAATCAATCGACCAGTTAATCAATCAATAATATTCTATAGAAAACTGTACTTTCCACTCCAATAGATATAACCATATAATAGACACATAACACAATCATATACGATATTTATTGAATTGATATGATATAATGCAGTATGTGCAGTGGACCCTTTAGTGGCAGGGGCGTAACTAGAAACCTCAGGGCCCCGGTGCAAGAATCTGTTAAGGGCCCCCCACCCCCAACCCATCTACCTCCTTCTCACTATCTACCCTCTCCCTACCCCCTTCTCACGATCTACCCTCTTCCTCCCTACCCCCTTCTCACGATCTACCCTCTCCCTCCCTATCCCCCCTTCTCACGATCTACCCTCTCCCTCCCTAACCCCCCTTCTCACGATCTACCTCTCCCCCCTACCCCCTTCTCACATCTACCCTCTCCCTCCCTACCCCCCTTTGTAGGTCACTTACCGCGCAGTCCTGTGGTGGGGGCGCGAGGCTTCTGTCTCGCTGCGCACAGCTTGACTGCTGAGCGCCGGCACCCGAAACAGACGCCTCATGCTTCCGCCGCTGCAGTTTGGGCAGCACTGAGGCAGGCGGCAGCAGCGGCGGGGAGCAGAGGAGTCCTGGGCCCCCCTGACTGGCAGAACTCCAGGGCCCGGTCGCAGTCGCGACCCCTGCGACCCCTGCAACCCCGGTAGTTCCGCCACTGCTTAGTGGCTTAGAATACCAATACTTAATGTAATTATCTGCTGTCTCCTTTAACTGTTAACGCTCATATAAAATGTATATTCCAGGGTTGCGTTTACCATTTAAGCGGTGATTCACACAAATTTTGCAGACTTTGGACTTGTGCTGTTTTGTCAAAACCAACCAGGGAATGCACTAGAAGATGTGTGGCCTAATCATCACGGATATCGCCGTACACAGAAGTAGAATACATCCATCATTTCTTAATTTTTTGACTTGATATGTAGACCCCCCTCAGTGGTTTTCTTAAACACGCTGCTCACTCCTAAATGCTTCTGTATAACACAGCTTCCCTGTGTTTACATAGTCAGCAAGTGGTATGGCACTTGTGGGCAGTGTGGTTTTTTTTAATGAAAACTCAGATACATTAATGACCACAAAGCATAATAAGGTGGCTTCTACATTTCCAAATGCTAATAGAGCTAACTCTGACAACAAAATTAAAATATGTGAATTATAGCCTCATAGGAATGAATGTGCCGGATTCTAAGTTTAAAAGCAAAATGAACAGAATAAAGGTTTGCCAAGTACTTGGAAATCCAGACAGCTAGGAAACTCTCCGTAGACTGGTTTCCCTATCGAGTCTCAGGCCAGACCACAAGGAAACAGGAGACAGCTTGTTGTGGTTGGAGAGCCCCACCAACTCAGGAGTGGATCCTGATCTTCAAGCCAGAGCAATAGTTGAGTCCGTGTCGTGTTTGCTTGGTGGTCGGGCTGCAGACATTTTCGGTTAATATTCTGACAGCGGTGGTGAGCTTGGTGCATCATCTAAAAAGCTCACACTTTTTATAACAAAGTATAAACATGAGAAATGTTTTACTTTGGGTGTCACATTACTAGGCTTACAGGGAATTTATCATGCAACAATCTTAATGCATGGCTTCAGAGAGGAGACAAAACATGCTCTGTCCATGTCAAACCAACGCTGTGTGTAAAGAGAGACGATCAATAGAATTAATGATAGGATACTTATAAATCAATGCAGATATGGGCATCTCAAATACTCATTTAAAGAGGAGCCACTGCAGCACAGCATTTGGCATCACCAAATTTATAATTAAAAGTACCTATAGCTTGTGCTTTTTGTCTATTAGTGCAATTACCTTGGAGGTATTTTGCTTGGAAGTAGACAGTGACCACTAAAAATGCTACAATCAAAAGTAACGGAAAAATCTGAACTGGAGCATTTTCATGGAGTCCATACAGTCCAAACAGCGCGTGTTAACCTGGTACTCATACGATCAAAAATCTAGAAATTTGTATAACACACTTACCTAATTTAACACACTGTTAAGAGGTAAAACCAACACTAAGCACATAACCAGAGGAAAAAGCTTCCAGCATGATGAAAACCGTATTGAAAGATTTGTATTGTTGAACTTGTTACAATGTTGCAAAAGTAAGCAGGAGATGTTTTGCCATCAAAAACAGACAGAATTCTGCTGGCATGAATGCCTGAGGAGATTTTCGAAAAGACTCGTTTAGCTAAATATGTACCGAAGGCTGAGCAGTCAGTGTGTTTTCTTCCCATTATTATGGATTTTGGATGGTTCATTGAATAGGGCCCATGTTTTAAGAAGTGCTTGGTGTCGGAAATGGGATATAACACTTGGTACCAGCTCAGTCTTTAAAAATATGAATCTGGCTAATGCGGCACCCTACCTATCCTGTGATGGTCAGGGTGTACATCACTATAGGTGTTATATTCAATATGATTTCCTGATATAATAACACAGTTATCAGTGTGACAAATTATACATATGTATGCAGATATTTTTAATATCAATTCACGTGATAGAGATAATCTGATACATCATTAGCTGGTGGCCCGCACCAGCTTGCAATGTGTGCTTATAGTTTGCATAACAGTAATAATGCATGTTGAGTATTAGTATTTGTGTGATCTAGTGTAATAAAGAACCATTTGTTCTGTTGAAGCTTGCTAGGACCTCAAGTGTTATTAGATAATGAAAAGCCTTTTTACCCTGTAGAGATCCAATGACCCTCAATATTTGGAGGCATCTGCACAGTGACCCGAGCTCCGTTGTGAAGATGTTTAAGCATGTGGTGACACTGGGACTCTTTATAGGCTCTCAGTGCGTTCTTCTCCAGAGATCTCTGGTGT
Source organism: Spea multiplicata (assembly GCA_009364415.1). Taxonomy (NCBI): domain Eukaryota; kingdom Metazoa; phylum Chordata; class Amphibia; order Anura; family Pelobatidae; genus Spea; species Spea multiplicata. Next base: position 53,671,572 of record VKOC01000001.1, on the reverse strand, counting down.
GTCCTTGTGTCTGGTAAAGTAAGGGTGGAGCCTTCTCCAAAGCCTATTGAAACAAAACAAAAATCAGTAAATTCTCCACTTTCAAGTTAGTGCTAATCATAAATTCTAATATTTTGGGTAGAGATACAATGCATTATGGGGAGACACCAATGCCCCTGTGCCAATCTAGCAGGGTTATCCAACCGGAGGCCCTACAGCTGCTGCAGGACTACATATCCCATACTCCTCTGCCAGCCCCTTAACTGAAAGAGCATTATGGGATATGCAGTCCTGCAGCAGCTGGAGGGCTGCAGGTCGGACACCCCTGCAATATAGCAATGGCACCACTTTATCTGATGAAATAGGATTCATTTTTAACATGTATGGATTTCAAATCTCAGCACATAGATATGTACACTCGAAACAGAGTTTGTGGAAGCATTGAGAATTTCAGCCTACCAACTTCAATATGAATGTCTGACTCCAATGGGCCCCAAAGGGCTAATCTGACAAAATAAATAATTTTATTGAGATCAAGAAACCTTGCTGATTAAAGATACCTTTTGTAGGGCCAACTCGGTCCTCCATGTAGGAGACGTTTACTAGGGTTGGCAAGCCAGTCAGTTGAAATGCTGAACTCATCAATTAGTGCTCTTGAATTAAACCTCACATTCTGTTTTTACATATTCTATATACATTTATATTACATCTAGATTGACCTGGACCCTTCTCAACATTTGTTTCTGTAACTTCTTATTGATATGTGATGATGTACTACACATTGGTTCAAATCAGACGTGGCCACCTAAATATGTGTATGGAGAGAACATGTCAAACCGGAAACACAAGCTCTGCTAAAAAAAATACATTTTTTTTTTAGGAAACATTCTGCTACATTTGAATGTAAATAAACAAAAATACTATTACAGACTTGCATTTGGGTCAGCATTTGCTTTTAATAAAAGATCCTGTCCTTGTCAAAATGATCAATAGGTCCTTTTGTATGATATTTCAGGCTCGTTTGGTTTTATAGCCCCAGTCTGAAACTTCAAATGACATTCAACCCAACTTTTGTTTTTTGTTTAAACCCATAGACAGCACTGGCCTAGATAGCTAAATTGTTCTATTCTTTTGAAAATTGTCTCAGAGTTTTGGCCAACATAGCTGGGGTTCGATGAGATTTTCTCCCATCAGACTTTGATGTCCCATCGTCCCTGTTTGTGTAAATATGCAGCAATCTGAATAAAGCATTATGAAAGAGCTCATTGTTAAGAATCGGCACAAAAATAACAAACATAAAAGTTACAGCGAGGAAATTGGTATCATGTGGTTGAGTACATGGATTTATAATAAATAATTATTTCCGGAATTCTTTCAGAAAATAAAGTAACATGAACATATCCTCTGTTGATTTAGGGCTGATGCTGGCTACACATTATATATACTGCATATATATATATATATATACTGTATATACACACACTGTATGTATATACTGGATAATATAGATAGATATGCACACACACAGACATGTCATTCTGATTGTAATTTTCCTAGCCTAGCTGCAGCACTGGGGACTATAATAAACTAGTATAAATAAATTATAATTGGGAAAAAATTGCCTTTATTATAAATAAACTGGACCCTGGATATTCTCACTGTACTTTTTATTATATTTTATAGCAATATACACATTAAAAGAAACTGATCAAATGACAAAAAGCAGTTGTAACTTTTTACAACTTTTAAATATGACATATATCTACAGTATAGCATTTGTACATAAAACAATCTTTTTTTCACCCTGCCAAACCACTTCGCTCTGATCCATTTCTCTGCTCTTGTTGAATTGGCAATGGGAAATAAATTTGTACTGTGCACAGGATGGAAATTAGAGAAAAAAGATTTTGTAGCTGCAATTTTATTGGGTCATTGTGATCCGACGCATTTCTAATGTTGTTCCAAGGAACTGGAAGGCGTCTGTAATAGACAATATGTTAACTTGGTGGTGTATTATTCCAACTATTTACCTACAATACAGATTTTTTCCCCATATTCTTTGTTGTACCCCAATACTCCCCCTAATTATTTATTTATTTATTTATGGATAGATTAGCATAAATCAGACAAATAAATAAAAAAAAAATCAGACAGTGGATACTGGTATACAGTAATGATTAATGGATGTGTCTCTTCAGTACCAAAGGGGGTTAATTAGTGAAATTGCATAAATAGCATAAGTTGCATAAAAAATTAATCACCTTAGCCAACCACTAGGTAAAGTTATACTCATAGTTTTCGCTAAGTTGTTTCAATACTGTCCTTACAAGAAAATTGTGAAATCTGATACATTTCATCATAAAGGGAGATGTGATATTTCAATCTCAATTTCAAAGCACATTTCAAAAGATGGCTTTAAAGGGTCTTTGTCACCTAAACAGTGGTTACAATGTGAAAAAAAGAGCTTGTTACTCAATTTAGACTCAGAAATTTCATACAAAAAGGGCTGACTTTCTCAAATAAAACAGACCAGGTGACACATTTTTGGCACCGTCTTAGACTTAGATTCCTTGATTGCTTACATCAGGTTACATCAGGATTATTACATCATCAGGTGCCCGGAATCTGAAGCTAGAGGAAGCAATATGCACCTTTTAAAGTACATTGGTGAAATAATAAAGTATGATCTATGGTATTATGCTGGGATTCTATTCTGGTTCACGTGGAGCCCAGGCCGACTCATTAGTAAGGGCCTGGTAATTCCAGAACACCTGCTTTACATGGGTACATAAAAAGTGGACTGTTTCCAGCCATGAAGTTGCTCACTTGTTTATTAAAAAACTTGCTCTACTTGAAGATCACAAGAGGTGAAAGATGAAAGGCATATCCACAACTCCATCTGAAGTTCCCTCCAAAGTAGATCTGCACTGATAATGAGTACAAAGCAATATTTTGTCTGGAAACAGCCGACGTGGCGTTCAGCACTTCTGATGAAGAAGAGATCTCATTCAAAGCTTTTATGCGCTAATTGGTATGTGTTTGGCAATTTCTAACAAAGAAACTACATAGGAGCATACTCTGTTTGTTCATGAGAGGTCCACCCGGAGGCCTCTGGCAAAAGAATGCCCATGGTCAATAGGCACTTTTCAGTAAGGTCAGGTCATCAGTCCCTTCAAAGCATACATGAGGTATAAAAAGGTCTTTTTTCTTTAATAACTGTTGCAATTCCAGTACTGGTGAAAAGAAATATTGGATAAAATAATATTTGTGTGTCTATAAAGCCTTTAAAAAGAGACTGGTAATTTGGTAAGACATAGCTTACAAATCTTGGGGCAACATAATCCTTTGCCAAAATTTACATTTTTAGTGGCATATTTACTTCTTTTAATTTTGTTTCTTACGTACCTTTGCTATTTTTGGTACCTATTTGGTAACTCATTTATTTGTGAAAGTTGTGAAACATCAAATACATTTCTATACAAATATCTACTTAAATCATAAAAATTTAAATGTACAAAACTACATTTCTATGTTTTTTTTACTAACTCAGCTTATTATTTGTCTAATGATCTAGAAAGTAGATTTTATTAGTTTGGCTACTTGAATATCTATCAAGGTACACATCGCTACTGAAATTAACCCATTCTTACCAATTAGTCTTAACTGTGTGCTGCAGGGCAATTTTTTAAATTTAATAATTTTACCGGTAGAAAAAATTGCAAATTAAAAATAAATACGATAAATGAATCTAGCCAAATCTTTCACTAATGTATTTCATTAATGACATTTAAAAACAATCCTAGACAATTCTTACCTTGCCTTTGCAGTATAAAGACTGATAAAATGTGACACTATAAGGAGATTTTATGATGAATTAAGAAAACACCGGCATTAACATTTTGTAGAAATATATGTTGGGTGTTAGTAGTCTAGGGTTAAAAAGCGCAACATTTTCATGACATATTTCCAGATTCTATAGATATATTCAAGAGTGAGCTTTATCATTGTTTTGTCTTTCAATGACCCACATGTGACAAAACGAAAAACTTCAAGGGCATCTGTCAAGCAAAAATGCTTTCAAGCAGAAAGCACTTGTTATTTAGTATTTGGAATAAGGGTCTGTTTCCAGACATCTGCAATTTCTACCACAAAGCCACTGACTCATGGGGGTTGATAGAGATGCTACCTGTGATAGGCAGATACGGCTTTGTTCTGCAAACATGCTTGGATACCAAAGTAAAGGAGCATAAAAATCATCATACTGGATAATAATATAAATGATTCGTAAAAACCTCTATTGTCAAGAACAGGGCCCACTTCTCATTCTGTACAGAATGTGTGTTGGTTACTGTCTTTTATTTTTAATTGTCTTCCCTAATTATTTTCGCTGTCCCCTATTGTAACTTATTGAAGCTCAATATGCAATATTGAATTCCTTTCATCAGTAAGAGCTCCCTGTGACTTAAACCACTGAGATATTGTAGCCATGTGAGGCATTTTGTTCCATTACCAATTAGCCAATATATAATGGTATTAAAATACATAATCACCACAATCTATGACTCATTCTGTTTTTTCCCCCCAGCAATATAGGACAAGGTTGCAGTACTTAATTCATTGTCTTTCTATTTACTGACCCTGAGCAAGTGCTCAGGGGTGTCAGTTCTTGAACCTTCTTGACAAACATTATATTTTGTATCAGGTTGTAGAGTGTTGCGTTTAGGCCCAGACTGACCATCTGGCACTGATACTACTTATAGATAATCCGGCTCCAGCAGCAGATCAGGTACTACCCAAGCTGGATCTGTGCAGCTGCACACTGCATGGATGTAAAAATGCAGCGTGTGGCTGCGTGTATCAACCGGTGAACATATACCGTATATCATTTGTTGCCCACTGGCCTTATAATGGCAGGGCCGCTTAGTCAGCCCCTCGTTAGTGGATCTCAGTCCATAAATGATCAGGCCTCTGGTAATTAATTGATCTTCCTGTGCTGACAAGAATGGAAGTCCTGCTTGTAATTCATTTAGCTGTTTTGTTTGTGCCGAAGACTCCAAAATATTCTTGACCAGCTGGTTCTGTAGCTATTAGCACCACCTTTCTTGCAATGAACTACTAAACAAATGCCACTTAAATAAAAGTTCTACTAACAGTAGGTCCAAACCACCAAAACATGCCAACTAATTGTCCTTCTGCGTTCTGTAGTTCCTGGATGGGTCAAAGGCATTAAATGATATTAAAAATATTCATGGTGGATGGTGGATACAAAGCAGGGCATAGAAGGTATTATGTTCTGCCGCTGTGCATAATGCCCCCTGGATGATGCCGGAATGCTCAGTAGGACAACCCTGTTTCCTTAAATAAGTCAGGCAAACCTGTACAGAGGAGACCAGAAGTCCTAGATTTAATGAGACAATCTCTGGATTGAGGATTTTATTTCCTCCCAAACTGTTCCCTGGACCCAAAAGTTAACTTGATTTTCAGGAGTTTTGCTTAGGTATGTACTGTTGTAATTATAAACAAAATACCAACAGGTAATCTCCTCTATTAAATATCTCCCTTAATAAGGCTTTATACCAGTTGGTGATGGCCACTCACAGCATAACCCCCTGCTACCCATGCCCTCTGCATTGGGACATGTTTGCCCTTACCCTGTAGGTCTTGGAGTGGCATGACTTTTCAGATGATTAGCACAAATTAAAATTGTATTGTAATTATTATCTAAATAACCAGCTACCTATTCCCAAAAACACAACGTACCTCCACGTTGTAAAAGCATCGTGTTCAGTTATTCCCCGTTGGTGCTGAGACTTACTCATCTTATACCAAACAGCTGTAACTACTAAAAAAAGATTTCAATCTTGTGTAAACACTATTTTTATGGAGATTTCGAAGATTTAGGTGAACAGCAATGCAGACCCATAAAAACAGGATGGTTAACCCTTCAATGCCAGATTTGACAGACAGTGCATTTAGAAACGTGTGTCTTACTGTTTAGGCTTTAAAATGTTTTTTTTTAGAACCTCATCTAAATCATTTTGTTTGTTTTATAGAGGTCTTTTCAGTAGGTTTTAGTTGTGTATCGGTTAGCATGAATGTAGAAAAGAAACTCAATGCAAATTTTGAGCTTGCAAATGCAAACTACATTAATATATTTATGAAAAGCTAGAGTCCTGTGTAACCTTTTGGCCAGGATGCAGTTCAGTTATTAGAAGTTAGGGTTGGGGCTAAACACACATTGAGAGAAAGCTTTGCCTAACTACCCTTTCTGAGTTATTAATCATGAACCTGGGCAGGACATGGGTTCTAAGTTCACCTGAGTAAATATTATTGGTAAAACTAGGCTTAGTACACGGTAAGCTGGGTCAGAGTAAATAATACCAGGTTTATTACCCAAGAATGTTCATATTTTGGCTCCCCTCACACTATCTTATGGTCCTATTTGTTTGAGAACATGGTGCTGCCCTTGGTCAGGCTCAGGGTAGTACCACCTATGAAAATATCACTGAACATCACTGGAAACAATAGTGATCCAGATGTTACATGGAATAAAAAGTATTTCATTCTGTCACTCTTGTCTGCGTATTCCGACGTGTAAGAAAATGCCAACAAGCTAGGCCTGGCCTTTGATAAATGGAGCCCTGCCTATCACGTATTTTAACCCAGCACTCAATTGTTTCTCCTCTTCATCTTTTGGCAGCTGTTGTTTTGATCTCTCTATTGGCTCCGAATTGTCTCAAGGTTATGCCGAGGATTAAACGTACTCTGTAATTCTAAGCAGATGGGTCTAAGAGAGCAACCCTGTAATTACTATGTATACCCTCTAACCACAGGCTCTTCGTTTTTTAGCTTTTAGGCCTGTGGATCATAAAACAATAAAAGCACCTCGGCATTCCATCAGGTCTTTGTTCAACAAAAACCCAATTATGCTTGTTGCAGATTTCATTTGAATGAGGTATATGACAGATTAAGAAAAGGGATTTGATTTAGTTACATAGATATGAAACCGTATCTTCTTTAAGCTTGCATTTGTGGTTGTTTTCCCTGTGCAATGTATTATATTAAACCTACACTCACTGTATTACTTAGACTGCAAGGAAGCAATTATTTTTTCCCTAATTAAATGCTTCTATTTGAGTAGTAAATGTACAGTTTTCTCCTTATTTATCATTGTATGTGATTTTAAATGATTCCACTGATTGTAACAGCGCTATGGAATCTGCTGGCGCTATATAAATAAATGAAATGTAAATGTAAACACAACCCATTGAAATTCTGTCAATTGCATTTAAACTTGCACAATGGAGAAATATATTACAGTATATTCTTTTTTGTAATTCTGCTTAGAGCAAACCTTCACAACTCTTGAGCATCCCAGCATCAGATGCATAAAACGAGAAAGAGGGGGGAATTGTGGTCTCTGCAGCTTTCTTTCCCACCAAAGAATGGCATACTCTTGGTGCAGGGCCGGCCGAAGACTTAACGCCGCCTGGGCGAAGTTTTAAAATGCCGCCCCCCGCCGGCTTGGCGGCGGGGGCGGCATTTTTTAAATTTTTGCCGACGCCGCCCCCCCCGGGTTACTTATTAAAGAGTGCTGCGGCGGAGTCTCCCTGCTCTGCCACGGTGCCGGCTTGTAATGCTGAGCGCCGGAATTGACGCCACTTCCGGCGCTCAGCATTACAAGCCGGCACCAAGACCGAACAGGGAGACTCGCCGCAGAGGAGAGAGAGAGGGGGCGCCGAGCGGGTAAGCGAAAACCACCCGGCGCCCCTCTCTCTCTCTCTCTTCCGCTTCAAAAAAAAACGCTTGGGCGGCAAAGTGCCGCCCCTTCTAAAGTGCCGCCTGGGGCAATTGCCCCAGTCGGCCCCATTGTAGGGCCGGCTCTGTCTTGGTGGTCTTATTTGCACACATTATTAATAATAAGAAAATTATAACATTACCTATTTTAAAGTTATGAAGAAGCATGGTGTTGAGAAATAGTTGCATATGGCATCCCCTAGCAGAATAATACATTAGGAATCCTTGCTGTAGTATAAATATAATAAACATGAAAATATTTATACTTGGAATAACACTTAATATAATGTATTGTTTTATATAGCACCATCATATTCCATAGCGATGTACAATGCATTTTATTAACTATTACATACGCTACACAGACACCAATGACAGTGATAATGGAACAAGCTCATAGACAATAACATTTCTGGAAATCTAATAGTAACTTAAATCTGTAATCTATATTTCTAAATGTAACCATAAGGCATCCTTCATGCAACATAAGTTTAAAATAAGTTACAGGCATTTACACCTGAGAACACAGGCTTTGATGTGTAAGCCTTTTAACCCAAACCCAATTTTTGGTCTAAAGAGAATGTTACTTTAATTCTTTTTGAATGATTAATGACGCACCCTCTGGAAGTGATTGTACGTCGTGAATTATATGTCTAGGATGGCAGCATCGTTTGTTTCATGATAATGGATCAAGGCTGACGGCAAATTGTTGAATGTTCAAAAACACAGCACAGCGACAGACGTGGAAGTGTGAGAAGAAACAAACCTCAAAAAGAAAACTCCTTCCTGTCTGTCAGGAAAGTTATTCTTGCTCTGCCCATCCTGTGAGACGTGATAGCCTTGTTGCAGATAGGAGTTGTCATGCCTTCTTGTTGGGTCTCCTGATTGCAATGTCAGACAGGCTTCTAACTCCAAAATATTTTCCAGGCTCATTAGAAAAAACTCCTCAAGGCTGAAATTTCTTACATCTTGAATCTGAGGCAATGTTGCATAAGTCTAGTCCACTGGTGGACAATGTGAAAAAATGCATCGATAAGCCATTCCAATAGGGCATATTTAAGAGAGATGGCTCACAGCTCAAACCTTGACTCCACTCCACCCCATCCCACCTCTACCACCACCACAGTCCAAAGTATTTTCAAAACATTTAACAATAGGAAATTGAGGATTATGTTATTCTTATTTCCAAAAGTCATTTTTCTAGATGGTAAGCTCCTTTGAACAGGGCCCTCCTTACCTGTTTACCCATTGCGCAGAGCTATGGAATATGATGGCGCTATATAAAACAATAATACTATTGGACTGTGTGTAAACTAATGGCTTAGTGGTCCCCTAGATTAAATTGTATGTGTAGTGTATTAGATAAGGCAATTAAAGCTGGTCAGCTATGAAGTCAACAGGGGCTACACATAAAGAATAATTCCACACCCCAACAACAAGCAGTACATTATAACTAATTCAACTAATTAACTAATTCAGTTGCATATACTGCTGGATAGGGATGGGCAAGGTCTTTCCTCATCATGGTATACAGTTTTTAAATGACAAGGAGATTTGTCCCTAGTTGTGACATGACTAGGGGTTAACTAGATGCTGGGAAGCCCAAGCTGTGTGATGATTGAAGAATTGTTAAACAATGACATAAAAGCCCCAATTCTGGTACAAAGTGACTCTTCTTTTCTTTCCCTTAAAACGGTCAATAGTCAATTATACTGTATTACCGGTAATATAGATAGGGCTAAGGCTTACTTGTTTTAGTGCAAGTTTATGTCCTAGAATGCTAATGTTTGTTTATATAGCTATAGAGACTCATTGTTCACTTGGCCAGTAAAGCACGTGGAGCTGCTTTAGGAACTTCAGTTCCATTGGTTCTTCTTCTTTCTCCTTCTTCGTCGTCTTCTTCTTTTTCTTCTCCCTTTTTCTCATTCATCTTTTATTTATATAGCACCAACAGCTTACTCTGTGCTTCATACAATACATATATACAAAGAGTATGACAAAACTAGACTTGACAGTCTAAGACAAACCAACAAACCAAGTAAAGAGGGCTCTGCTCACAAGTTTACAATCTAGAGGTCTATGTAAACTTTCAAATACACTGGTAATTCCTGCAGTAACCATACCCACGCCTGCCTTGGACTCTGAGCTCCAGATATTCCAAGGACCAAGGACTTTGAAACCACAGGGAGCTATTTCCAGTTGGTTATACTTTTCTCAGTTTGTTATAGTTTAACCGGAACAACCAAATGACCTGGTTATGACCTATAGCCTACAAGAGAATGATCTGCTGCTTCTCACAATAGTACCACAGAAGCATTAGTGGCCATTAGCAATGTATGTAGTGCCTAGGAAAAAGTTGGGGAAAAGGTTCCTGTTGTAATAAAGAGTTTTTGATTAGAATTGCTCTATAGGGGATCAAAGTATTTTCAATTGGATTTTTTTTTCTTTAAGATGTATTGTTTTGTAAATAAAATTCATGGTTCAAATTATTATTGGCAATTATTTAATGGGCCAGATAATGTCTAAAATTAAAGTGCATCAGTCTTGAGTAACAGTACCAATATAAAAAAATATAATATTCCACATCTTAACCAAACCTTTCACGCTGCATGTTGCATATTACATCATCAACGTCTAAGACTTAATTTACTCCTTGGTAATTGTGACAATGGCTTCCCGCAGTCTAACTTATTCTATACTGGGATCTGCATCCATTGACATACATACGCCACCAAGTCTTATGGATCTGAGAGGCTGAACTTGCCAACGGTCTACAACCAGGGGCATTTCCTATGGTACTTTATTTCTAGGAAGTAAACAATATAGCAGTTGGGGTAGATGATTCTGTACTAGTAGTATAAGAACTAGAAGAAAGCAGTGAAGTAGTACCATGTATGAATAATAATAAAAATTCTTTACTATTGACTATTTGATAGATCCGAGCTTTGGTGCTTGACGTTGACATTTTCCCCACATATGGTATTTTTTTCCCATTAGTTATTTCTAAAAATGACAGCTTAACCATTTCACTACTACCATTAAGCTAATTCTTTTCAACAGCATATACAAAAGGCCAACATGAGTGCATGTTTGTACAATAAATACATTGACAAATTAATACATATATATGAGTTCGTTTCTGCCAACTTTCTGGAAAGTTTCTTAAAGAAAAAAAAACTGAAAACAAAAAAACTGCATGTGGGAACAGAATGAGGAAAATGATCAGCAAAAGACTTCAGAAAGTTCTGTAAGAGATTTGGAACAGTTCTCTGGCAAACAGGCTCCAGCAACTCAAGATTGATTGGACATCACAAAGAAGAGAATAAACAGCCGGGATTAATACACAAGTGAAGTCAAACACCGTGCTTCTGGCAACAAACCATTCTCATGGCTCAACAATTAATTCTTATTCCGCTATTAAACACCATGAAAGACATGTTGACTGAACCGAATGTGTACAAAACTGAGATTGCAAACATATTGACAGGGAGACTTTTAACTTAGAATAAGGTGATAAATGCCTGACTTGTTTTGTAAGATTTTGAAGCAATATTTCTTTCAACTAAGTACCAGTGGAAGCCAAATGACTGAAACACTTCAATGAGGTTTAATTCCCTGTATGCAAAGAGGACGGCGTTTAACCCCTGGTGTCCCAAACTGCTGAATGAGTGATAGATAAGTGGAGCAGCCTCCCATCAGAGGTGGCAGAGGCTGCTAGAGTGTAGGAATTTAAACATCTATGGGATAAGCACAAAGCTATCCTGAATCTAAGAGAAGACCAAGGACTGATTAAGGTCTCCGCTTCAGGAAAAAAGGGCACACTGGATGGGCCCAAATATTGTTATCTGCAGTCAAATGACATGTTTCTACTTTTACCTTATATTGGATCTGTAAATTCTCAGTGGGGCAAAGTGGGAGCCACTACACAGGAACACCAGTGGACTGGAGACATTTGTGTATAATTCATAGGGCCTTGAAAGAACAATATTCATAGTGTGTTAGTTTTCACTGTAAAGGGTTTATGGCATTTTCTTGAAGGAGCAGATTTACAGAGCATTTTTAGGAGAGCCTCACACCACTAATGATGCACATGGAAACTATTATTGTAAGTGCTGTCATACATCTGACCCTAGGTCTTAGAAGTGTTTGATCATGATGGCCTATTGTAAACACGCTTAAAAAATAAACTTCATAAGCTTTCCAAGATGTACTATAACATAATATAAATCAAGTGAAAAAGAATGTCATGACTCTATGTGCAATCCCTCTACCCCATAGTATTATCATTATTATTGTTGTTATTATTATTTATTACCAAAGTAGTATCTGATCTTTACTCATAACTAAAAACCAGACACTGACCACGAAGAACTTACAATTATCACTCAATGACAAATGCCCCCCCCCATGATCTGTGAAGCCACAAACAACAGACCACCAAATGACAACCATCAAGGGTACTTACATTTGTTGAAATTTGGCTATTAATATATTTGGGACAATTTTTCTATGTTGACCTAATGCATTTCTACTAAATCTATAAATTAAATTGATGAGATATTTGCTTCTGGTCTATCTTGAAAATGATGGGGTTGTCAGAGCTCCCTCCTTAATATTCCAGAAATAAGTTATGGAGAGCATCATAAAATAACAAATATCCAAACTTTCATATAGGGTAGTAATATTTTAATATTACTTAAATAATAGATTTGTGTGTAAAATAGAAAAAAAAGACTAAAAAGTGCTCATAAACCACTTTTCAGAGTTCCACCCAGAGGGAATAATGCATTATTTTAAGGCAAAAAAATGCATACTGAAATACTTTTGATATTTAAATCTTAATGTTAGGTTAAGACTAAACTTATCAAGGGATTTCAGTTACTTATAAACAAAAAAAGCACACAAATTTACAAAATAATCCTAAACATGTTGCATGCGGTTCCTCTGGTAACTGTGCATGTAAGCTGTGTGTTTGAATGACAATCCAATGCTGGGTTAAAGAGGGGCATCTAGAACAAGGACAGTTCTTAGAAAAATATTTTAGGGTTTGTGCATTACACCCCTTATGAATACCATAGTATCCCTGTCACTAGAAATGATCTGGATAGAAATGAACCTTCACGGCTGTGACATCAACAGGTGATGGGAGTTGTAGTCCACCGATGTAAAAGGTGTACTGTAGATTGCTGCCATCACTACACATGGGGACACGTTTACTTGTCAAAGATACACAGACACTTCCAGCTTGCTTACCCAGAACGAAAACCGCAGAGAAGAAGCAGGTGAGAAAGAGCCTGGGGTATGAATGAGTCTCCATCCTCCTACTACTCTGAGATCTCCTTTGAAATGTAACGATCCACTCCCGATCAGTCGTACTTCAGTATTAATCCAACCGATCCTCGTCTCCGTCCTTGCAGTGCGCGGAAACGTGGAGCCGATACTAAGTAGCAAGTGGTTAAATCAGTGGCCGAAACGTTGCGTGCCACATAACGCAGGTGGGACTTGTTCCCCCACTCCTCAGGAGTCCACTACGAGATCCACTACGCCTCACCAGAGAAGTGCGATCGTGAGTGATCTGTGTAACATTGTATCTCCACTCACCGTCCTTGTCTTCTGTTCCTCTGGCAGAGAGTGAGCCCCTTTCCTAGCCCTCTGTGTTCTAGGCACAGGGGGCGTGCAGGGGGAGGGGATGATGTCTCAGCCCAAATAGCAGCTCATCCTCAGCAAGGCGATCGGCTCAGTTTTAACTCCTAACTTCCGTGTTGAGCTGGGTTAATGCTCTTTTACTTTGCTTCGCGGCCCTTTCGCTCAGATCAGGTTTAATGTACTATTTTGTATGGGGAAGAATAGCAGCTGCAGCCGAGAGAGGCGCGATGGACTAATGCGCTGGTTGGTGGAACATTTATTCAGCGTTACGATTCTTAGTGTTGAGATTAGAACATTACATGTTTATGTAGCGGGTCCATCCAGATGGACCTGTGAGTGTAGATGCTGCACTAACCTCTCATGAACCCACTCACTCATCACCATTGGCCTTCCTGACTCTAGATACTTCGTCAAAGCTAAGCTAATGCAATGACTTGTGACATACACAAGTTGCCACTTAGAGTTATCAGAGTTTCCTCAAATGGCCAAGGTGCCCTCAAAGCCCAGATTAAGGCTTAGATGTCCTACCGAACACTGATGTCACATCTGCTTCTCTAAGCAGAAAGATACCCAGGGGCATTGTTCAAGAATGCCCCCTCCCTTTGTAGCAAATGGGGTGGTAGCCCCTCTTGTCCCAGTAATGGCTGTGGTCTCTGCAGATGTGAGGTTCAGTCACACCCAAGGGACAACTGTAGGCAGTGGCACTGCATGACCATCTTAAGTGAAGCCCTGCCAAAAAAGAGGAGAGGTGAAAGATGGGGAAAGGGAGAGGAAGAGAAGGTGAGAATGAGTGCATTAGTGTATGTTTCTGATGAGTAGATGTATGGTGTTAAAGTGAGTGTGTGTTAGTGTATGTGTAAGTTGTTAGAGTGTGTGTTAGCGTATGGCGTTAACTTTTGCATGTTACCATGTGAGTGAGCAATTGGTGTGCCTAGGGTAAGTAACAGTGCAGTGATAAGTACGGTGCTGTAATAGATCCAGGGACTCTTGCTCTGTGATCATAAATTGCCTTCACCTTTGCATATCAATCTGTCACAGGTGTTGAGGCCAGGTGATCTAGTGTGTAAGAATCAAATGTTTTGTGCCTCCGCGGTGCCGTAGAAGGGCAAATAAAATTATATGAATGCAGAACTGATCCACTGAATTGTTTTCCTTGCCAAGCTTTTGGTGACAGGCACTGCTTTGAAGTACAGGGAGCTATGCTAAGGGGACAATAACAATTACGAACCTGGCAAAATCCTTTCCTCACTATATTTGTATTTCTTCCTAAAGAAGCCGCTAATTCCACCAGTTTTTAGTATATTTTAAATACAATTCTTGCATTCTTGTTGGTAACAGAAAACAAGGTTTTCCTGGGATGCAAAGTGGTGTTTTCTGCCGTCCTGAAATGATGTGTTATAGCCGGCTGGCTGTAAATATTTTGGTTCTATTTACTCAGTATGAACTAGAACTACGAAACTAGACAAAAAAATTCAAATATATTCAACCAATTCTGAAATATTTCCTATTCAATAAAATACTACTTTTACATCAGTTCTGTGTATATTTGTGTCTCCAACAATGTTCCATGTGTAGACCTTATGTGGTTGCTATGGGTGGTTCTCCAGTAATAAAATCTGTTCAGCATTAAGCCTACCCAGTGACCTTCAGGACCACCCTTGTATTTTATCCCACATGTTCCTTGCTAACTGTTCCGAGCTCAATGCTACTTCACAATAAATGGTAATCAATTTCTTCTGCAACTGAATTCTACAAAAATGCATGCAAAATTAGCTTTCCTTTTCTGTAGTCTGGTAAGAGGATTGTTCCATGGTTAATCCTGTGACTGTCAGAAAATGGTGTACAACTTATTCAGTAGATTTCTTGCAATCCATTTTACTTCTTTACAGTTAAATCATTCCTTTCCAAGGAACTTCAAGAGCACCAATTGGTGGGTTGAAAGGTGTTATCTAGAGAGGAACTATAATGCGTCATTATGGTTCTTAATATGAAATGCCAGTACACTGGTGATTTTTCATTTTAGAGAATAATATCAACCTGCCTGTAAGCAAATCATTATGTTATGGGGTAGACCTGGTCTTATTTGTCTTTTATTATCTGTAAGTAATAATGGACAGGGAGAGGTCAAATGTGATCTTTAAGCTGGAGGGGTGATATTGACTTTGACTGACCATCCTGACAAGCAGGTGAGATGAAGGACAGTTGTAGTTTATTTGCATTTATGATCTGAGATAGCAATAGCAGTTTAAGGTAAAAGGCCAGGTGGAGAGATGCAGGTCTAGGTATCATTAAAACGGAAATGCAATTGAGGTCCTAACCAAAGAAATATTTTTTCATGAGAAAATTCTAAAAAAGAAGTGGGCAACTGATATGGTGTCACATTTCAGAGTAACACGGAAACTGAAGTTTAAAAGGTCTGCATTGCCCATGCTTTTCCAGTGATTAGCGAGACAGTCAGAGATTGTATCACTGATGCCCTTGTCTAGATACAAAGCTTGTCAACTCTACTGGTGGTAGGTATCCATCTACAGCACCACTGAGACACTGGCATTCTCTTACTGCTTTCATCCATGGCAGCAGGTGAAGGAATGAACCCCTGCTGGTTCCCATCTGGCAAAATGGCACCCTAGCTTGCACCCTAAAAAGGGGTGCAGCCAAATCGGTTTACACTGTTCCTTTAAGTCAGGAGAATTCAGTTGTGTGGACTTAAAAAAGTGTAAAGCCATGAAAATGCAGTATAACTGTATGATGGCATCTGTGTTTATGATAAAGGTTGAATAAGTCATTGATGCATATTTTGGGCAGTTTGTCAAATTTCTGTCGCACAGCCTGTTTCAGCATATCCTTAGTTAAATCACAGTTCTATCTCAGTTTGCACAAACATATAAACAACAATGGCATTGCGATGAGAATTACAACATTTTGTATATATAAAAGTACTGTGCTGTGTATATAAATATTTCCTTTATGGCATGGAAATTGTTGTTTTTTTTATAATGAGTGTCTGTGTTGTGTACAATTTACCAGGAACCAGGAAGACAAAAAAGTGACTGGAAAAATAGCGTAAGAATTAGAAAAGCAGCTGCGCACAAGTGATCCATCATCACTGTAGCTGTGTTGCCTGCAAATGTAAATGGTTATGGCAGGCTTCATTGTGGAAATTAAAAAAGAAAGATCAAGGATGTGTATTACACAGACCCTCAAAGGAATATTAACCTCTGTCCTTCATCATTCTCCCACTCGCATGCATAAAGAGCCCAAGGAAATATTTATTAGCATAATCTCAACAACTGAGTCATACCACCAGCGTTGTTCATTGTTTGAATGCGTTCTACAGAAAATATTAACCCCCTTTACTCCAGTGTACTGCGCATCTTCATTAAATGGCGAATGCACATTAAAGGGGCATTCCAACCATCATATGCACTTTAATGCATAGCTGAGTGGTCCCTTTAAATGTATATGGCTTCCCCTTGAAATGCATGGAGGCATTCGCCCTTTTCCCTTTTGTATTCTACAACCAGTGAAAAACCCTGAAAGTTATGAATGAGGCAGGCAGTCAGTACTGTCTGCACATGGACATGGGGGAGCTGCCTGTAGGCGAGTATATAGTGTAATCTTTTGCAAGCCAAATAGACTTAATGCATTATGATTGTTTGCACTTATTTTATTGTTATTGTTATAGTGTTATCAGAGTTATTTCACCTGTGCAATAGCAGTGGAAATGTTTGCAGGTTAACCAGGTTAGGCTAATGTTGGTCAGCAGTAATAACTCTGTGGCTCACAAACTATATAAGGCAGGAGACTGTGGACGTTAATTACAACAGAAGATGTAATGGGGCAAGAGTGGAGAATACAGACAGGGACAGTTATACATGCCGATACACTAGATTACAGGTAAGCAAGGGAGTCCACAGAGATGTCTCCTGGGTGGGGGTGAAGTGCCCCCTCTTATTCGCAATGTCTACATTTGAGCAATAACTTTATTTTGGACCTCTCAGAATTAGGTCCTGGGCATCAACTCCAGGTGTGGGGAGTTGTGTTTGGCTTTGCCCACTCCCCATCCTAGTTGTATTAATCCATTTCCACCTAGTTGAAGCATTGCCCCGTCCCCGTAGACAGCCAGCCTTCCTTTTCTGACTTTTGCCCTGCCCCCACCTACTTTCTACTGGGAGACCAGCCATGGGACATTGACAGGTATGAAAATCATACACAGGGAACACTGAATGGGGGAACCTGGACTTTTCGTAAGATCTACCAGGAGAAAAATCACTGGACTATGCACCCCATGAATACTCTTAGCAGTGAGTTAGTTTAAGCATCGGATAGGCATAAGTCTATGCTGAACACAACGACAAGTCATGGGCCGGGTAAGGTATGAGGTCCTATAAAAGGTAGGAAATGAGAGAAAAAGTTGGACTGGAAGGCCAGAATCTTAGTGTTTACTAGCCTTTGTTTTAATAGGGTCTCCTGATTGCAATAGTTCTACTGCTTTGAAGTAGGTAGCTCAGGTTCTCCTGTCATTTAAGCGATATACTGTAGTTTCATGTAGCCAATATCTGGATTGGAGCTGTAATGTGCCATCTGCAGACTTGCATGCCTAAACAATTCCTCTTGGGTGAATCAGATCAAGTGATAGAAAATAGAAATAGAAAATTATTTTGTTCTTATTCCCAAACAAAATGGCAACACCCATGTGCCTTTAATGCGGAAAACTAGATATACAGACAGATCGCAATTCATAATTGTACCAAAGGGCACTTAAAGAGTAATCATATGTAAAATTTTCCTCTTTAAAGAACATCAAACTGCAAAAGGTTTAGTAATAACAATTCAATTTTATGTGTTAAAGTAATTATTTTTAATCTCTGTCTCCATATCTCTGTTTCATAAATAAATACTGAAAGAATGTTTTTCTGATTAAATTCTGTGGATGTTTATTTATTCATGAATCTGGAACTTCAAACATGGTTGTCACATCAAAATTCAAGATTTGTTGTTCTTAGTGCGATGAGAAAGGAAACATCCCCATTGTGGTTAATGAATCAAAACGTATATTTCTGGTTTTGGAAAGTTTGTGATGACTGCTTCTCCCAATGATCACTTTGAGTGCTCATTCCTACAGTAGGACACTCAGAGTATGATGTCACCGTGAGGAAAAATGTAGAAGTTTGCTTGGCTGTTCGATAAAACATTTGTACAACAGATGAACATAGATGACCAGACATTTATTTGTTTTATTTCTTTCCCACAAACAAAAATGCTTTCTTCATTGTATTCTCACATAGCTTGGTTTGTAATGCATTTTAATTATATGACTCCTGGCCCGGCCACAAGTATAGTCATATAACTTGTAACTTAGGCAGCAGGCGTTAACATGTACAGATCACAGGGCCGATTATATAAGGAAATGTCCAAGCACAGAACAAAAAGGCAAAGGACCTCTGTTTAGGGTGCCTGGCCGGCATGATAGGATAGAGGGCCAGCTTGCAGAACAGAAGCCACCTAGAGATAACACCACAACATAAAGACACTCAACCCTGGAAGACTCTGGAAAGTCGTCACGGCTATAAAAACCCAGGCTTCGACCACAAACTTTGAAGCCTCACCTGCAGCGTTTGCAAGAACATGCACTGGCAGCCCAGGACGGATCCAGGGATCCTTGCAGCCAAGACGAGTGGATCTCGAAAAGACTGTTCTGAGGGGTTTCCCAGTCCCTGCTGAGTTGCGGGTTAATCAGCTAGAGGAGTGAGAAATACTTGGCTTGGTGATGTATTACTGTATTGACATTTGACACTATAACATTGATTGCTGTGATATTGATTGATTGCTTATATTACGTTAAAGTTATATACATGATGGGGAGCTCATACATAAGAGGAATACCAATAATAGTACATATATCATATTATTTATGTGAATTATAGTATATGCACTCACAAACAAACTTGGATAAACAAGCTCATCTCAAAAAAGACCTTACTTATGTGATATCTAAAAACAAGCAGCAATGTCATAAAAACATCCAGAACACTTACAGGATAAATTGTACATAGTATTTCAGTAAATGAATAAATATACATTAAATGAAACCAATAAATACAAATAAAAATGTGCAAATAGCAGAATCAAAGTACTTTATAGTCCTCAACGTGTTTTGCCACTCTCTGGCTTCATCAGGAGGAGGAAAAAAAATGCAATCACAACTATTTATATAAGAAATTACAGAATGTGTACACTGAGTGCCATTTTACTCAGCTTAATGCCAAGTATGATTTACGCAGGATATTTATGCTTAATGCCAGGCAGAGAAACAAAACACTTGAGGAACACTTGTGTAAAGACGATGTATCTATCATTAGGAGTGTCTGCCACTAGGACCTTGTATGTTTGAAATATGTCCTCATAGCTAATAATAACAGATATTATAAAAGTATTACTGCCAATACCAGCATCCCAGTGGTCCCTTGGACAAAAGTCCGCTTAAAGCTGGACTAAAGCTAACTACACCTTAGGGGTCCACAGACCTACGTTAAGCTTGATTATGCTTCTTTGCCATTTAGACTGTTCTCCTTTAAATTGGTCAAGCTTGTATGGACGGTCATGCTTTTGTGAAACAAGTAGAATATTTGTAGTACCTTTCTTAAACATGTGGAAGAGGTTGCATTGAGAGAAAACACATGACAGTCACAGGTAATATTTGCTTCCTTTGTTGTTCCAATCTTCTTCAATTTTGTACATTCTTTAAACTACAAGACTGGAGCTGCTGCCCCTTGTTGTCATCTTGAAACACTGACATTGGATACATCAAACATGTCGGTACATTAAACAAATTTGCTACAGATACTATCACGTTACCGGAGTGTATAATGAATAACTCAGCGCATGGCATTACCACACTGAATACAACAAAACTGATACTTAATGCTTTGTACATGCTTTGCTGGCACTAAGAATTAAGTTAGACATTTCTAACTACCCATTGAAGTGGTCTGGCTTTTCTTGCAGACTAAAAAAAGGCTGCTGGGATTTGAATTGACAAAAAGGAAACCACATTTTTTGCTTTATGGATTTAGAAAGGAAAATAAGATTTGAATGAGACAATCATTTACAAAGAGAAACCGATGCTGATCTCTAATAGTAAACAGACTCTACAATCCAGAGGATTGCGTGTAGGATATATGATCCCATAGAGGAATATCATTATTTTAATGCAAATGTAAGGCAATGTCATTTATAAGATCAGGTGTGGGGGAAAGTCACTGAGCGAATAGCATAACTATATCAAGTAGCAGCGACCCCCTAAAATGTTATAACTCTATGAGATCCCAACCTACATAGAAAGAACATCATCTCCCGTGAATGCTACAGTGACTTTGTGTATAGTTAGCAGGTGAAGAACTAACAAATCTGGGGTTTAGGAACATTAGATGAAATAAGTTTTCTTTATGACTTTGCTTCCAATCATTGACTCTTACCATCCTCATACCTTTCTCCACCCACCACCACCTTAGATAGTTAGACCACATTGCTTTGTATTTACATTTTTTATAGAGCTTCACCAAATTTAGTCGCACTAGTACAATAAAGAGACTGTGAAAATTAACAATATAAAGTGACAATGTACACAATTGACCATAGCTTTAACACATGGTACAAAAGGAAAAAAGGGCCCTGCTCTGGCAAGCTTACAATCTAGTCGGTGGTTGAGGGCGAGGTGAAACAGGAGCAGAGGACTGCTAGGATGGGTTGATAGGGTCCAGATGATCATTGAAGGTTGTTGGTCATTCAGATGGCTCGATTAGGATGATGGCAGCTGATTGCATGGGGAGATGGTTTTGCACTCCCTGCAGTTTTCCTCCAGTTTAACTCCAATGTAACTCTTATCTGTCCACTTATAAAGAGTCCACTCGGGGTGAGGCCACGCACATTTCCAATCAAGTTTGTTGCCAAGTGAGGCCTGAGAATTCATAGGGATATGTCACAAGTGGTCAGATATACAGTGTAGACTTTGTTAATGCTGTAAATGACTATTGTAACTGTAAACGACTGGTTTTTAATCAAATATCTTCATAGGGTACAGAAGCCCTTTACCAGCAACCATCACCCCATGTTCCAATGTCACTTTTGTTCGTTAATCCAAGGTTTAAGTTTAAAAGGCGTATTGATCATTACAAAACTTGCAATTATGTAACCGCCAGAAATGTCCTTTTTTTCTATAAAAAAAACCCCAGACACACACAAGCAACTCACTTGCCATGTGAAGCCACAGACTGTCTTTGATGCAGCTTTCCTGGCGAGAAGCCAGAAACTCCTGTACAATGTGACCTTACGTGACCCCGCTCAACCATGCTTACTCCGGGTGTAGGGACTTACCCCTACATCCATTCTACGGGTGCATGCCTCCGTCTATCTCACCCCCTCGGGATCCACCAATGACATATATTTGGAAAGCAGGTGTTAGTAATGATTGTACAATGCACTTTTTGAGGTAGCCTGCATGCTGGTGTGATTTTTGCCTCTCAAACTGAAAAAATCCTTTCAGTCATGCTCAGAAGCAAAATGACATCTTAAAGAAACATCTTGCTTTGTAAAAATGATTGATAACTGTATTCCTCGAATCCATATGGTGGAGTTGTTGAGTGAGAATATGCAGTGGGTAGATCAATAAATCAAAAATTAAGCGGTGACAGTGAATGAATGGGAAGAGCCCTACAGCCAATAGTGAGCATGGGGTTATATGCATCATAAACGAGGTGATGCATGTAATAAGTAAGTTCCACATCACTGTATACTTTGTAACAGTATCCAATATTACACATCTGCATATGACCCCATTAGACGTTAAACATATAGACAGGTAATAAATAATTCTGATAGATTTAAAAAGCTTCTCATTACTTCTGTGCTTATATTCAAAATTCACATATTATTCTTGTAATATCCCTATTGAAATTATTTTTCTATCTTTAAAATTAAAATAAACATGCCATTTTATGCGGAATATGTGTACATAATTTAGTATAAACTAAAAAACCCAATGGACTACATTTTATTAGGGTAAACACATGGTGGTAAACTACCCAGTTAGTTGTGATACAGCAACAAAAGAAATCCATCACAAATCCTACGTTGTTCTTAGTGGTTTTCTTCTGATTTTAATTCTATGCTGTTGTTTCCACTTGTGGACCAGCAGACATCTGGACCACAGAAAGTGCAAATCATCAGTCCTAAGATCATATGAACCTGGCCAAAACATCTTTGAAGAAAATTCTCGACAAATCTTTTTAAATTCTAAAAGCTCCGTAGTAAACCTCAACAAAGTTTTTTGCACTATATACATTTTTATTTAGCTTTTTCTGTCTTGAGCACACATTTTATTGGAAAGCCCTCCAGCACATTTTGACATCATCACCAAATTGTTTCATCTCTGTCATACTCACTGAAGCCTCCAAATTAAATTATTTTCGTGGCTTAGAGGAATACTTAACTATTCACTGTCTAAAGGTGTTTGAACTGTTCTGCAATGTATTAGTCAAAACCCCCTAACCCTCTTGGTCCCTAAAGTAATTTTTCTGGATGAAGGCACAGGAACCTTTTCATAAACTATGTGATTATGGACAAGGCAAAAACCCTACACCCCACTGAAGTCACCTCATACTTAGTTTGGTGGTCCTTGCTGAGGAGTCTCAATGCACTTCGAACATCTGCCTGCTAACCATAATCTATCAAGCCAAGATCTGGAAAATCCAAGGAGGCAGCCAATGCAATAAAGTGCTGGAAGAAGCAAACAGGGTGTTGGGTTGTACAGCTAGAGGCATTAGGGTTGAAAAGATCTGCCACTTTACAGATCTCTGGCTCACCTACAATATTGTGTAGCGTTCTGGAGAGCTCATCTCCAGAAGGATATTGACATTCTGGAGAGAGTTCTGATGAGGGCTGCTAATATGTTTGCAAATTGTTTGCAGGATAAAGAATAACAGCTAAATGAACTATATATATATATATATACTTTATATAATATCATATATTTAGTATATATAATAATATATTTTATATTACCTATATATAATATATATGTGTGTGGAAGGAGAAGATAAATACATTTTACAAAAATGTAAACACATAAAGGGATTTAACAGACTACGGGAGGGAAGTTTATATTCAGAGAAGAAACGTTAGAACAACAGGTCATCATCTAAAACTGGTTCAGAAATTTAGATGGAATGTAAGGACATTAAACTTTACTGAGAGGTCAGTAGATAAGCAGAACAGCCTTCTAACGGATATGGTAGAGGCTACTCCAGTGAGGGTATTTATACCAACCCAAGTACTGACTAAGGTTTAAAATCAGACTAGGCGGCTTATTTGATGTCAGATTCTACGTTTCTATATCTTGTTTTTCTCAGTGACTTTTTCAGGGTCTCTGTTTGCCCTGAGAATACAAGGAATATGCCTTACTTTCCACCTATCCAACATTAGCCTGTCTGTATCTAAAATACTATACATGAGCGTTTTGAGGATTTGTAGTAAGCACTTGGGGCTTCTATGATGGAGCACCGGAAGGTCATGTCACTGACTGCCACAGAGAAGGTCCCCTGCAGCGCTGCAGGGATTTGGATCTAAGTCTTATAGTCAGACCTCTATTAGAGTTCGGATTATAAGACGACCTTGAATATACGACCATGGGTATTTTTCAGAGCATTTGCAAATATGCTATTATTCAATGAATGTTTCAAAATTTAAATCTGTCGGATTTCAATCTCTTCTTTGATTTCCAATCTGTTTACATGAAGTAAATGTATTCTGTATTTTCCATGTTAACCTTTTGACACTTATTAAAAGACTTGATTTATAAAGAATGTTACATGCATGCCGATTATGATATCACTGGATACGTTGAACATGCTGGGTGATTTTATTTGACCTGTCATTTCGCGTTTTGGGTTCTGTTACAAAGAGATGTTCACTGTTTAAGGAATCCACATTCCTCTCATAGCAGGCTGGTTTGGTTCGAGCTACAGAGCTTTTTTTGTGAAAATCAATCATTGTCTTTTTATGTATAGAAAGTTCTTTATGGTTATTTATACGCTGCAAGTGCTTTTGTCTAAACTGATTAGCAGTTTAAGTAGCAGGCACTCCATTGCACATTATTAGTTAAGGGCAAACATTGCATACCATCTGGGCTATTAATCTTCCTCTTATGTTTAAAAAGAGAGTGGTATATAGTATATCAATGGAAATGAGATCCACTGTGCAAATTTATTTAACACATTTCTTTGGGCTTCAAATGCTGTGTTTCCAGACATTTCAGAAAACCAAGTATGTTACACCATCTTATATAAACTAACACTATGGTTCTCTTGCAGAAATTTCTGTGTTTTTTTTTTACCTGGAAAACATGAAATATTTCCCAAAATATCAGTATGTAAATATCTTTTTATTGAAATAAGCCTGTTGAAAGCCCAGGTTCCACTTAAGCCAACTGGTGAGGCTATATTTCCTTTGTAATAATACTTAGTTAGGGGTTTGAGTAATGATTCTAACTACACTACATAGAGGGCGCTTATACAAATACAAATGAATCAAATTAATCCGTTCTTTTCTTACGGACTGATTATTTTCCGTCAGGGGGGGTTGGATGTATTTTGCACAGATAAAGGTTGGGTATAGGAGTGATTAGCATTTTCCAATAGCTGATTTTTCAAATCAAATTTCCAAAAATGTAGATTGTTTTTTCAAATTATTATCACATTTTCTTATTATCTTTCCTTTATATAGCGCCAGTCATTTACACAGCGCTTCTTACAATAAAAGGTGTATTGAACAAGAATACAAGGGACAGAATTAGAATTGAGAGACTAAGAGAACTGATATATTAGGTAGAGAAGAGGGCCTGATACCCACAAAGATTATCACAGATTGAACTAGACTATAGTAATTTATAAAATTTACTAGACTGTAAATACGCAAATATTTGTGGAGGAAAAAGAGGTGAAGAAATGCTTCTCTTTCTCTGTGAATCTGATTTCATTATTCTGGCTTTTCTGAGTACTTACACAAAAGGGCAGAGCCACGGGGACAGCCTCTTCCACGTTGGACGAAGAAAGAAGACACGTGGAGAAGTGGACAAGACAGAAGAAAGAAGAACAATAAGAGGCAAGAGAAGAAGTGAAGCTGTGGGAAAGGCGACAGGGATGTGTAAGTGGTTTGTAAAGATTATTATCCACATTCTTATTTAATAGAAAATAATTTCACACAGCAAAGCTGTGTGTTTTTCGATATTTTAAACAGATTTCACTTGGTGTGGTCACATTATAATGCTAGCACTGTTGCAGTATGCATAAACCACAGTTTGTGAAGATTTTTGAAGATATTTAAAGATATTTAATTTAAAAATTGACACTAGGAAGCTGACACACATGCTAACACTATGTGCTCATACACTCTAACACCACACACTAGCACATGCACACTACACAGTATCACACAAGCCAACACCATGTAGTCATGTGCTCACACCATATGCATGCTTACTTGGTGTATAGAAATGAAGAAATGAAAAGGTCTGGTCACAGGTCTGGTTTGCAAGAATATGTATTTAACCTTCATTCTTAATTATTTTTCATTTCAAATCCATTTTTAAACAAAAAGCAGTTGTTTTTTAAAATTATGTGAAAGAGGTTTTATGTTCACATAAGAGATAACTTTGTAGCCCAATTTTAAACAGGTTTTCCGGCCTCAGTTGAATTTAGGATGCATCCTGCTGAACACATTCTTCGCATTGGAAGGGGGCCTTCCTGTAGACATAGCAGATACTGTGTCATACGGCTTCCACTACTTACCACATCTGGAGTCCTCTCAGAACTTCTATTAGCTGACACATAAAAATGCTATTAAAGCTATTATGCACTAAACTGGCACAAGACATCTTAACATATATATATATATATATATAGACACTATATAATTATACTTTTGGTCAGGGGAGAAATAAATGAAGAAGGAATTAGCAAAGTGTTTTCTTCAGTGCTCGTTTTCGCTTTTTGGGTACAGGGCAAAAGGAAATGTAAACCAAAGGAAACAGAAGAATAGCCTAAGAGAGGGTGTTTGCAAAATGCAAAGGGGGTAATAAAACAGTCAAGGACTAAGAGAATATAAAAAACTGCCACTATGATCCCCACGACTAGAACCGTATCACATTCAGTGGTGTATTTAGGCTTCAGGCCACCCTAGGCCTGACCCAGAGCAGCACAGATACCCTTCAGGACTCACCTAATAGAAATGGACTGCAAAAAGGCAGTTCGGACATGTGCCTAACCTGATTAGCCTGATTAGGGAGAGGTTTCATGGTTGTACCACCTATTCACATACCTGGTAATTTCACAGGTCAGACTACACAGAGCCCTTCCACCTTGGGGGTGTGGCTTGGTAAGGGGGGCAGGGCTAGCCATGCGCGTGGGTGGGATTAGCTGCTGATAATGGTGGGACTAGTCCAAAGTAGCTCAGAATTGTATGGGAATGTAAAGAGGATAGGGTGTGGAGTGGGCACCATGAAGAAAGAGCAGAGTGACCCGGAGACTCAGGGAAGCAGCGATTTACCTGGAGACTCTGAGTGAAAACTCAGGGGCTCCCAGGGATGCATAAATGTTCTGTGCACTTGTGCCTTTACTCAGCACATTTTCAACTATCTAAATAAAGATATTAACCATAGTAAATAACTTGCAAAGAAAATGCTTGGCTCTCTGCGAGAGCTTGGAGGAACTTGACAGTGTTTTATGAGTTTCTTTGATGTTTCAAGAAAACATTTTTTAAGTAGTGAAAAACTATAGGAAACTATTATGCTTATTAAAGAAGACATTCGATACTGGACATGTCGGCTTGCATAGTTTATTTGGCAGAGTTAGTTTTAACAGTGAAGCAATTTAAAGCTCTCTAACAAATGTTACACAATAGCAAGTTTACATTAAACACAGTGACTGTGTCGTCTGCCAAAGATGTTTTCTTTAGCAGTTGCCTGAGATGTATGAAACAAAGGGCTATTGTTGCTAACACTAGGGAAATCTTTAATTTGAATGGTCTAAAAAAACCAATGGAGCAATAAATTGGTTAAAACGACTATTTTTTTCATTTTGTAAGCTGATATGCTTGTGTTAGCCACAGTTGCCTCTGCAGATTATAAACTGTACAAAATTGTTCTTCCTTCCAAAATCTCAAATAATAGTTGTGGTTGGAGTGAGCTAACCTGTTAAACAGTGAGTTGGAATTAAATTAGTACATCTGCTTCTACATTTTGTGAGCTATGTTTTGGCCAAAGTGATCATAGATTGTGTTATTCCATGTTGAAGTTTTTTTTTTGTGTTTCATTTCTGGTCTATTCATTTCCAGACAACATTTTTTTCTCATGGTATCCCTACTTGGTTCCGTGCTTCTGTTTCTTCGTCTTCTTTGCTTCTTGCTCTTCTCCCAGCTCTCCACTGCATTTTCCTGGCATTTTGTAAGTAGTTCCACAACAGAGCCTCCCCCAATTAGAGTAATGGGGGAGAGGTTGTTCCCAAGGTGGGTTCTGCCCTGTTGCAGAAATACTTGAGGAGGCCAAAAATAATGCAGACGGATTCACAGAGAAAGGGAAGTACAGAAAAACGTCTGTACCTGGCAGAGCTGGATTAACACTCCATGGTACCCTAGGCAAAGTACCAATTTGGGACCCTATGGTACTATTTAGCCCTGCTGCACAAGACCCATGCCTTTGAACCTCTGCTC
Organism: Spea multiplicata; assembly: GCA_009364415.1. NCBI lineage: Eukaryota > Metazoa > Chordata > Amphibia > Anura > Pelobatidae > Spea > Spea multiplicata. The sequence goes on along the minus strand of VKOC01000001.1, from coordinate 53,643,387 downwards.
TAAAGCTGGGCTAGAGTCTGTAGCAGGTATTGTGAGTGGTGGATCACTCACTCACACACAGCATCTGCATGTATGATCAATTCCCTTTCATATACAATAGCCATGTAGACTTCCAAACAACTATATAGACTGTGTGACAAGCAAAAGTAAGTGAACCCTTTAAATTACCAGCATTTAGGTATACATCTGTCTTAAATAATAAGTTACAATCTAATTTACAGTAATGAACAAACATAATATTTTTTTAACAAATAACACACAAATGATTGTGTTCTTATCCAGACTGAAACATTCACAGTGTGGGAAATGTACATGACCTTCAAAAGCTAATTGGAGTTAGCAAGCCTGTAGTCCACACAATGAAATTGGGTTAATTTGGAGTTTGCTATTCTCAAGAAGCATCTGCTGATGTGAACCATGCCTCAAAAAAAAGAAATCTCAGAAGACCTACAATCAAGAATTGTTGATGTGTATAAAGCTGGAAAGGGTTACAAAGTATTTCCCAAATGTGCATTAAGTTCGATCTAGGACTTGTTTTTGGGATATATGTCTCCTTATAAACAATAATCACTGTTCTTGAGCCTTACTACCCAAGTTAACCACGTTTTAAGACACATTTAGTGACTTTAGGGACCCTCAGATGAAGAGAGGGTTGTCACAATATACCTGTGATCATCCCAGACCATAGACAGGAGCCTTGGTTGCCTTGTGAATGATCTGACTGTGTATCCACAAAGGACAAGTATTCCTCTAAAACTTTTTGGTTTAAACATTTTTGTAATCATACATTTAATATGTCTTTGCTGAACAGATGTGCTTGCTATTTATAGAGTTAGGTAAAACAGATGTAGGCATCATTTCATGCATTTTTCTAATGAATTAAGTGTGGTATATATTCCCTTAGAGGCAAAAGGACTTATATAATAAGCCACCCACAGAGCCTGTACTTCTGGAATCTGTTATTCCCCCTCCTTAAATGCCCCGTTGCTGTACATAGCTTAGCGTGGATTACACGTCCGTTTCAGTTGTCCAGTTAAAACATATTCTAATCGCTAGTATCTAAACACGCAGCTAAGACGGTCCCAAAAATGGTGAGAGGCACACCAGCCTTTGCTCTCGCACCCTAGTATACTAGTCTTTATCAATGTGCAGTTAATTTGAATCAACGTTCCCTTAGGACATCTCTCCAATGAGTGAATATGACACTAATCTGTAACCCATGAAAGGAAACTGATAACCAAATCCTGAAAATCCAATCTGAAAGGCATTATGCCGTGGATTATCCTATACTCCGCGGCATTCTTATGAATTAAGATAATACACGACTAGCAGCTGTTCACAGATTGTGGACTGATTCTGGAAGAAAGTGTACATGCAAAGTAATTAACGACAACTCAAATGAACTGTGCTCAGCACTGGACTTTACGTAGGCTGCCTAAGGATAATGGGATTTAACAACAGCTAAAAAGTTCCTTGTTGGATTTCCATTACTCCCAAATTATGACACTTTATAGAAAAAAGCACATACTTACTTACTATAAGAGATAATGATAAGTGTGCTGCATTATACAAAAATACACGTATATATATATATATATGATATATATATATATATATGATATATATATATATATACGTAAATAAATAAATATATATGTATACCACAATACATTTACTCCTCCTGTTGTGTTTTTCTTGCAGAAATGTAGAGACTTCAAACAGAAGTGAAATCTGCTCTTAAGTATTATGTAATGAGATAATGCTTACATTGCCAAGATTTGCTGTAAAACATTATGATTTATAGCTACCAGTCAAAGATTTGTTTAATGTAGATGGCCAAATATGAGTGTTTGTATATAGAAGCAAAGTATGTTTTTTATAATAAGAACATTTTTTGTATTACTTTGAAATCTTTTGCTACAAAATACTAACGTCTTCTTCATATATGATGAGAAACGCAGAAAGGAAAAAGTGACTATTCTTTCATTATATCTATACTTTTGTTGTTAGATTATGCTCGAGTCTCACAATGTGTTGAACAGTCAGATTTATGAGTAGAATATGTCCTAAGTATGTCTTTACTGTTTGGGACTCAAATGGATAATTTCCTTCTTCCTCCCCAGATCTAGGAGCTCAGAATGTTTAATGGGTATGGTATTACAAAGGTCAGCTCCTTAGATGAACCACGTCTTCAGCCCTGATATGCAAATGGATAGGGAAAACATGGTGGTGTCAATATAGAGGAGCGGAATAAGGTAGGCAGCAGCCTAACTGGCCTAGTACAGAGCTGTACTAGGCCAATTAGCAGCAGGGAGAAGTCATCAGAGATGACTTGCCTAGACCCTGTGGTGTCTCTTTTAATATTTCTAATGATTCCCATGGTGTTGGCCATGACACTACAGCAAACAAATGTCCAAACGTCTTTTGGGACAATTAACAAATAGACATTGTCAGTGTAACAGCGCTCACATCGAACACCACCGCTATGTCTCTGTCAGCTTAAAGATGGTGATGCTGGTTCCAGCTGACAGAGGGTAAAATCTGAGGATGTTCTCTGCCATCCTCATCACAAAGGACCACTGTTTTGAGGACAGCATAGAATGAGTCCCTGTTCATCTCTAATATATATATATATTAGCTTCAGATAACTATGCAATTAATTAATACAAGATATTAAGAAATTGTTTCGTCGCTACGGTTCTGGGAATTTACAAATGATTAGCACAATTAATCATTTTTACTTTCATTGTTCTTCTAATCTGTTAGTGATGATAAATGCTCCAGCACTTAACTAAAGTGGGTATTTTCAGCAACGTATTTACCTTTCTCTGCCCTAGGCTCCAACTAGCTGCCCTGCTCGTCAGTCAGCATCTGCACCACATTAAAAGGCACAATGTGGCTTAAAGACATGGAGAACCAATATATTACTTTATACCCGGTGCTCAGTGTTTTAAAGGTTTCTAATGTCGTCTGTGGAGGTTGTGTTGAGTTGGCACAGCTTTGATAGTGTAAGTGGGCCTGTTGGGAAGATTGATGGCTCATTAACACAGTTAAGTCGGTCCCAAAAACACCAGCCTTTGCTCTCCGGCCCAAGTATACTAGTTTTTATCAGTGCATCAATAAAACTGCGCGTAGTTAATTTGAATCAACATTCCCTTAGGACATCTCTCCAATGAGTGAATATGACACTAATCTGTAACCAACTAAAGGTGATACTGATAACCAAACCGAAAGAGCATATAGATTTCATAGAATTATCCAAACATACAAAATAAACACAAATTTGTGAAATGCTGTTTATTAGCCTTCTCACGCAGTGATAGTTAAAACTGATCTGCCACTTTTCCCAAATACTACATTTTATATTTCTGTATACTAAATAAACCTATGTAATGGAATTTGAAAATTAGAATTAAGAATAAAATCACCCATAGTATTCATACCAACCAGATACCCCTGCAAAAAGCAAAACGTAATAGCCTCAAATTTAAGGATGGGATGGAAACCAAGTCTTCAAACAAAAACATTTTACATTTGGACAAGGTCAAAATTATTAGTATTAGTGAAAGCATCCAGCACAACTAATTAGCACAATGCCTGTACAACAGCACAATGCCTGTACAATTACTATCATGCTAAGTTTAATAATTTGAAAGCAACAATGATATACTTTACAAAACATGGATGTCTAGTCCAATACTGTTTGAAATAGGGTAGGAATCTATATCACTACACGGGAAAAAATAGACAAACAAAACTCTCCTACCATATTTCCCCTGATTTTAAGCTCATGAAATAAAAAGACTGAGCCATCCCAAATGAAAAGAATTCCATAATGACTATGCCTTTAGGTCTTTGTGTTACAAAGATCATCTGTTGCTTCAGAGTTTTGCATTTGGGTGCATACCAAGAGATAACACACAGCCTATTTATCACTACATCAAAGATTTCACATGGACTCCTAGAGTTGACCCAAGTGACATGGCCTACAACCCCCCCCCCCCACGGTTCTGTAAGGTTATATGTTCAAACAGTTCTGGAAGCAAATATGACATTATACATTTGAACACTGTATGTGGTATGGACCGTGAAACCAATAAAAGTGAATTATACTAGACTTATCTATCTTCTTTCTTCTATCTTTGTCCACATGTGGACCTTATGGCAAATTAGCGGCGCTTTCCGGTGATGTCCTCTTCCTCGATCATCCGATCTACGAGAATGACAGTGTGAAACAGTGAACGTGGGCAACGAATTTCATTCCCGAATTAAAAATGACCCCCAGTTTTTGTCCGTAACAAATGGGCAGGGAACTTAATATTTTGCCCCTAAACGAATGGGCCAAAAACAAGCCGAAAAGGTAATCCAAATAATTTTTGGACCATTTGTACATGTCTAAATAATATGCTTGTTTAAGCCACTCTTTTGATAATATAAAGAAACCATTTTTAGGTTCATTGGAGCCATTTTTCCTTCCCAAAATAATTTTATTGTTATTTGGTTTGTGTTGTTAGTTTATGTTGTAATGCAGCCCTGAGGGTAACAACACACCCTTTAAGTCAAAAACTCAAGCCCCTTAATGTTATCCAGCCTCCAGCATGTAGGAGAGTGGGGAAATCATCTATATTCCGGGAGTGTGCATATTTGGCAGACTACTGTGCCAATTACTGTAGATTTAGACCTAAACCTTCTATTGGTATGATTATCAAAAGCCACAGCATGACACAAGACATCTCTCCTCAAAACTGACATTTGAAGCGAGACTCTTGCATAGATTTTTCTGTCCTTTTGCATGGATTTCTAGACTTTTATTATCAGACCGTTTAAACTAAGTACATCTTGTTGAAATGGAAGAAAACCTTAGAAACAGCTCCAATAATTTCCCCCTTCAAAGAAGACATTTTTCCCTCGGTGACACCGATATATGCTTTGAACTTGCCCTAACCTACAATGCCCTGATTGTTCTGCAATTTATGTTATCTATATTAGAAGGAAATGGGTCAACAGAAGCAGCAGCAAACAGACCCTATTTATTTTGGTGAACCATGAAAATGTAACTTTAATAAAATATAAAAAAAAACCTCAGACAAAGACCTATCTGTCCTTCTAACTTATTGCACTGTATGAACATATATCATCAGATGCTACTCAATTCCAGTCTGCTCCAGGACATATCAGGTGCAAAGGAATATCTGATATATTCAATCATCCCGCCGTCACAAACAGAGATTGTATCATTCATTTTATCCGTCGATGAAGTTTGACTTCCGGTTCGCTTAAAAGGATTTGGGAAAACCATCTCAGCAGACTGCTACTATTAAATAGTGGATAAAATGTAAAACACTGACCTTTTTATGCATTAATACAACAATAAAACTGTAACACTTACAATGTATATTATTTCTAGTTTTTTTACACAGATTCATTTAATAAATTAAATCTTCAATAAAACGTATTTGTCTGCATAAATATATTTTATCAGTTAATGTTCTAGATGGAGCTGTTAATTTGACATTGAGCATGTTCATTTAGGATGATTTAAATAAAGCTGGGATGGTGAACACATTTTTTAATTTTGCTTTAAAGCTAAAATGAGACATGCAGAATTTCTCAAATGTGACCCTATGTCTTTATTGCCCAGTATCCTGGACACCCTGTACACCTGCGAATTAGTAATGTGCCAGCACCGGGCAAGCTTTGCGGTACTCAGTAGCGTGCCAGGACTACATTCTTTCCCAACGTCCCATAATACACCAACACCTTTAAAGCAATATCCCCCATAGGTTGTGTTGACTGCAATTCAAAAGCCATTATAACTTATTAATTACAATCCAACCCTTTGAAGGGGGCTCACAAATTGAATTTGGTCTCCGAACACCTTTTTTTTTTTAAAAAAGATTGAAAAACACCAAATTGATTACGGTCTGTGTAAGGAAATCAGTAATATATTCAACAACAAATCTCCATTGCATATTTGAGCTGCTCTTTTCTTTGCCGTGGAAGTAATCCTCGTATAAAATAAAAGAAGGATGCCCTTTGTGGGTCATGCACATGGCAAATCCTTCCAAGGAATTGAAAAGCCGCTCTGAAGTTGCCATGGCATTTCATTCAGACTTTGGGCAATCTTAGTTGTTCCTGAGAGAAGATTTATTCTTCATTTGAAGTGAGTGTAAGTCTGACAATGAGTCTGTGTGACACAGGATTAGCAGGCAATGGGTGACCTATTCATGCAAATGTGCTTCCCCAAGATTAGATTTAGGATTGAATAGTCTCTGATCCCTGTGTTACAAACCCCTGTAAAACCGAGAACTTGCTGTTTTTTTATTCTTGACCATGTACAAAAAGAATGGTATTCATGTTCAACAAGAATTGTTAAATATTTTTTTTTTTACACTTATATAAACTCTCCGATCTTTAATATCGTTCTTTCTAAAATATAAATTAAATGTATATTATACAAGCGATCTTGCTTTACAATATCTTCTTTCAAGCTCAGTGTGGGGTAAATAAAGAGGATTCGTGTTGTGCTAAGACCGCCATTGATTGACATTATCCTCTGTGATGATATTCAGTAGACTTCCTGCTGGGTAGATCCAGTTGCAGAGCTCTATGAAAGGTGAAGAATGACTCGTTTTTGTGTCACACTGCTCCTTCCTGTAATACCGAGACAACCAAAATGGCTTTTTTTTTAACAAACATAAAATAAAGGCAGGAATAAACATATAGCTCATGTTGTATAATAAAGGACAGGATATTGATATGTAAGCCCTATGATTAATTGGGGGCTTTGAATACCATGGGATTAAAAAAAGTAAAAAAATACATTTTCTAGTCACTACATTTTTTTTCTCTTTGACTTTCAGATGGGTGAGCAAGGCTTACCTTTTAGATGCATAATGTACAATTTTTAGCACATTTAATCCTGCCATGCATATATCATAATGCTGATAGATAGTACCCTGCCATAGCTTCACTCCCACCCAATACATAATACGTTGTTGTTCCACTTCCTCCTCTGAATTTGACACTTTTGTAAGTACGGTAAATGCAGCGTTCGAAACATCAATCCTAGTACTATGGAATGCCCAAATAGTTCCCAGAAAGAAATCTGAAATCGTGTAAAGTTTTGCCTCACTGTTGCTAAAGAAACCAAAAATGAATGTTTCCGTGTTATTTTAAGTTAAAGCCTACAGATTAAAAGGAAAAAAAAATGACAGATCTTCTAAGGTTTGTTTACTTAACATACTATAGACCTCAATTAATATGGAACGGCACTTTTCATCATTCATCATTAAAGGCTTTCTGCTCACCTATATGCTTTCTAAAAAAAAAAAGAAAAGAACGGCATTGTTTTTAAGGGCAGTTCTGGATTGACACCTGCAAACTTGTTTAGTTTTTGTGTTTTATGCTATAATGTATATATATAATGATCTCATATTTTATGTGCTGTTGCACTTAAATAAAAGTTCATGGCTAGCTCCAGCCTTAGATTCATTGTTTCTATTAGATTTGATTGGAAAGTGACAGGCAGTAAGACTATTGGACACTTTTGATATATTTATTGTTTTTACTTAAGAAGTTAACGTTATAGCATTAGAGTGAAAGGGGAAATATTTTCTGGGTGGCAGGGCTACTTTAAGTTTAAAGTAAAAAAAATGTTCCTTTTGTTCCTCTTGTGTTTCTTTTTTCTTTCCTCCATCCTTTTTTTTAAAGGAAACATATGTTAGGCATTGTTTATGAATTTAGATCAAAGAAAAACAAAACCTCCCTATAGATTGTGCAGCCAATATGCTTTTGTTTAACTGATTACATATGTGAGAACTGAGAAAAGTTTGAAAAAGAAAATATAAGCTCACTTAAGATATGTCAGCATGTTTACCTCTTTTGGAGTAAAAGCAAAAAAAAAAGCAAGGCTCTTTGTTCTGGGGCCTTTTTAAAGAACGCTAATTGTATTGTTCTATACCTTGTATTGTCTTTATTTTCAATAAATCTGCGGCATAATAAATACTCATCAGATCTTTTTGCTACATGCAAACTTTATAACAACTCAAAAGTGGTTTAATTCTGCTTCCAGCCAGTAACGCCCATCACGTGACCCAAGGATGCTACGGAGAGATAACTAAAGCCAAATATGAAACTGAGCACATAATACTCGCCCCCCAGGGCAATTTAACTTTTAAACGGAATATATATTTTTCATATAAACAACATATTAAAAAAATAAGATACAATGATTCAAGTGTAACAAGATGATATACCTAAAAATTCCATAATGCCTATCAAGAAACTATACACACTGAACTAAACTTGCAAGGAACCTTTACTTGGAATCTTGAGTGATTCTGTTCCTGCTTATATTATGTAACTCCCAATTACCCTAAAATAGGGTGAAATATTGAATACTACATAGCACTCATCAAAGAACACAGGCCAGGGTTTTGTTACTGTTCTAGAATAAAAAGTCCAGTGCTCTCTAATACCAGAGGCAGAAAGTGGTTGATATTCTTCTATACCAGACAAGAATATCTTTCAAGATATAAAGCATTAGGGTCACCATGACTATTTTTGCTAATGTTCTTGGCTCTGACCCACAAATACTTACTTACAGAGGACCAAGTGCTTTATCTGTTTATACTCCTGGTTGAATGTACTGTATATTAAAATAATGTGAAATATGGTATATATGAAAACATTCATTTGGAAATGACAGCAAACTATAGAAATAATTCTTCTATTTAGTTCTCTCACTGTTAGCAACAGGTCATTGTTTTGAGGTGAAGCAGGACACAAAAACCACCATTCAGATGCCTATCCTTAGAAATAACTTCACTCCCATAGAAAGCTTCTTGAAGTATTATTATTTACATTAAATATCTTTAAGGGAAACTCTCACCATTCTTTTACTAGTATTAGATAAAAAGTCAATTTTCAAAAATGTGTGCTCTTTTCTGTTTTAATTTTTTGCATAATGTTTTCAGATAACCACATATCGGCCACTGGTATACACCGATCAGACATAACATTATGAGCGCCTGCCTAATATTGTGTAGGTCACCCTTTTGCTGCCAAAACAGCCCTGACCCGTGGAAGGATTGGACTCTACTAAACCTCTGAAGGTGTGCTGTGGTATCTGGCACCAAGGCGTTAGCAGCAGATCCCTTAAAATCTATAAGTTGCAAGGTGGGGCCTCTATGGATGCATCCTGGTGCCATGTGTACTCCAGATAAGCGACGCACTCAGCCATCCACGTGATGTAAAAGAAAATGTGATTCTTTAGACCAGGTCACCTTTTTCTATTGCTCCATGGTCTAGTGCCCAATGTAGGAGCTTTCGGCAGTGGACAGGGGTCAGCATAAGCACCCTGACTAGTCTGCGGCTATGTTGTCCCATACACAACAAACTTCAAAGCACTGTGTGTTCTGACACCTTTCAATCAGAACCAGTATTAACCTTTACAGCAACTTGAGCTATAGTAGCTCGTCTGTTGGATTTGAGCACATCGGCCAGCCTTTACCCCCCCCCCACGTGCATCAACGAGCCTTGGTCACCCTTGACCCTGTCGCCAGTTCACTGCTTTTCTTGGAAAACTTTTGATAGTTTTAAGGTACTGATGACTACAAGAGGTGCAGTTTTGGAAATGCTCTGATCCAGCCATCTACCCATTACAATTTGTCACTTGACGAAGTGGCTCAGTTCCTTAGGTTTGCCCATTTTTCCAATTTTCCAATTGTCTAATATATCCCACCCACTGGTCAGGGGCCATGATAACAGGATTATTGGTATTATTCACTTCACCTGTCAGTGGTCATACTGTTTTGGCTGATCGGTGTTCTAGCTGTGTTTTCTTGGCCCAATCTACTAGACAAACTCACTGACTCATTATCAGACTGCCTTGTGTTAAACAAAATCATGGCTCAGTATTAATCATTAAACTGACTTTCACTGTCTACGGAAGAAAGGATATTATTGTACAAACAGATCTTCATTAGCATTGCCATAAAGAATCAGCTACTTGTTATGTTGGAGCAGGAAAGTCACTCAAGATGTTTATTGGAGCAAAATGAATTTTTGCCAATGCTAACCAACATGTATAAAGCACTATATTCCCCTTTAATGACAGCTTACATTACAAAAGTCAGTATGTAACACCTTATATAGTTTTCTTTTCATTGATGTCCTTGGATTAGTTTAGTTAACTCTATGTTCAGGTTGCGCTTGAGTTTAACTTTTACATTCTGAGCCAAGTTACCACATTTCAGACACGTCCTAAGCGTGGTGTATATAATATGCAAGCAAAGAAAAACCTTTTATGTTTGTTTTATTTTAAAAATGCCTTGTTTTCTTGTGATTCATTTTTAGTAGCAGAGAAATTATAATAAAAAAGGCTCGAAGCAATAAATGGCAATTGCTGTATATGTCATAAATCTTTTCACTTGGCTATACAAACTCACAACTGTTTTCCTCTTTAAGTTTTTAGTCTCACAGGGCAAATGTTTTAGTGAATGTGATTTCACCAGTGTTAGGTACAGGTTTAATATGTTGCCATCTCAATATGAGATATTTAAGGCCACATTTGTAAATGGCAATTTGGACATTCTCACCTTTAGCTCAAGATAATAATAATAATAAGTATTTTATTCTATTATTATTAGTATGCAATTTGGATCAGAGAGCTTTAAACCAGAATTGATCTGTATACATAACCCCAGAATGTCTCTTTATGTTCTTCAATCAATGGATATATTGGATACCTGTATAAGTACCGTATTTTCCGGCGTATTAGACTCTAAAATATAGAGTTTGGGCTATACTCGTTGTATAAGACTACCCCTCTACCCAGTATACAACAACCAGCCAATCACGGCAAGCGAGGTACCTTACCGGTGATTGGCTGGTTGTTGTATACAAAGCCTGCTTGGATTGGGTGGGTCAGCTCTCCCTAACATATGCCTGTCCACACACACATGTATAGACATACACTGCCCTCACACACACCTTCCTTTACACACATATACACGTACACACCAGCTTCTGCTTGCAAAAATATCTAAAACTTGAAGAAGTTAAGCATTCCAAGTAAGCTCGTTAAGCAAGGTGCTACTCACCTGTTTCTGTAAGTGAAATTGTTATGTTAGATACTACTTGTTATGTCCTGTTCTACGGAACTTGATGGTGCTATAGAAAACAATAAATAATAATAAAAATACCCGGAGTATTTCAATTGACCCACAAACCTTTTTTCTTCTCTAAGAGAACACAAAAGGTCTATCTTTTATGAATGACATCCATAATATCCTACGGTCTTAATAGGTCTCTCCTGTTTTAGGGTGATATTGTACATATGGATGCATTAGGAAAGAAAATCTAAATTATTGAAATAATGGTTACTTGTTCTTTTTATTAATCCAGAAAAAAATAGTTTTGCATTTAGCCTAAAAAATATAACTGTGAACTATTTTGGTTTCTATCTGAGATTTTGTGACTGATTTCTTCCCACTTTTGCTACTCAAAGGTATTAGGTATACTCCTAAGAGTTTTAGGAACTAGGAAAAGACTGAGTTCAATTATGTATCACAATAAAGTCCTCCCAGAGAAAATTAAGTACATCATTAAAAGGGAATTAACAAAATTGTGTTTTAGAGCAAATATACAGCGCTAGAAGAAAAATAATCATTCCTTGTCCATAATAAAAAGTAATGAATTACTCAGTTTGCATACCAAGCTAACCTACTAATCCAGAGAAAGGTAAAACAAAACAAAACGTGAAGGACAAAGGTAATCAATTATATCAGTGACTTTATGATGTATAATTGGTATGTCTAGTGTGGCTCTTGCAAGTTAATGAATCTAAGTAGTGGAGAAGTTGATGGATAAACATGGTTCAATTACAACAGGGAATAATGGCAGCTAATGAAGTAGGGATCAAAAATCAGCCTGGCCACAAGCTAAATGTTACGTTCAACTGTGCTTTGATTCTTTCTCACAACATCAGTTTTTTCAATGTTAAATACACCTATAGTAGGTTTCTTCATATATGATAAACAATGAGAAACATAAAACACATTTTGGAAACAGTTCTTAATTTTGTAATGGTTGGTAGTTGTCTAAATGTGATAATATGATAATGGTGGGGAGACTTTATTGGTAGCGTTACGTGAAAAGTACATTTTCGCCCTGTCAGAGTTAGTCATTATCCATAGTGATAAAGATGCTGGTGCTCCCTCAACCTTTAGCTGTAGACCTAGTTGGCCTAAACCAGCATAAGCCTCTCATTATACATCTCCATCCCAGGCCTGCAATATTTCTGAGAATTTTAAAGAAAACTGCATACAACATATTTTTGTCACTCTGATTTATAAAATTATAGTGAAAAGCGAAGCTCACTGGTCGGCAGGATTGTCATGGTAATAAGCACCACTGCTGCGCAAACCAGCAAAATCAGGTTGATGTAAGAGGTCTCTCGTCACTTCTGTCTAGAGAACAATTATCCTACAGGTAATTAGCTACCATATTAGCTGCTTTTGGACAGCCCCTCGCTTTACAGGTAACATGTCTTTATGTATAATGTTCCTTATGACTGATGTAGACGTAGCCTGCAAGCGAGTACCAGAGACTATTTGATTACCATCACCACTATGCACAATAGCCCTTTCATTAGCTCCACCAGGTAGCATCTGCAATGATGGGAAGTCAGTCTGGGATGGTGCTAGGTGTGCCTTCAGAGTATTCTCAACTTAAGGAGCGTTTTTGGTGCTCTGATTCCTCCTGTCTTGTGTTCTATCTGAACTCACTATTGCTAAAGCTTCTCTCCAAAGTGTCATGCCAAAAGTAGTTTCATGGAGATTATGTGTGGATTATCCCGTAAACAGTGCTAATTGTTTGAAAGCTTAGACATATACATGTTGTCAAATTCTGGCAGTCACTGTTTGCCGTGTTCTGTACTCTGCAGTCCTTTTTATCCCACGTCTGTTTAGTTCAGTTTAGAATAACTATAGACTATAGAATGTATCCTTGAAGGTCTGCATGACCCCAAACATGCCCAACAAATGGAACCTACCTCCTGCTCACCTTCTTCTGACATATACAAAATATGGTTGTTACCAGCCCAAGTACTAGCCTAGTTCTCAAGGTGCCTAGCAGAGGTACTAGTTCAAAATACCCAGTGTTTCATGGTGCTAAGAAAGCATTTATATATTTTTATTTTTTATATATGTGTGAATATGCATGCAATCAAAATATTTTTTGGAATGTTTATCGACAAATAGTAATGGTTTCTAAACTTTGCTTTATTTATTACCTGTATAAATTGTGTGATGATTAGTGTTAGCAACGGCAGCGTTAATCAAGGCAAAGAATGATATCATTATTAATATGTTTTTTTCTTTTAAGTATAGCGCTACCAACAATTTACGCAGTGCTTCTTACATCTAATAAGTACTTAAATGGATTAAGTGAGTATTAATAGCAGTATTATAATTTTATTAAGCTGAAAATGTATAGGATCTAAAATTATTTGAATGCAATTTGAGTTCCGCGTTAATTATTTTGGTAATACTAACTATTACCAAAATACAGATGTTCAATACTTTTTGGGTTATAGATTAATTTACGGTATTTTAAAAAAAAAATAAAAGTCTATTTTTCGTGATATATTTCCATCACAGTTTTATTTCATGACATTTAGTATTGAAACAAAGTAAGTACAAAAGACATATAAGCCAGTATGTAATAGTTACTGATAGCATGATACATTTGGGTGATATGAAATGTTCTTTATTTACTTGATCTGACTTCAAAATGTTTTTTAGGGACTCCTGTGCTGTCCCTTTGAACAGACGATACTGGCACAGAGTCCAGTTTTTCAGTTCTGTTTATTAAGCTGTATTGTGTTCCAAAACCCACTGAGAAGCCCATTTCATTATTAGAAGGATATCCAAGCACAGCTGGTCAAAAATAGAAGAAAAACACAACAAAAATGTTTAATGATGTACTGAGATCATAAAAAAATATTATACAGTTATAGTGAAAAGTCAAATTTCTTAAATAAAATAATTTGGTTGCATTTTAATGATTTTTACTGTAGTATATGCTAATCATTTTACTTTATATACAAAGATCAAATGGTTTAGTGGGGTCAATGAACATGAATATATTAATTTAATTGCTCATGATTAGTTGTACTGATGTTTTCTGCAAAGCATATTATTGCTGCAAAACATATTTTAAAAAAAACTGTTTAAAGCACATATTTTTCCTGCAAAAGTAGGACTAGAATTTAATTAAGCTCATTGTTTATTAAGAAACAAAGCAAATTAAAATATCTAGTATTATTTAATGTTGATTTTCCTTTCTCGTAAAAAAAAAAATAAGAACAGATTTTGTGCTCTAGTATTTATATATTATATAATTAATTCAGTATACAGTAGATTTATGTGTGTTCCATATCTGTACTTTACTATAATGAGCCTTTTTATTGGAAATTGTATATATTAGAACAAAGTCGGAGGGCCATAAATGTCATGTTTAGGAATTCTTAAGCATAGTTCTCTAGGGTAATAAAGCTCAAAAACACCGACTTGAAGCAAAGTGACTGATTTATTTTCAAGTGCAAAAATGAAATACCCAAAACAAAATCATAAAAGAAAAAACTAGCTCCCAATTGGAGCCCTCTCTAGTTATACTTTCCTGGATCAGACTGACCAACCTAAACACCCACTTACTAGAGCTCCCAGGCAGACCCAGCTTGGCTCAGGGACTCTCCTTGCCCTGGGAGCACATGGGAACTTCCTCTCCCCTCAGCAATCTCCCTGATCATTAGGCTCCAGGGGTTTTAATGACCATCACTTGTACCTGATACAAGCCCCTCATGAGTCATGGACTGGATCCTGTAGACATATATTCTCTTGTAAAAGCCAGCATGGGTTTTCCACTGGTGGGGGGGGGGGGGTGGAGCATAGGCTCTCCCTGCTCTCCAATTGCTCCAATGACCCATATACCTGAGGCTTACCGTGTCACAATAAATATATATATACTATATGGATTCAAGTATTGGGACACCTGACCATTACACCAACAGGGACTTGTATGACTTCATAGAATTCTAACTATAACATTCTAGGATTCTAGCATTCTAACTATGACAGCTTCCACTCTTCTGGGAAGGATTTCCACAAGATTTTCTAGCATTTCTGCTGGAATTTTTGTCCATTCATCTACTGGAGCATTTGTGAGGTCAGGCACTGATGTTGGTTGGACGAGAATGCCTGGCTCGCAATCTCCATTCCAGTTCATACCAAAGGTCTTTGATGGAGTTGAGGTCAAGCCTCGTTGCTGGCCAATCAAGTTCTTCCACAACAAACTCATCCAACCATGTGTTTAAGGACCTTCCTGAGAAAGCTGTTGTAAAAAAAGGTTCTGAACAGTTTTATCTACTTTCCAGCAGAGACTAACTATATGTTATATTCCTTGTTAAATAAACTGTTATGGGGAGGAAAAGAGACTGCTTCAACATTTGGAACACTTAGAAAGGCACTTCTAAAATGTTGTACTGTTATCTGTTATTCCTTCCTGTTCCAATACCTACATGTTGGCGTGAAGTTCTAAGCACCTACTATAACTGCAGTTTGTAATAGTTACACTCCTCTTGAATTATGAAATGGACACATTTGCAGTTATTTTTAATATAGAATAGTTGTGCAATATCTGCTGGTTTACATTAAGATTTAGCTTGGCTTTGAAGACAAATCTTGAGAAACATATACAGATTTGTAGTGAAATTGGCAATCATGCTACATACCAAATTAATCAACTGATTAAATGAAGATGACAGAAACAGGAAAGGGATAAAATGAACATAGTGTACCTGAATTGTAGAGATGTAGACGTACCTGAATTACTGACTAGGTCTGTGGCTGTGGATTTATATAGCAACTCACACAGAGGAACAAAAACTCTGTGTTTGGGAATAAAAGGAGAGAGATTGTTTGGCGTGAAGCCAGGAACTCTTAATAAGAAGACAAGAGGGGAGACTTGAGAAGGTTGAAATATAGTGTCAAGCACCCTAGAAAGGACAAGGAGGCCACTGTGATTCCCACATTGGCAACCTATAGCTTTCTTAATGACTGTTTGCAAATTCAATCAAAAGGTGAAGCATCTACAAGTGCCTTAGCAAGAGAGAAATGCAAATATAGTTAAGAATCTCCTATTTTAGTGTATTTCAATAAAATGAGGCATACTGAAGAGCTCCATAACTTTAAACGTGATTTGTTATAGGATGACATCTTTGCCACACTCCACAACTGGTAGCTATATTGGGCTTCTCACTCCAAGGGGGGGGGGCTTTTGCTCTGTATGCACTGGGTCTTTTGTGCTTGAGAGCTTAAGAGTTTGTAACCCTTCCACTACTAAAACATAGGAGTTAACCCAGGCACCCTACATTACATTAATTTATAAAGCGCCGGCCGATTCCGCAGCGCTGTTACATTC
Organism: Spea multiplicata; assembly: GCA_009364415.1. Classification (NCBI taxonomy): domain Eukaryota; kingdom Metazoa; phylum Chordata; class Amphibia; order Anura; family Pelobatidae; genus Spea; species Spea multiplicata. The sequence continues at coordinate 53,626,902 of VKOC01000001.1, read as the reverse complement.
ATTAGAACAATTTATAAACACATACAATAACACATACAATAACAAACTGGTGCAAAGGAGAAGAGGGCCCTGCTCTTACAATCTACCCCATGCAGTCCAATAAACACAGACACAAACAAATGCATTGATGCTATAAAGATGTTCAAATTAATTTTGTAAAAGTGAACAAATAAAAAACTTAATTAGCCCAGCTATGCAAAACAAGGAACTGGTTCAAATGCCTATTATGTAGCGTTACTATTATGCATACTTATAATAAATCAAATAAAACATTGGAACATAAAAACATTTTTGTCTTCACAGCCATTAGATTTGCCACATATTACATTTATATTTATTTTATGGATTAAAAATGTCTGGCATGCCTAGAGCTCTTTTTAATTAGATATATGACCTATATATTTTACAATTTGTAAAAAGTATTGAGCTTGTCGCACACACATGTTTTATATATATTTTCTATAACCCCTGTCCAGTTTCTCTCCCCAGTTTTCCAGTGGGAGGCAATACAGGTCCTGCTAGATATACAGAAAGTAATACCATAGTTATCGTTTTGAGTTATGGAGCAATGTACTTACTAATAATTTGGGTAAGCAATGTGGTGACATATAATACTTCATAACAAGTCATATTAATTGTAACTATAATGTCATACTGCACAGTGAGCTGCTGGAAGCTGTGACTATTAGTATACCAAACTTATCATGACAAGCTCATATGTCTAAAAATGAGTTCATATGAGAACAGCTTGTTTGGAGATGGAGGTAATGTAACAGAAATAGGGCTGTCCTCGTGGTTTGTGGGGCCCAGGGCAAGGAGAGTTTGTGGGGTCCCTTTTTCGTTAGGGAGGGGCAAGAAGGGCTCGCATTAATGGTCTTGGAAGGTCTGAAAAGCAGAAAGCTGGAAAATGACATCATATGCCACTGCTCTACTTTAGTTAGACCTACAGGGTCAGGGTGAGTGATAAGTGGTACTCCTTTGACATAACCCTTAGCGATATAGCTGATTGTATGCTGATCCCATTCCTTTATTATATTTTAGTTTGGTATTATATTTTGTTCTTTAAGGACCATTTAGTGTCAAAATGTTCATTAAAGTGTAGTGTACTGATGATCATTTTGTATTGTCATTCATGAAAGTACCATGAACAGATGTTTGGCTTATCACTTTTAGTTTTGTAGTGCTAACATATTTTTTAGTATATAACTGTAGATACCCCAGACATATATGTACATAAATTGATTATGCCTAATGTATGATGTTGTTGGTTCATAAGCACAAAACCAAAATGTAGCCAAAGAAATTAGAGTCATTTGCTCCCCAACCAGATCAAATACAACATCATTGTCACGGAGTCCGACCAACTACCTCCACTCACTTGTGCTTCCTTACCCTGGGACAACAGACTCTTTCCCCCGGTTTGCCAGTCAGTAGCCGAGACTCAGTGTAGGGTAAAACCAAATGAAGACTGATTTATTTCTCACACAGGGCTGGATATATCCATCAAAACACACATTAACATACAACAAGATATTGGGATACAAATCCCTTTACTGCCTCCCAAAGACAACAGGGGCAGTAAAGGGATTAACAATACAATAGGGCCCCAACCTTCAATATCTATTACTGGCCAAAATCAGTTCTAAGGTTTAGTCGGGGTAAATGTCTGTAGTGGTGGAACTGGGGGAGGACTGACTTATACAACATATTAATGCACCATGGGATGGGGGGTCAGACAAACTGAAACAATGGGGGTCACTCCCTGGTTGCATATCCTGGCTGTCTGCCAGAGATATTCCCCTCAGCAAGTGATGAGATGATACTGTTGGGGGTAGACACAGAAGTCTTTAGAAACCCAGGGCCCATAGTCAATAGGGAGGGGGCTGGCTGTCAGGCCTCTCCTGTGGCCCCAGTGATGGAGGGTTCTGTCGCAATCATCACATCAATCTTCTACATTGGAAGCTTGTTTGAGGACGGCTGTGCAAATTGTTATGTGATGTGCTCATTTTTATGTCCTAATAATCCATTTTGGAGAATGGGTGAATATGATGGCAATAATGATACAAAAAAAACAATATTAATAAATAATTACAAAACGGGTAGGGAAACGGGAATTTAAGGAAAATGCCCATGTTATGCTTTGGCAGAGGCATGTGTGCTGTCAAAGGTAGAATAACAGTTTTTAAAAAAGATTAAGATTATTAAAGAAACAATTAAAGATGAAATACTGCTTTGTGCTAGCTTATTTAAGATTTCATCTATATGGTTCCTCTTTTCAAGTGCATTAATTTGGGGTTGTACTGGTATACACATGATAACCTCAAAATGTCTTGGGGAGGAAGCGCTTATAAAACCCAAGGTAATAAAGAAAACAGGGATAAAATAGGCAGAATGAAGATTATTGATATATGGGACAGATTTAATGTATCATTAATGTATATATTTTAATTCATTTTGTCAACACAGACATTACTATAAAATGGTACATTGAGCTTAACAGTAAACTTGCTTTAATGTTACACATATACAGTATAGCAAGCACAACTAATTAGACAGGCCTATATAGGTATGACTGGAAACAATCCTACAAATGTCAATACAAAGCACTTTAGGCATTGTAGATGGAGACATGTAGATAAAGACACAAGGTATGTAACTTTTCGATTCCTTAGGCACTATTACATGGGCTCTTTCACTTTACACATAGCTTTGACCATAGCACGTGGTTGGGATTGACTACCTTCTATAAATGGTAACAGCTTCTCTACAATCCAAATGCTGATCTGTGAACATAACTACTATTTCAGTTGGGCCTCAACAAGTAGCATATACTGAGCAGTAGGAGCTTATTATTCAGATATCTTATAGCTGGTAGTAAACGGTCCATTTTGATGTCTGTTAGGGCTGTACAGATCTCCCATGTGTTTATTCTAATGCCTGAATGCCCTGCTGTAATAATTACATACTGTTCCTCTTTTTAGCCAGTGTCCTATCAAATAAACCTTCCTTGTTCTCTTATCTCTCTCACCTTTGACCTTACCTCTCCTACATCTTTTCTCTAATACAATTCATGAAAGTCGTAGCTTAGTTTTTTGGGCTCATCTTGGTCAGCAGGAAAATCTTTGATGAGTTCCATATGTGAAAAAGATAGTTTGAGTCCAACAATTTAGTTATCAAAACACAGGTTAGCAAAGGTAAATGTTATGAAGTGATTTTAATTAAGTACACACACTGTCAAATTTGGTGAAAAATAATATAAATGTCACAGGAGGTATCAAATTATACCCAAGAAAAAAGCTGTTCTTCATTCCTGGTGAAGCAACAAGTGGAAACCACATGTCTGATGCACTTGTATTTAAAGAAAAACCCCCAATATTTACACTACCTGTAAATATTACAATACATTATATAGGTCTAAGATACTGTATTGCTTTGTTTTGTGACATTAAGTGTCATCTGCACCATGTTTCGTATTCTCTTACTTGCATTACATGCAGAGCCAGACTGGGAATGCCAATCAGCCCTGGAAATATTTGGACACCAGCCCTGATAACTTTTTATTGAGTGGTTGAGCTCATGTACCCATACGCCACTCCAGGGGCATACCTAGAAACTACAGGACCTTGATGCGAAAATTGCCCCAGGGAACCCAAACTTCATAAGAAACTACTGCAGTGCCAGCCTTGCCCCCAAACATGTCTGTGCCATGTTTACTTGTGAGTCCCCCAACCAGCTTGTATGTGCCACCTTTGTCCCCAAACAGCTTGTCTGTGCCCCGAAAAAGCCTGCCTGTGTCGTTGCTGCCCCTAAACAGTCTGCCTGTGCCATCTCTGCCCCTTTAACAGCCTGCCTGTGCCACCTCTACCACCTAAACACTCTGTGTCACCTCTGCTTCTAAACAGTCTGTCTGTTTCACCTCAAAGTTTTGCCTAAGGTGGTAAAAATCCCTGCACCAGCCCTGCTATTGTGTAGGAATCACTCCCCATGATTTTACAAATGAACTTTTTTGAAACATATAATGCCTAATAGAACTTTCAATTTGATGGCATCTTAATTCAAAAGTGTTCTTAGGGTGAGAAAATGTAAAAAGGACATTCCATATTTAAATGCAATGCCACTACTATAGAGAGATACAAATGCAGATTTTTACCATCTGGTTTTTTTTTCTGGTGCTGAGAATAGGAAATTGCCAACATCTGTTCTCCGGCACAGCACGAACACTGCATCCCTTTCCTGCAGCAGGGTACGACGACTTTGAATACTTAACTTAATTTTCTTTCTCAGCCACAAAGTCTCTCTGTGTTTTGTGGTAGCCTTAAACATTTTCAAATAAAGTATACTACAAAGAACTGATCTATAACAATCACATTTTACTAATCCATTATAGAAATTCAGAAAGCTACTATAAATAATATTTGCTTAAAAAAAACAAATTGGCACCAACTATGCCTTGGATGGTGTAGTATTTCTTCAGATATTAAAAAATTCCATAAATATTCAATAATCAACAAGAGATGAATAATAATCACTTTTATATATATATATATATACTTAGTTCATGCCATAAACTCCCAACCACTACAGATAATTTAATGTATGTATTAAATTAGAAAGTAATTTTTTTGGTAGAAGCAGTAGTGTATTCTGTCTTAGAACGACTAAGTTTAGCATGGCAGGTCCATGGGGGCCTTATGGGCGATCCCTGCACAATTGGCCGGTTAAAAAGGAGATCACTGATCTTCTCACTCAGCTGCAAACACTAAAACACTGTCGGCATAGCCTCCATACTAAGGTAGGTCACAGGGATATGACTTTATAAACTGTCAATCAGCAGTAAGGACAACGTTGTAGAGGGGACAGCTGTTGGTGCTGCCCTGGGTTAGGTAAACATGGCCCTGGGTAGAAGCCATAGTTATTTGCCTCTTTTTTTTGGTAGAATTCCTTAAGCTCACAGAAATATATCTTTATATTCTGTTTTACAGTTCTTGCTCTTTAGTTTGATACAGTATTTATATCTCTATAATAAGACAGACTTGGGTAACTAACTCAGTAACACAGTGTGTAATTAGATTGTTTAGAAATGGAAGAGCTCAGTAACCGTTTTAAGCAAAACGGCCACTGACGTTCACAGTAAAATACATTGTTGAACATAAATGATTGATAACCGGTGTCATGTACTAGAGGCAATTTTACTGCCATTTTGCCCCTAAGTCCTTGAGCCAATTTTACTGGCGTTATACTGCGATAAGCCCTTTAGGCAAAAAAACAAACAAACATTTGTTTGTAAGTACATAACATGCATTGTTTCAAGTATCAGGTAATGTAAATGGTACAGAACCTGTGACCAGTGATACTGTTCACTATGTCTGAAGTACTGCATGCTTTAATATCTAGTAGTCTTCTATAATCAACAGGCATTTAACTCACATCTGGATGCAGTCAAATAAATGTGTCCATTAAATAAACACCCTTTATTTTCATAGCTATCACCGTTATTAAAAAGATCTTCTTTTCCTACCTTAAACAACTAAAAAAACATTTTTCACCTCCAAGTCAACGAATACCTCGGTGGACACGGATAGGGATGTGGTGCCACACCTACCGAGCAACAATAGATAGGACTTTGCATTAGCAGCTGATTCTTTGCCACTTACCTCAAAGATGCCATTTAAAGGAGGACATACTTTGAAAGGCCAGAAACTTTTCATAGCTCATGATAGACCCAATGCCTGAACACATATTCCAGGATTTGTCTTAGATAACTCTCTAAACACAACATGCTTTGAAACCTCTCACTCTGGCTCAGCAGTAGCTTTGGGGGGTTCCTAGTGGTTGCCTGGTGCTGAAGATGGTTCTCCCCACACTCAAAAAGAAAGATAAAATCCACCAGATTTACTAATCTGGAACAGTGATTTTGTTGTCCACCCATTTCCCCTTTATTTCTTGTGTTTATGCCAATGATTATGACTCAGAGTAATCTGAGATTCCACCTTGGAGACAGGTAAATGGGGTAATGCAATGTTTCTTTTTCTTCTTTTTGCTTGGTGTGTAAATGAAGACCCATTTTGCAACCATCCAAGGCCTAAATTAGCCTATCATGGGCCAGTATACCATGGTATCCCTATTTTCTTAAAAATCTTTTGATTGACCCTTTTGAGTCATCCAAGGCCCTGGTCCACTGAAACTGCTATAGTGTAGTGCAGACTGCAGAGGCCATCCTTCAGCTGGCATAAGGTCCTTATCCAATTTGATTATGCTTGCGAGTATGCCCTCCTACCCAATGCATCAATTTGTCTGTCAGTTCAAGTTCTGTCGTACCCCTTGAAAATACCAATAGAGTCGCTCGTATGGACCTTTAACTCCAGATGCTAAAACTTGGCCTGGGGAGGCTCCAGGAGTTAAAGGTCCAAACAAGTGACCAATATAGTCACTCTTACGGACCCTTAACTCCTGGTACAGTCTTTCGAATTACTGTTTCTGTTAACCCCTGCCATGTTACAAAGACAAGGTAGGCTAGAGGCAGTGGGAAGATTCTTGTTCTGTGTTGTGCTTCTTCATGTTCGTGTATGTTTACCCGCTCCCATATTAGTTTATTCGGTTTGAACAACGAAAACGCACCATTCATGTTCCTTTTCATGTTCTCCAGAATACAAATGCACAAGTCTAGTAAAAACTATGAAAACAAGTAAAGTTTCAGGTCCTGATGGGTAGTCAGTACACCATTAAAAACAATTTAATAAAACTTTGATCCCTCACTTTTTTATTTCCTGCCTGAGAAGACATCTCTGCCTAGGCAATTGTTGAATGCTAACATTACTGCTATTCACAAACAAGCAAGGATCTTGAATCATGTGCCATTTACCATCATATTTCCTTACCCCAACTCCCTGCATCTGTTTGTGAGGCTGTAAGACAGTAAAATAGCACTTTCTTTTCAATTTACAGTAAAATATAAAAATCAACATATACATTGATTTCTAGTACAGAATCTATATATCCATATCTTATGTTTGATGGATGTGTCACTCAGCTAGTGGGTCTCTGCTTCATATATGGTGGGATTTTTCCCCTAACTTCTCTGTACTGTAGAGACATGAGGGGAATAGCTGTAATCCCCGCTTTGTTGAAGCAGCCCGTTACCTCTTCACATAGGTTTTGGATGTCTTTGATTTGAGTGTGAGCACTTTACCCCCACTAAGCAATTGCCACCTCTTGCCTGTTTGACTTACTTGGCTTCATAAGGCTACCCAAACAGTTCAGGGTAAACACTGAATTGCTACCATCCTTTCTTTGTGACGGTGTTCATTTTTTACTTGAGGTCCTCTGTACAGTATTACCTTCTTCGATCTTGTCTTAATAAATAGACAATAAACTAAACATATCCATACATTTTAAAAAGTTGTAATTTCACAGTTTTTCACAGTTTCTGTGAATGTGCTAGTCTGTGTGTCCATCGCACATTTCTCATTGTTGAATACAACACATACATATGCCTAATAATTATGCTTTGTGTTTGGTGCAGCTATCAGCCAACTTCTTTTTCCACTAAGCTTCTCTGTTTGGCGTCTTTTCCAGATGGATCCAGAAAGAAGTGTGATCAAAGCAGACAGTGCTGTGATTGAGGCTTGCACAGTTAGCTGTGAAATGGATGTATTCCCAGGCAAAGTTCTGCGGATGCCTGTCAGGATGCTTTGATGAGGCCAGTTAAGACTGGTCAGACTAGTTTTATAATGTCATGATTGCCTGGGGCCGGACTTTGTGGAAAAGAGTGCGATAAACCACAAGCACTGAGAATTGCACTTAGAACTGCCACTGTATGGTCATGAGAAGGCAGTAAGTAACATAATAGGATATCACGCAAAGCAATACTACTGAAGACGTTCAGATTATTACTTTTATGTCTTTAAAGTGACATGTCAAAAACACTTAAGATTTAATTAACCCCTTCACAACAGAGGGTGTTTTATGCTATCCTTAAATCAATGCTGTTTGGGCAACATAGAACCTCTTCTGTTTTAAGGCTCGCTGCCTGGTGATGACTCTCCTGGTCTCCCCTCTGTCAGTAGGCTCTGAACCGACAGAGACAGCGTAATGTCAAGACCTGCAATCACTATTACAAGAAGCCATAATTTCCACAGGTGCAATGCCCCTTTCACCACTGGAAGAGCATGTGGCATCAGCCCTGGGTGCAACCCTTGTCCTTGCCCAGCCACCAAGTATCCTAGCAAGTTCTGGCATTCATGTCCTGCCTTGTCACAGCTAGCAGCATGGGAAACATTGGGATCTGCAGTGGAATGACCCCCCCCCCGCTACTGATCTCACAAGTTGCCACCAGCACACAGTAGATCACAATGGGAAAAAGGTGAAACAGATTACTGAAAAACATAAATAAAAGAAAAGTGCCAAAAAGGAACAAGGTAATAAAAAGTAAAAAATATCTTGTCCCCCCCCCAAAAAAAAATCACATTTTAGAATGAAGGGGGGTGGTTATGGTATTAGCAAAGAAACCAAGGACACAAAAGATACAAAAAGCTGCTTGGAATCTCAAGGAATCTTATACGGAAGCAATAGGTAATGGTACCTGCAACTGGCCAAGTCAATACACCTTTGCACTAGATGTTAAGTTGTGTGGTGAACGAATACAGCATCAATTACATACACTGGTCACAGCACTCTTCTCTAAGAAGTTGTGCTTTTTAGGATAACAAATGCAGGAAAATATATTTCGTTTTTTTCACTGTCTCTCAATGTTTCTAATATGATTAGCACAGTGGAGAAAGGCCAGCCATCTGGGGCTATGGGCAGCAATATGGTATTTAGCAGGTGTTACATAGCTAGAGTAGAATGTAATAAAAAATCATAGGAAGCCACAGTGATCCAGCCGCCAGCTAAAGAGATGAAAGGAGACCTCTTGGATTAAATAAAATTTGAGGAATAAAAGGATTACAAGAACACAAAAGGTAGATTTAAGGGGTTTATTTGGCCAATGCAGTGTGGCATGATGGGATGTTGAAGATAAGGGAAAAGGAGATTAAAGCATAAATAAAAAAGACAAACTTGGGAGGTATTAATCCAGGCAGCAAATCAGCACATCTCTTAAACCTTGCATTAATTGAAAATCATATAAAAATAGGGGTGTGGACAGTGGGGACAAAAGGAGAAAGTAATTAGTTATCCAGGAGTTTGAATTAAATCAAGGAGTTTTCTTTTCAGTGGAACAGTTGGGTTAAATCTCCTCTCTATAGACACTGCATCTGTAGTGATTCATGTATAACAGTTTTATATCAGGGTAAAACACACAGCATGAAAGTTGGTACCAAGAAGATCCACGAGGGTCCACAATGTGTTACCATGAGATATTACTATATTGTAGCTCTGCATTCTCAGTGTCACACAGAGACATACAAAATTAGATTTCTTGTCTTGGCTATGGTAATTTTATCTGAGTTTTAACTATATTCTCAAACATGGAAAGTTTCATACAGGTAATGCATTCAGTATGCAAAACTGTACCAAAAAATTAAAATCGGATCCTGAAAAGAAATACTATACTGTTCATTGTATAATTTATTTGAGCTATTGTTCTTGAGGGAAACCAGGTTTTGTAATGTGACACACACTTTAATTTCGATTGTCCTATATACCAGCCATCTGTAGTTAAAATATGCTAGAGTGCCTTTCATTATCCTATAGTATGGTATGTCCCCTTCAGCATGCCATCACATTTTGGGCAATGCTATGCTTCCATTGTTGTGGGAACAGTTTGGGGAAGACCCACTGCTGCAGACATGTACTCCATCTCTCAGGTAGCGGACGCTCAAGAGGTAACTGAGGTTAAGGATCAGAGATATTGGTGGGCCTACCCAAAATAGAAGGAGACCCACTAAAAAAGACCTCACATCAAAAAGCTCCACTTTTCTCCTTAAAAAAACAGTGCCACTTACCCACATTGAAAATCATTTTCTTGGACCAGCTGTAAACCGAAGGGAGTTTGGCCAAAGAGGGGAATATTTAAGGGATGTTCTTATGGGTATGACATGTGACTTATGAATAACTCATTAACACTAAGGATTATGTATTTTATTAACTCAAATTCAATTTAAAAGCATACTTTATGCCATTTATATTCAGTATCGTGACTTTGGGGGCATTTTACTAAACTTTATTATAAAAATCTCCTTCATTGTGAAATAAGTGTTGTAAGAATTCCTTTTAAAGATTGTATTTTTTATTTTAAAATGTCTTTTTCCAAAATATAACATTTGCAAAAAGACAACATTTTCAATGTGTTTCGTTTTGTGTTTCGCTAGGAGTCAGCGATGAAATAATTCAAGACAGGTATCATATTTCAAGACATTTATTGTTACTGATTTTATAGTTAGTTCCTTTGGTCACCGAAGTGGAATGACAGCACTCTGCTGATCAAAGGTATAGGTTAATGGGGAATCATCTCCTCTTTTCTAACGCCTCTCACCTATAACGTGTAACATAAAGCCCATACCTCAGTTCTCAATCATCAACCACCTGGCATTTGTAATTAAAACACATCTATTGATCTTAATTGGCTAAAGTATTTTCTTTAAATTACTTATAATAGCTACACTTAAATCTCTTTGTAGAATTTACTGTGGTTAGAGGTATGCTTTAAAGTACTTTTTTTTTAAATTCAAATTTAAATTGTAAGGCAGGTAAAAACATATTTCATTATTTTCTTTTTGGACCGTAAATGGTGCAAATTTACTAACCCAATGAATGTTAAATAAATACCGCAATACCTATGTATTGTAAAAAGAAAAAGGTAGTTCATACCTTTTATTGGGCCAACATTGAAAAGGTTGTAACGTTACATACACCCTCAGGACCTTAGAGGTCTCTATTTCAAATGGATACATTTCATCTGAAGAAGATACCTTTGAGTGGTCTTTTTACAGCAACCAATGCTATGGTATAGTCAGTAGACACACTTTTTTGGTTGATAATGGTAATACTTTTTTGGCTTATCCACAACATAGTTGGTAGACTCTTCTGTAGTCAGTAAATAGGTGCGAAGCTCTCTCCTAAAGTGTGCCGGAATATCTATAATATTTTACAATCTCACCCTGTTGGAGTCAAAAGCGATGACCTGTCTCTAAATGATGGGCCCTTAACAAGGGGAAGTATTAGGATGGCTGGTACATATATCTCAAAAAGAAGAGATAGAAGACTGCAGTACATAAGTTTCCAGAAAAAAATGACAAATGACTGCCACTGCCAAGTGTCGCCACTATACAATTATGCAAACCATAATTGAAAGAAACATGTTCAGTATTGCGAAAATGTACAATAAATGTAACAATTAATATGGTGATGAGGGGAAAACATAATAAAGAGCTGTAGTATTCAGAAAATATATGCAAAACAGTAGAGTAATATCAACATAGTGATGGGAAAAGTAGGCTAAACAACAATAGCATATAAAACTGGGCACACCTGAAATATTGCTACTGCCAAGGAGATACACCCATGATATAACCATTTTGGCAAACCAGCTTTGTACAAGTATGAAGTGTAACTCTTGGGCAAAGTACCATCTTCTTTAGAAGCATCAAATAGTAAGTTTTATACATTTACAGACAAACAATACTTGGTCGGATATACTAGGTACATACTCTAATTTATGCAGTTAGCATATATATATATATCATAACCTTGTTTCTCACATTGTGTTGCCAGGTGATTCTTCTTTAATAGATGGCACAAATGTTGCACTTTTGATATGTTATTTTGTAAAGCATTGGATAAAAAATTGCCTAAATTCCAGAGAGACACCTTATTCTGTTAAAAAATGACCTTTATTTTATGGGTTACTACAATATGTGCTACAGGTAAGGATAGTGAATACTTTAATTATGTCATTACTTATCCAAAGAACATGGTCATTTAAAAATATAAAAAATACCCTTGAACGTTTTTTAAAAATGGGTGGTCCCAAAACCCTGTCGATCTGTCGATCACCATTGCAAATACTGGAACTTTGAACATATGTGCACAAGTGTATGTGCGTGTCTGTTACTGCATGGCATTAGGGTGTGTAATTATACAGTATGTTAGTGTATGGTGTTAGCATCATACTTCAGAGACAGTGAGACAGCACTTCTGGTGTTGGAATTCTGGTGTTAGCATCAGTGACATACTGTACTAGGCCTAGGGCAGCAGAAGATCTAGGGGCCACAATCCCCCTGCTACAAAACCAAGGGCAGATCACCCTCTTGGAAAATCAAGCCCCCAGGTTTCCCACAATGGGTCAGCTTAAGGGGAGATATTTGACGGGCCTGCTTACACAATAATGTAAGCCTGTTCATTCCTACATAACTAGCATAAAAGAGGCGCTATGCACCTTTAAGATACTGGGAGTTGTGTCCTAAAGGGGCTCAGCACCCTTTTAATGCATTCAGGATGGCTAAGTATATGATGTTGAGTGGGTGTTGAAGCAAGTGTGTTGTTATAAGGGGCACCAAACAAAAATACTCCACCTAGGCACCACTAACCCTAAACTTTCACTTGCTCTCATAAGGAGGGGAGATGGGTGGTACAGGGGAAGAACAGTGGGCAGGACAATGGGATGGACATGGGGCGGGCTGATGGGAGGGGCATGGACACCTAGGCTTTAAGTCTGTACCGGGCCCCTAGACTTCTTATTGCGATGCTGATCTTACTAACTCTTATAATCACCTTTCTTCTCCTCATTCCCACTGTTAAGATTTATGTAAACAATTGGAACAGGAGTTAAGGATCACTGCTCCTTTCAGTGGTGCCGGTCCTCAATGAAAGAGCACCCCAGGCAAGAAAAACACACACAATGGCTTTTTTGGCTTTTGTTGTACCTTGTTAGACACCAACAAGACCAACTTGTACCCATTTTTTCGAGTGGCTTCTGGCACTCGCATGCTCAAGGTGTCGCAGGCAGCTACCTGACGCTAAGAATGTTCCTGTTATAAGGTGGGCTTTCAATATAAATATTGGTAATCACCATTACATACATGCATGTATTAACTGGACTGTAAAATGTAGGATTAGTAGCACACCCAATATTTAATAATATGCTGCATTAGAGCTGAGACCAGATTTCAAGGCAGACTCTCATGAACGCATATACATTTAGCTTATAACCTACTTGAAATAGCATTTGCCTTCCTCGCATTGTTATTTCGCTTTTACAACAGTTAAGTTTCGTTATTTTTTCTCATGAAAGGCAGTGTGCTGTGAAACACATATTTCAGTGTTTAGATAATTCACTTTTGCTTGCCGTGAATGTTACATTGGTATTTAGTGGCTGGCCCACTTTTAATTAAAACAAGGACTAATGTCCTTTTCCCGTAATCTTTCCATTTGGGTATTCATAAGGATCCAGGGAACTGATTTTATGTTGTACTAAACATTGCACCTTGTAAATAAGCAACAAGCTTGCCAAATTCAGTAACATAATGCAAAAGGTATTGGAGATGAAGGATTACATTCTTTAATAGAATCATTCAGGATTAAGTTCTGCTAGCAACAAAATGCAAAACAGCTTCTAGCACGTATATATGGAAATTGTAACAGCAGAATGTAAAACTCCATTTTATAAGGCCGCAGAGATGCAAGATCAACCTTACTGGTATGGTGAGTAAGGCAAACACACTATTCACTAAAGGAAGAGTTGGCAGGAGAGTTGTGGTTTTAAACGTCTAGCTTCTCTGCTCATTATGAAGAGTGAAGTAAAAAAAAAACAGGTTTTTTGATTGTGAAGGACTGAGCAGGCCCCGTATCATGCAGAGTTCAATGTGTTAAGAGACTTTGAAGAATTATTCCTAATTTAACTATACATTATACAGGGCAATGATCTACCTGTAGCCGAAGCTCATTGTGTTAGCTCTTCATTATGTGTAATGAAGTAAAGGAAGTGAAACACAACTCTTCGGCAAGCTCTGTCAAGTCTCCCTTTAACGAATGTTGTCCTTCAGGAAGTCAAAACCTCCAAAAATATGTATTCATTGACTACATGTCTGAAGTGGCCATTGGGCACACAGTGGGGCAGTGTCTCACATACTTTAATTGCTGCCTGTGTGACTGACCCACGCTGTGGGACATTGGCACATTGTTGGAGTGCAGGATGTGACCGTATCCTTACTCAATAAGAACAAGCCCTGAAAAGCTCATATTCGTATTAATCGATGATTCCACAAAAATTTTTCATTTGCCCAGGTTTCAAAAATCACAAAATTGCTTTATAAATCCAAATTTCTTGATAAATAAATATTTTACACCTTTCTATATAGAAAGGTTAATACGAATATTTCTTCAACTACTACATCTAGATCCAGATAAAATCATCCAATCTAAAAGTGTTATGGTTTCTTGGACCCGTAAAGATGAAATAAATATCGTGAACAGACAAAATCTAGTTACCAATTCAACTTAAGATTTCTTGATTGTGAAACTTGCTTCAGATCAGAGAAAGTTATTTCTTCTAAGAGCCTTTTTAGTCTCCCACTAGAATAATGAACTGTTATGAAAAAAATGATTTGACCCTGTACTAGTGAAACAGCTTATTTAAACTTATTTGAGTGCACACAATTCCACAGGTAATCTCGATATTGCATCTGGAATGTTTCAAGATGTTTCACTTTTTTCCCCCCTTCTTAAGTCTTTGGCAAAAGCTATTGAGGAAATCCAAATGTTGGCTATGGTTTTAAATGGATACATAACAAAGAAATAACTTACTCCGTTTGCAGATTTGTACAATGGACATTCTCAAATGATTTGCCAAAAAAGACAGGAGCCCAAAATAACATAAAAAGGGTTCTACTTGGCTTTGTGTTAAGATGTAAAGCATAATACCCTTCGTGATTCTTACCACAGGTCACAAACATCATTTTTAGCAACTAATAGATGAGTTACAGTTAATTTGGAGAGTTTAAAAATGTGTACTTGTATCAATGCATCAAAATGCCTTCAACTGTATAGTGGAATTGTACTTTTAACTGATTGTACAAGATAGCTTGGCAGCAAATGTGCAAACGGATTCTTATGTAGTTAAATCCGGTTTTGGAGTGATTGGAAGTAACACTCGAGTTTAATGAACCTAGGCTGGAATCAGATCAAAGCAATATAAGATTATAATTTGGAATGTTTAAATCAGATGAAGCCAAAACCAAAGTGTTCCAGCTGCTGTGGAACTACAATTTGATTTGATGTGAGCCATGGGAGTTGTAGTTCAACAACAGAGGACTACCAGTAGCCTTCTCCTAATTGAAATTGTATAACTCATGGACTTGTCCTAATAAAGGTTTCTGCGTAAAGAGACTCAAAATGAATTTTACAAAAAATATATATTATATATATATATAATTCCAAAAATGTCTCCTTTTCTATATATATATATATATATATATATTGTAAAAATCTAAAAAGACATTGTATTGCTCCCTGTGTAGCTATGAAAAGAAGTCCCTGCCAGCTATGGCCGCGTGCAAATTGGAAACAATTGTTATAGAATATATTAAATTATTATAACTGCTTGGTTAGCTTCACTGCCTAGTAATGTGAACAAGTCAGTTTCACTTTCACCATACAGGATAAAATAAGAGTGGGCTATCTTACATTTGAGATCATCTAGCCTAGTAGCATTTATTTATCAATGTCTTTTTGGCAATATGTTTTAGTAAGGATTCTATTTAAATATTACGGTTTTGGTGTATGCTTAATACTGCATTAACATTCTGTTATCATGCAAACGTTTTCGGTATGGTAGAAGGCAACAATATTATTTATGCTGCATAAATATAATAAAAACAATTTTGTACTATTCACATAAAAATCAAAAAACACTCCCTATGAGCCCACAAACGGTCCATTAATCATTTAAATGGCATGCTTTCTAAGAAAAAAGAAACATTTATTTCAGTTTCTGCTCTAGTTATTACCGTATTTGCCCCCCAAAATCTGAATATTAATTTAGGAAAAAAAGAAAAAGCCTGAATATAAGACGATCCTATAGGAAAAAAGTAAACTATGTAAACTGTTTTTTTTTAAATAAAAGATTAAAAAACTATGATTGAGAGAAATCTATTTTTGGTTTTTATTTCCTTTTATTTTCCAACCTGCCCCCCAGTTATGCACATCTGCCCCTTAGGCTTGCCACTCTGCCCCAAAATGCCTATACCCCCTATATGCCACTGTGCCCCATGATATGCCTTTTAACCTCTAAATGCCACATGATATGCCTTTTAACCCTCTATATGCCACTGTGCCCCATGATAAGCGGGGGTTGTCTGCGTCCATTGCGCATACACCCTCCTGCTGTCAGAGAGAATTTCCTGCACCGCTGCGGAGAACTCTGCTCTCTGACAGTCGGGGAAGGTCTGCACGATGGAGCAGACAACCCCCGCTGCTAACGGTACCTCCTTCCGGTTGCAGCGGAAGTTGCCTACGCGAATCGCGTAGACGTCTACCCGCTGCCCTGACTACACACAAGGGAGTCGGAAGCACCGGTAAGTTTGGGGGGGGGAGTGTTAAATGGAGTGCATAAGACAGGAGGATCCAGGTCCCCTGCAGCGCTGCGGGGGATCAGGATCTTAGTCTTATAGTCAGACATCATTTGAGGTCTGATTATAAGATGAGGGGTATTTTTCAGAGCATTTGTTCTGAAAAAACCTTGTCTTATAATCAAGCAAATACGGTATATATCAGGGGTAAAATGTAGAGTTTAATATAGCATGATAAAAAATGGAAACAAAATGAAAATATCAATATACAGTAATATCAGAAGGTAAGCAGGTAATGCAATAAATCATCACAAAAAGCAAGAAGGGTGCTGGGTTGTATAGCTAGAGGCATTAGTAGCAAGAAGAGGGAGGTGGGAGGCTGGTTTAAAGTTTCATCTCATTTTTATACATGATGTGCAGATGCTTTTTCTGTTCCAACGGCTGTAACCTTGATGAGGCAACTAGATTTTAATGTGCCCCCATTTATATTTGAAGGGCAGAAAATCATGTATTTAGGATGTCATTGCTACAGCTGTGAGCTCAACATTTCATATTTTATTCATTCGCATTGCCTGAGTGAAAACATAAACCAGCCTGTTGTTGAAAATCCCACACACAAGTATATTTACCGTATTTACAATTCCTGTCAATCACGTACGTACACCATCCAGATCTTCATATGTTTACTATCTACAAGAATTGTGGATGCCAACAGACTTGGGAAAAGACCAAAGCCAACATATGGTTTGAGGTTTTTTTGAGCGCTGATATTCGGCATTGTCATGACAAGTTGATACTTTAGCTTCCAGTAGCGACAGGGACACATTGTCTTACATATGACACAACTTTGCTGACTTTAATTGAACACCTAATCCTGCCATTTAAATGACTCCAGCAAAAGGTGGTTCTATCCAGTCTGCTCAAAATTGGTGCTGTTGTAGAACAGACTTCCATTGAATTTGTTACCTCCCTGGGCTGTTCAAATGGATCCACAACTGCAAAAGCAGGACAATGGAGCACCTACCCAGGACAGTGGAACAGTACAGAAAACTCAAGACTGTCTTGTGAAAACCGAGACTGTTGTTAGGCAGGGGCGTACCTTGAGTATTTGGCACCTGGGGCGGATATGTATGTAGCACCCCCCCGCACAAACACTTTAAAACTGCATAGCTTCTATCGTTATATACTGAGGCCGACATTGACGGGGGTACAGCATAACACCTTAAACTATTTACTGAGGCAGACATTGACGGTGGTACTGCGTAATCCCTATCACTATACATCGAGCCAGACACTGCTAATAGTGCAGCATAACTCCTATCACTATATACCAAGCCAAACATTGATGTGTTGTAGGCCTACCACTTCATTGTCTGGCTTAGGGATGCACTGAAACGAAAATTCTGGACTAAAACCAAAAATCCAGCGAAACTAAATATGACCCCCCACCATAAAAAAATCTCACACTTTTATTTAAAGTAAGTAATAGGACAAAAAATTCAATAACAATGTTAATATATATATATGATTGTTAACAGCAATCACACTCCTATCATGCCCAGGCATACCCAGATTCCAGCATGTACTAGCTGACTTGGCATGATAGGTTGCACAACCCAAAGCCAACTCTGGCGTACACACTGACCACATAGAACCTGACCAGCACCCAGATTACACACATAGGATTTACCATCTTTATCCCCAAACAGCCCAGCAAACAGCCCGGCCTGTATCATTTTTGTCCCATAAACACCCTGTCTGTGTCATCTTGGTCCCCAAGGCTCAAACATCCTGCTTGTGCTATCTTTGCCTTTCCACAAATCAATTATACATCTATCATACACAGGGCCGGCCTTAGGGGTGTGCGACCTGTGCGGCCATACAGGGCACCATGGCAACAGGGGCGCCTGCCCGGGACTTAAATTAAAACATCTGGGTTTTTTATAACTTTATTTAACATTCTCCATGTTAAATAAAGTTTTTTTAACTTTATATTATACAATGGATATACAAATATATAGGTACTATTACATGCATATGTACAAAAATAAAAAGGTAGGTAAAAATGTTGGTGTATCGCACAAAGTGCACATCACAGTTACCAATGGGTTTTATATCTTTTTTGGAATCTAATGCTGACATGGAAGGAAAATAACTGTTGATAAAATGTTTATTATAATAAATATGAAAGTATCACCCCATAAAGGTTTTTTGGCATGTATAAATTGGTGTCAGAATTTTATTGGGTTCACTTAATGCTTTAAATTCCACTTAGCAACAGTTAAGTCATTGATTTCAAATATATGTGTTTACAAAGCTTTCCCAAAATAACATATTGTGCCAGAGAATGTTAAATGGGTTGCAGGGTGTTTACTGGGAAAATACATGACATTTCTGTCCAGAGTTCACACTTTCTCCGGAAGAGAAAAAAGTATTCCTATCCTGCAAAGTCCATGGTGGGCCTGAAGGCCAGACCTACTGAAACATGACTGTCCAAAGCTTGGACAAAATATTTATGATGAAGTGTCCATGTAATAACTATGCATAGCAATGCATGTTAGGCCATACTATACCTTAAGGACCCTGCTATTGGGTGGCTATAATTTGAAAAGGTGAACTGCTAGACACTTGTTTATATAAATATATAAATAATATAATATATATAAAAATATAAATGTTTATATAAATAATACTGATGAAGTATTAGACTGCAAAGGTCAAATCTGGCCAGGCAACACGCTACATTTTTACTGCCTCCAACATGCTAAACATAAAGGAAGATGGAAGGTGCACCTATCCACCTTACATCTGCCCAGTGTGCCTGGTAGCTTACAAAGGACTTTCATGATGTTCATATAGCATATGGCATGTTTTCTGTTCTTTAAAAAAAACAAAAAAAAAATTCTATTCAGGCTTTAGTTTGAGGGGCACCTTCAACCATGCTTAGTCATTAGTCTCAGTAAAGATTCATGCCAACAAACATTAAAGCACTAGGAATGGTTCACAGAACATTGGAATATAACTACTCTTATATTAATGCACCACAAATCTTCATAGCAAAGTAATTGATGAGGGGAAATAACATTCCATAGCATTTTTAATTTTTCCTTACATAATACCTGTTAAAGAACATGATGTCAACTTGTGAAATGCTTTAACTTTTCTACTGTAGCTAACAGATTCAATTTTAGACTACAGTACATAAACAATGTTACCATAAAACAGATTTATACATATTACAAGCTGGAGTTTATTCAGAAAAGTTTGGGTGTTGGCAAAGTTACAGAAAAAGTTTAAATTAATAAACGTAAAACCATTTGGTAGCGCAAAACTCAGCCTGCTAAAACAGCAACTTAATTGCGAATGAACCATCAGCAGCTGAGTTGGTTATCAAGTCTTTGAGTCCTGTTGATGGACTTCTGGGACAGCTCCTCTTGAGGAGTTTCTTTTACATGCAAGAAATCTTTTTGTCTCTATAGTCCCTATAGTGTATTTTTTCATTCAGAAAACGAATGGTGTTAGAGTGAGTGGGTGTTAAAATGGGTTTGTGTGTGTGAATGTATTTTGGTTAAAGGGAGGGTGAATGCTGAACAAATACTGCATCCAGGAACCACGAGCCCTAGGTTCACCCCTGAGTATTATTCGCATTACCCTTAAAAATGTGTATTTAAACTATCACTTCTTTGAGTGGAGGGTTGAAAATTTCCAGCCACGCACAAATCGGACAGAGTCTGTTTAGTGGAGGATTGGGACCATGAATTATTTTGAATGGTTACTGTTGGTTATTAAGCCCGCGTTCCCTCTGACAATTGTCGAAATCTATTTGCTTAAAAATAAAACTATTTTAGTCTGGAAACGGAAACCGTACATTTATTCTATTCACTTTTTTCCAGAAAATTTGCAAAATGATCCTTTCCACACTTATAGCACTATAAAAATATTGGTAGGACAAATATATACCATTTTGTGAAAAGAATATGGAGAACTTTGATAGTCCTGAAAATATGTAATACATTTGCTGAAAAACGCTTCTGGACATTGTACTGAACATTTTTTATCCATTTTAATGCCTTGGTTTAATTTTCTATCAAGCATTATGATGTTTAAAGTAAATAAATGACCTTAGACATAATAAAGAGTGGGAACTGAACAAGTTTTTGGATTGCTTACAGAGATCAGAAAAGCCTGGGAATGTTAGAAGACCGACACTGTTAAAGCAGTAGTAACTGGTCCAGACTCCAGATTACAGTAACGTGTAAAAAGACTTTTTTTTTGTCTGAAGTCAAATATTTTATTGGTTAGTTTTGCATGACATGCAAATTTCACTGAATAATAATAATAACAACAATCAAAAATAAGATTCGGAAGGCAGTGGCAGAGACAGGGAAACCCTGGCCAGATTGCTTGTCACTTTTTTTTCCCATCAGGTATAGTCCTCAAAAGAGCACAGAAACTTTCTTTAGAAAAGCAGACAAATATCTGTAAAATAATAGTAAAATAACATGATTACATATGGTTAGTATAAGACTTGTGCACCCGTATTCGGGCAAACATGAAAACGAACACGAATGGTGTGTTTTCTTTGTTCAGCCTGAATACCGAAGAAACAAACATGGTGATGGCCAAACGTATACGAAGACGAAGACACAAAACAGCCTACCTTACCTACGCAGCATCGCAGGGATTAATGGGAGCGGAAATCCATAGGTTCGCCGTCAAGAGTTAAAGAGGAGTTGGTTGATGCTAGAGGAGGACCTTTAACTTCTAGAGTGACTGGTCTCCCCAGGCCGAGTTGCTCGTACGGACCTTTAAAATCCTAGCGCCAAAGCTGCTGCGTAGTGCGTACCACGTTAACCTCGTATTATCCCCTTCTACAAAAAACAAAGAAAAAAATGAACACGAAGAATGTACACAAATATTTACCCGAACACAGGAACGGGCGAATATTCGTGGAATACGAAGATTTTTTTCTCCACCAAGATGATCACGAAGACGAACATGAAGAGTTGGCCGGCGCCCAAGTCTTCTTAGCATTAAAAACCGACTCGGCAACATATGCTAAATATTCACAAATAAAGTACTGGAGTTCATGTATATGTCTCTAAGGTAATTTTGATGCCAGACAGTTATTAGGAGAATGTATGATGGTGCTTTTTCAAACTGAAGTGTCCATATCCACCAAAAGGCATGCGTATGGATTGGTTAACATAGTAACACAGGAATTTAGGTTGACAATAGACACAAGTCCATGAAGTTGTACCTTGGTTATAAAGCTAATGAAAGATTAACTCTCATATTATAATAAAAGTATACTGCATAATCATTTGCAGAGACAAGCATTTCTACATAGGCATTAGGAAGGGAGAAGCAAGTTATTTGGTGCAATTAGGAAAAATAAAGTGCTGAGTTTCAGTGTTCTTGACGTTGGGACAACTCAATGTCAGAAGCTATATAGAAAAACATACCATGAGTCTAAGTTTTTGTTGCTTTATATCAGATGTAGAGGGGCTACAAATGAAGTAGATTTTCCTGCATTGTATGCCTAATTGGCATAGAACAAATAATATCTTCACAATTTTTACATAAACACTACTGTTTTTTAGAATTATGGAGTAAATGTGGGCTGTATTAAAAATAAGTAAGTGAAACATACCCTCAAATATGGATAGATTTACTTTTAAATGTTTTAGATTGAAAAGACAACTAAATTCTCTTACAAAAAATGTCAAATGTTTTGCAAGATCTTTGTAAATCAGCCTATTTTTTAAGATTATTGTAAATTTCAAGGAATGAAGGAATTATTCAACATTGCTTTTTTAACAAACAGGTATGTTGCAATTACTGCCTTGCCTACACCCATTTAATTGTTCTGTCTTGTTTAAAATTAAACTTTTGTTTCAGATTATGCCAATGCGCATCATTAGGTTAACTTAATTAAAGTGAATATTAAATAAGAATATATATTTATATCTATATTATAGTATATATACCTATATATAAATATATAATTAAAAGCACAAGGTAAATTAATGATATCATAGTTGATTCTGTTTTTGTTTATTTTTTTTAATTATTCCCATTCACAAACTGCTTTTGGATAACATGCTCTGTTCTTTGTGAACAAGGCATCTTGTTCCTCACTAAAGCAGAAGGAAGCGATCTTTGAAATATAAAAGCCTATGTTGGTCTGCTGGACTATTTCCATCGCATCTCATAAAGCTTAAAGCAAATGTCATGGACTCTGTGTTACCAAATAAAATGAATATCTCTGAAATCAAAACCTGGAGCTTAGTGGCTCTGGTACTGCAATAAATTTTAAGTCTCTTCAACAGAACGCGAATCTGTCGCTCATAGGAAAATGCAAAGCGCATTTCACACATTTTTAATTAAAACTGCATGGAAAACACATTAACAAAAGAACTTGGTGTATGGTGTACAATACATTTTGTGGACTTTAACGCCCCGCAATTCTCATTGACGGATTGCCCTATTAATTCCACTACATTCCAAGCTGAAGACTGGTCTTAGGCTAGGTTTCCACTTGGGTTTTTGTCCGGCGTTTTTTTCCTGATGAAAAACGCCAGGAAAACTGCCAAGAAAACTGCCAGTGCATTTACCTGCGTTTTGGTGTTTTTTCTGCAGTTTTTTCTGGCGTTTTAGCCTTTCTGTGGAAATTGCTTTTTTTGACCTTAGGCAGTTTTTCCAGCCTTTACAAGTTAGAAGTTTCACCCAGCTAAAAGGGATTAGGATAAATGGCAAGTATCTGCCCTCTCCTGATGTCATTTACTTGGTAGACCCTTTTGTCTCTTTTCTGTGGTTTGTAAGGCATGCTTTATTCCGAATGTCTGCTCCTCTGGGAAGATTGGCCCCAAATGATGGTGCAAATTGTTTGCTGTTGCTTTTGGCACGCAGGATCCGGTCGCGTATGTTTGTTTGTAATGGCATGTTTGTTCCAAATGGTGTAGAATTCAATATGAACCAGTCCAGGACTTTGTTTTGTGTGAAACTGTTTGTTTTCAGCCTATTTCTCGTAGGGCACACAGATACTGGGTCCATCCTCTGCATTGTAACTGTGGAAAAAACGCCATAAAAAACGCCAAGGCAATAAACCCACATGGCTTTTTCATGGCGTTTTTTCTCTTCCATAGACTTCTATTGGAGAAAAAAAGCCAAGATTTCTTGCAAAAAACGCCAGAGTGTCAACATGCTGCAGTTTTGAAAAACTGCCACAGAGCCCAAAAAAGCAGAAAAACGCCAAACAGGACTGAAAAAACGCCAAACAGAAAAACGCCAAGTGGAAATGGCATTTTGCGATTTCCTATTGAAGAACAGCTAACATCTGGCTGCAGCGTTTTTCACAAAAAAAAACGCCAGGTGGCGCTATTGGCGTTTTTATAGGCGTTTTTAGCAAAAAAAACCCAAGTGGAAACCTAGCCTTACAGAAAGTTCCTGCGTTAAAAAGCCATCATGGGAACTTTGGATTTTGCTGTTGTGAGTATAAAAGTGCCTGGGTTTTTATTTGTATGCTTGCCTCTATGAAATGATGGCCACTTCTCTCTTTCTCTAGCCAGGGGGGGGGGCACTTTTTCTCCTATACAATACTTTTTGCAGTTTGCCCACCCATTGCCGGGATATCCCATCCCAGCCCACATGACTAGCTAGTTCTGCCCCCTTGTGCTACTTTGACATATAGGCCTTATGATGTCAGCCGTACGGACACTGGGTAGGTTTTTGGGCATCAAGCAAATGACTATTAGAAAGTTTGTATTACTGAAGAGAAAACCAGAGTAGGTTGGGATCCAGCCAGCCAGATGTCAAACAGGAAAGGCAAATGAAGAAGGAGGTTGAGTTAAGTTTAGTCTACAACACAGAATATAATTAGAGAAGATCCCAACAGTGTGTTTGCATTAACAGTCTGGGATGTGTATATAGGCAGACCAATATAATTATATTCATGGGAAATTGTTAGTACTCTCATGGTGATAGAGGAGCCATATAAGAAAGCCAACCGAGGTAAAGCTAAAGGAACTCATAAATCACAATAACTGTGATGAGTAAAATGAGTGAATAGCAAATCTGACATGTAAACAATGGAATCCAAAACCCTTCTGCAAACCTATCCATAAAACATATACTTTAAATTAAAGACCTCATATCTGTGAGAATTTGGCAACCTAGAAGTTATAGCTAGTGATTTAGTTAACATTTTTCTGTTCAAGGTTAAAGCGCCTCCCTTATAATTTACTCTTACTAACTTAATCTTTAGTGTTTTGCTCTCATTTGATCTCACCTCTCCATCCCCTTTGCATCTGTCCTTCTACTCAGCTCTATAGGCCTTCTCTAATCCACTTTGCATCCTTATCTCTCTCGCAATAATTCCCCTTTTATTCCCCACACCCCTTTCAATTTGTTTTCCTCTTTCAACTTCCAGTTCACTTTTTACCTCACTTTATATGGAGTAATGGAACAAAAATAATCCAGACATATATAGATAGAGGCGCATTTAGCATTGCCAACGGAGAATACTGCTTAATCTGAATTTTATGACAGTAACTCTCAGTACATTTTTGTTGGATTAACAGGAACGGACCATGTGTTTTATGCATTCTGGAACAAAGTTTAAACAATTCCAGACTCTGGTTTGCATTATAAGGAAAGCTTTATGCAGTTTGATATCAAGGATAAACTCAAACATGACTATCAGTTGAAACACACCACAAACCCATGTCTAGTTACCTGGGCAAAACTGGATATGACCAAAGAGGGTACAAAATCAACTTTGTACCTCGATGAGCTAGATAAAAAAATGTATGTGTATATATATATATATATAACCATCTGAATGTTAATGGGGAGGGGGGCTGGGATTCTGATTAGGCATTCAGTGGCAGAATCCCATTCCCTAAAGTGATATGTCTTGAAAATATGTCTATATACACCCTAATTTGACTATAGCCAAAGTCAGGGATAACACAATACTTGTTAAAGCATTAGTTGCCTTCAATATTCTGAATGATCATACTTTCAAATCTGTTCTACAATTACAAATAAAAAATGATATGCATGGTATGTGGTGTGAGTATGGTGTAGTACTATAGTACTTAAAGTGAGGTGGTAATGTTTAGATTAAGTACTTAGTTTGTATCAATAATAAATAGGATGGCATCATTTATGATCTTGATAGCACTGAGGACTAGGATAGGCGATCACTGGTGTTCGGTTTCTAACTGAGCATCACAAGAGTCTTAGTTGGACATTCAGAATTAACCTTTTCATGACTGAGGGTATAATGAACAGCACACACAGGACAAGCCTTAGACTGGGCTGGGCTGTCTGATAGCACATGCAAAATACTCTTGGGAATGCAATGTGGGAAGTCTACCCCATAGAGGCCAAAGAGTAAGACTTAGAAACAGAGAATTCCTTACCTCAGGGAATAGACATATTAAAAACGAAAGATGCTGGGAAGATCTGGAAAGAATTTAATTTCAAAGCTCATCATTGAAACCATGGCATTTGTTTTCAATTGTTAAGGAATGAGAATACGGCTTGAAAAATTAATTTGAGGTTCCTGGCAGAGAGAACATAACTCATCTCAGCTGCTTGCTGTGAGATCATATGACAGAAGTTTTGCACTCGAGACCCAGAGAATCCTTTGGTGACCAGGATCTACGTGTCTCTTCACGATTCTTTCCTGTCCAGACTGTGTCTGTGTGTTCTATTGTAAAATGCTGCTCACCAATTTTTGTTACTATTGCCAGATGTTGGCTAAGGGATAGTTCAGTTGTGACAGATTAATTTAGGGCATACTTTTTCACTCAAGGGGATACAATTAAAATGTATGTTTAAACAAATTATATTTACACCCCCTTTCAAGCACAATTGTGTGTTTTGCGCTAAACTTTTAGCAGATAACTATTACTATAATATGTTAAACATATTCTGATTAGTATGTTGACCACATTATATCTAGCCAAAGTGAAAAATTCCAAAAATTGAAATAAACTTTCCAGGGCAAGCAAGCTTTTTGCACTACTGCTGTATTCCACAGAACAATAAACTTGCATTTATATGCTATATTAAGTATGTAATTAAAGTACCAAATGATGGGAAATGGTAAGACATGATCAAGGTGTACAATAAAGTTCTTCCCATGGGCTAAGGCTCTCCTCCTCACTTATCACCTCTTCCTTTTCCCGTTTACAAGATTTCACTTGAGCTGCCCGATATCTCTGGAATCTACTCCTAAGGAACCTTCAGCATTCACCCTCCCTCCCGACATTCAATAAACATCTAAAAACCCACTTCTTCAGAGAAGCATACCAAGCATACAATATTATTGTATTTGTTTGCAAAAAATGAGATGGGGAGAATGTGGGGTTGGGGATAGTGAGAAGAGGTATCTGATGGGGAAAAAGAAAGGAGTATCTGAAGAGGAAAATGCTATCCCCCCAGATTTTTAGGGTTCCTATGCCCATGGGTAGTGTCATAAAACATGAAAGAATCACAATAAGACATTATATAATGGAATGTATCTGATGATAGCCCAGGATCCTGCTTTTTGCATCAGAAATAACGTAGTTTCAGAAAGAACAAAATAAACTACAGTTTAGTTTATGTGGATTACAATATATTTTTAGACCGAAAATTACCAGTAATTGCTAATTATAGGAACAGTAGTCTGTATCTTTAGAGAAGGAAGAAGTGCCAAATTGGAAAGGACTAAAAACTATCCCATGCTACCACCCTTTTCAATATGAATCCCTACATCTTGTTGTTGTCCTAGATGTTGCTGTGACAGGGACTAGTGCTAGAAAGGGTTGGGATGTCGGTCTGCTAAAATACCTCAACTCCTTCTATCTCTAGGTGTTCTTGTCCCCACTTTTACTTATAAGTCAAAACAATAACACAGCTCAGCTTTTCCCACAGGTTGCACTCTTTGTACCAAGGGCTAGATACAAGGTACATAGAGAATGCTTGAATGGACCCTCACACGAACAACTTAGAGTTGTAGAGTAGGTAGGTATTTATGTTTATTTAGTGTTTTCACTAAATCCCCAATTACTTAGGGCAGGAGGGGGAGATATAGGGTAATGTAACATTCCACCCTTCACAACCTGGAATACACACAACCTGGTGCTGCTCATTTACGTCAGCATCCACTAGTGGCCACCCTTGTCACTCTGAACCAATCAGTGGTTATCATGTCCAGCTGCTCCTTATTACCTGATCAAGCCAGCCTTTATAAACCTGCCCAGCCTGGCCCTGTGCAGTTCCTGATCTGTTCCTGAGTTATTAATCCCTGACATTCCTCTGTACAAGGGTTGTATATTTGGGCACATATTTTGGGGTTGATTTAACTGCCCACAAGGTGGGAAAAGATGGGTGGGTTATTGTTGACAAACGTGGTTAATAGGGGATCATGGAGACCACTGTTTGATTATTTTAAATTATTTATATACATGGCGAGGGCATGTAGATCAGTGTCAGACACCACTAGGTGTCTGTGTTCCTTTAAGAGAAGGAGCCTAATATGCAGGAGCAAAACAGGTAAAGTTCAGACTCACTTTACTAGGTAACAGTCCAGGGTCAGAATCAAGCACAGGTACAGGTATAGACATAGGCACAGGTGCAGGTAACAGTACAGGTGCAGGTAACGGTACAGGTTCAGGCACAGGTTCAAAATAGAGCAAGGAGCACAGCACTTGGGACGCTATGTAGCACACAGAGTGTCTCAGAATATCTGAGCACTGCTGAGAGGGAGCTTGGGGCATTTATAGGGATCACAGGTGTGACGTATGACGTCAAGTCTGTAGATCCAGCCCTAGTACCGCCTCACACACAGTCTCTAGAGGGAGACGGCATTGGAAGCGCCGCCCCTCTAGCAACAGCCTCCTCAGCGGCACCTGCCACCCTCTCCTGCAGACAGACGGCAGAAGAAGGAGGTGCCGGCGCGGCGTGCAGAAGTGCCGCCCCTCTCTTGGAACCCGACGGCCGCTCCGTTTCCATCTTCCCCAGCTGTGAAGCATCAACTGACCGAGACGACGCCGGGACCAGGGATCCGGGAGTAAGCCGGCGCCGACCCTGCGTGCCGGTACGTGCATGACAGTCAGTTTCAGACACAGTGAATAAAAGAGAGTTTTCTGCATTCTCAAATGATAATAAATTACAAGATAAACTCAAAATTGACTAAATGTTTTATAATCAAGGTATATTGTATAAATGATAATTAATGAAGTTAATGACAATCAAAAAAGATTTAATAATAAATCACAGTGGGTATAATTCATCCAATAAAAATAATACCAGTAAAAATAATTCAGATATCCCTGGATATTTATGGTTAAAGCCATAAAATTCTGGGTGTAACCCCTGGTCATGTATGCTCACAACAGGCTCTGCTTAGTGATAATATCGTGCATGTCTGACGTCAAAGAAGAAATTCCTGTGATCATTGTTGCCATAGTAATAGGATGGGGCTGGATAAACATAACAACATAGAAAAACATAGCTTTTGGGGAATAATTGATGCAGAAGACTAAAGTTAAAGCTGATCACTCATAATAGGGAAAACCATAACAGATATAAAAGCCAACGAGGTATCTAAAACATGGAATTATATTCAATATAAGAAAGATAAAATACTAATCCCAATCTGATACTGACCATCTTAACCCACAAGTGGATTCTGATTCACATACACCCCAACTGACTACCAAAAATACTAAAAAACATATTTTAGATCCAATAACAGGCACAACTATGACTCAATGAAAAAACTCCAAGAAATGGTTTGAAATGGCCATACAATCAAACAATCAAAAATTGAACGATAGCGACTGTGAATTGATCATTGACCATTGCTCTTCATTATCAAAAAAAAATGACTTTTGTACCTAGACCTTCCATTGATCATTTCGCCTGAATTAAAGAGATTAACTTGTTTGCCAGGAAAAAAACTCTACGTTTATTTTGTTGAAAGGCCAAATCACTGGGATTTTTGATTTAAGATTGTGGCACTTTACAAGTATTGACAAAACATTTGGAGGAACAGGAGATGGATAAAAAACTAGCAACTAATTGACTTCCCTGTTGACGATTTCTTCAAGCATAGACATGTTTGTCGGACTAGCTATACAAGAGATTGAAACAATAAATCCTCATGAGATCCATTGTTCTAATAATGTCACTTCTTAGGAATGCAGAGCACCTGATGAATTAAGAACAAACATAGGTGAGATTAGGACATATATAGGTGATTTTGTAAGATTTGGGAATAATTCATTGTGTAAAAAAGCCAGTGAGTAGTACCTTGAACAAATCCTACATCCATCTTTTGTAAAAGATACAACTCATGGCATAAAATAACAAGTTATCAGATACAGCTTTGTTGACTTGAAGTTGAGTATCATTTTAGCAATATCTTAATTACTGGGGGTTGGAGGCTGTCAAGCATTTTCTCATCTTCTGTGATTATTCTCAAACGTTCTGTATATTTTTTCTGAAATTATTGGATTTTGTACTAAAATATTATTTACTTTTCAATGGGGAAATGTATAAACAATTTCTAGGCACAGCTATGCCCAACATTCTATGCTAATCTTTTTCTGGGATGGTGCAAGCATAACTTTCGTCTTCTGAAACGCTGAATAATGGAGCATATCAGATCTACTAGGGAGTGAATGATACACCCATCTCATGCCATTTGAAGGTGTGCCGTGGAGGAATTTCTCAAAACCTTACCTTTATAGGCATGGAAAACAATTACAATTGGACCAAAAAGAGCAATGTGAGTGAAAATGATTGCAGAGAGAATCATGGAAGATCTTTGGCTACTCTTTTTCCCAATGGCTTCAACAAGGGGTTTCATTATACCCCTTTTCTTTAAATCTATCTGAGAGGTTTTTCACATTTTTGTATAACATACCTGATGAAGGGACCTGAGAGGTCTTGAAAGCTCGCAATCTATATTTACTCAGTTAGCCAATAAAGGTATCATTCAATCTCCACTTGTCTCCTGTAATTCTACGGCTTACACAGTACCAACTCTCATCTTTGATCTATCTGAGAAGAAATCCATCATTAGACAAATAATAAACAATTATTTATAATAAGATTAATTTATTATTTTTAGGTGTTGAAGAAAATTTGGATAAAAAATTATCAATTCATTAGTTTAATTAAATAAAACTAATGCATTCATACATCACTGGTCTGACAGAACAATTAATAAGTCTAATTGAAAAATTTGACTATACTCAGTATTAATATCGGATACTCATTCATCGCTGGTTTGATACAATTATCTTACACAATATAATATAGCTTTTATTAATAGCTGCCAGGAACCCTTGATTTCTTGGTCTTATGAAATGCCATATACATTTACATCACCTAATCACAAACAAGGAGATTTGTCCCTTAGTGAACCTATCCGGTAGAGGATTAAGGCGGGGCATAGCTAAGATGTAAGTGGATACGGTAGGGTTTGGATCCTACAGGTCCCTATAGACTGCTACCTATTGATGTTGATTGCCACAGACAAAGTCGACCTCATTGTTGGTGAAACGTGAGTCAAGTGTTACACGTTTTCCTGTAGAGCCACTCTGTTTTCCCCGTCCATCCCTGTTTATTAGACTGTGTAGCAAGCTTCAGGTTCTATTTGGACCTTAGTGATCAATTAAGATACTACAGTATTACCTAGCCACTGGTTCCCTTTCTGTATTTTTTTGTGCATAAGACATAATAAAGACTGATTTGTTTTATTCGTTTTCCATGCTAGTGGAGTCCAATCCCTGAGCCTGTTGATTCAACATTGATTCCCACTAATCTCTCTCCCTAAACTTTATATGCATTTCATTGAGGGACTCCTTCAGCGTATCCTTCCTCCCATGGCCTGCCCGACAATGGAGCCAAGTGGGGCAGCCGCCCCAAGCCGTTTTTTTTAAAGCCGAGAAGAGAGAGAGAGGGGCGCCGAGTGGTTTTATCCTACCAAGTTATCACACATTTGGAATAAAATTGCACTCATTTATCCTATTGCTGAGCATTTTTTGAATTTGTTTAAATGTTTGTGGGGATCTGGTTGGAGTTCTGCTCGAGCAATAAGGAGCCTTGTTGGTGCAGTCTGCCCTCTTTACCTGCTATAATGAGCAAATAACAGTGTCTGAGTCACAGGTGTATAACTATACTGAAAAAATATTATTCACACTGCACTCAAACAATACATACAAAGGATTTACATTAAATGTAAAGTAATGGGTTAAATGGGAGCCCCAAGAAGGTGGATCCAATTAACACATTGGTCCAAGTACAAGAACTGTCACTGACATACACAGCCACCATCTTAGTCTCTTGAAGCAGGGAGGCTGAGCCCCCTGCTTGGCTGCTGGATGAAGGGCTGTGGGTATACAGCACCCAGGCACCTGGTAACTGGGGTTCCTAGCAAAGCCACATAACATGCATTATGTGACCATGCAATAAGAGAGGCAGGGGGCATGGCAGCTCCTATGGAAAGCGGGAGGGGAAATAGTGTGTGCGTGTGGACCGTACTGGAGGCAGTGTGCATGTGTGTTTTATGTATCTATATATAAGTAAAAAAGTGTCTCCACAATATCAGTGATAAGCAATAATAATCTTCTTATTAAATGGAAGTGCATTGCTGCAATATCCAGATACATACATATGATCATACAGATGTTTTTAAATTCCAAAAGATTATTCTTTAATCTAGGCTGCATTATGCACCACAAATAGTTTTTTTCATATTATTCCAAGACCACACAATATGTGGATTCATGTTAAATACTAACCAAATATACCAGAATCACTAGATTCCTTAAAAAGTTGGCAGGATGTTTCTGATGCAGAAATATACATTGGCTAGCACGTGAAATTACATAACTAAACAGGAAATTTCAGGAGATATGTTATGATTATTCATTCCAGTCAGGTGTGTACAGAACAACTTAAGATACTTTTCCAAAACATGGCATTTTGTAGTTCAGTACACTAAATACACCTATGCTACGCGGAATTCTAGAGGGAACAGCCCTTTTAACCTTCTGTCTTTAGGATTGAACTGTGCCTATAATTTATTTTTCTCTCTTGGCTCTGGTTCTTTGTTAGGATGAGGCAAGTATGACATGAGATAATGCAGGACAGGAGAGGAAGTTAGCCTTATTTTTACATAACTTTTAGTTTGAGGTAAAATATTTACTACTTTTGCCACTGGTGTGGTAGATCTAATGCTTTGTTTTTTCATAGCCACCTGCTAGATACACAAAGTCACATGCTGGAAAAGTGTAGGAGTATAGCATACAGCAGTGTGTATCTAGCAGTCGCTGACCTTAAAGTGATTGTGCCTTTCTTGAAAAGACTGAGGCGCTCCGAGTCCACCAGTTCTTGATCCTCGGGTTTCCTGTGAAGGGGCTGAGGGACTTCCAATAATCCCCTTACCGCTTGGAGGACCCAGGGGTCTGACGTAATCTACTCCACTTGTGAAAAAATAGACAAACCTGCCTGCCACCTTTGGAAGGGAAAAAAGGCAAAAAGCATTGGTACTTACCCGCATTGGAATGGCCTCTAAGGAATCCCGAGGCTCCTCTGCCTCTCCTTCCTCCTCTCGGGAAGATGGAGCATTGATGAAAGACTCCCCAGTAGGAACTGGGCCCTTGCATATAGCTCCTGGAGCTTGGTTAATATGAACAGCTGGAGACCCGGCCCTGCTGTCATCCAACCCTGGTGGAAGAAAGGGGGTTAGGTTGAAACACTTTCCTCATGGAGGTCTTGGCCTTGTTCCAGGAGGTCATGACTGTGACATGTCGGTTAAGCTCCATGACAAAAGAGTTCCAGTAAGCCATTGGCAGTCACTCCCAGGTCTTTAGCTCTCAGCACCACTGCCTTTCTGCGCTCCATAGATATGGCTACATGGCCGTTGCCGAGAAGACAGTCAACCCGGAGGGTCCAAGCCCCCATGAGCTTTTTATCCAAAGAACCCTGCTCCAGACCTTTCCTGGTATCCCGTTTATTCAGGGACATGAATCTATTTTATTTAATTCTCCCCTGGGCCAAATTGGTAGATATAGAAAATACTATGTTAAACTCTTACAGACTTACTGAATTATTTTGTCTTTGTAAACACCTCCAAAAGAAAGCTCACTCTTACTACTTCCAGTAACTATTACAACTTGGGATTCGGCTTCCAAAATGTGTCCTGAACTATATAAATGATCACTCCATTTCAAATACTCAGTTCTTTAATTCCTCAGATAGACTGATCACCCTGGTTCAAAAAATGGATACGGAAAGTAAGTGATTTATTTAATTTGCGCACCTTCTCTTTTGATAAATTGAAACAAAAATGGGGAATACCAAATAATCATTTTTTTTAATATATTTACAAATAAGACATTGTTTATTCTCTTACTCAGAACTTCTACAAGCAGGAAATAGACCAACATTAATTCTTACTGATCTATGTAAACAAAATCCTAACATCAAAAGGGCTACTTCAAATTGTTATACTTTCCTACGCAAACAGTTGACTCAAGATAAGTTACCTTATATGACAAAATGGGAAGAATTAGAAACACAATTTACAATAGAACAATGGAAAACATTTGTAAATATTTCAAAATGTCTAGATGTGCTAATCTGGAAATTATTAAAAAAATGTTTTTGTAGTATTGAACCTCAGACAAACTCCACCATATGTTTCCAAATAGACTGAATAATTGTTGGAGAGCTTGTGGAGAAAAAGGTATCCTAACTCATATAATTTGGTCTTGTCACAAAATTAAATCTTTGTGGAACTAATATATTTCAAACTACCAGAGGAAGCTCGTTTGGGTTCATTAACAGATATTTCTAGAAATTCATCTAAGTTACTGAAATATATTTCTGAATATTTTTTAGCTACTAAAATTGCTATAGTCAGAAATTGGAAAATCAGTTCAATTCCACACTTTTCTGAAGTTAAAAATATTTAATTTTAAAAATATGGTATATACCTCTCATTCAATTCCAAATTTGGTGATTTTATACTTTATATAAAACATATATAAAATATTATATCAGATCTGGGCTCCTTTATCCAATGTTATCTTTCATAATGATCTTTTTAACCACTTAAAGTCCATTGATGTCATTTCATTAAACAAGCTTAGAAAGTGTGTCGATGGCATTCAGCAACACAGAGATCGGCATCAGGCGCCATGTCTGTCTCCTCCCAGGGGTGTCAACATCCACCATGGTGGATGCCCGTTTTAAAGAGTTTAGGAGGAGATCAACAATGAAGCCCAGCTCTCTAATTCACAAATATGATTAAATAAAATATTTTTAAAAAATACATAATAAAACAATATGGAAAAAAAAAGCTTAAAAAAAGTCCAAAAAAAAATTAAAATAAATAAAGGTATATTAATATTATGAGAAATTGTGATTGTTGTAGTTTCAGTTCATACACATAGTCCCTCTCTTTAACATAAATATGTATCTGTCTGCTGAATTAAAACATAGATTAGATACCTGGGGAAGCATCATGAAACAAATAATGTGAAATTCAAGGTACCAACAGATTCAATATGTTTGCATTGATATATTTACAAACAAGTATTTCAGTATATAAATGTAAAGTAATATTCTTTAATTTCAAGGATATTTTTTTTCTACAGCAGATTTTGATGAGTATGATGATGAACATACACAAATATTATAAATATACACAAAAAATTATAATTTAATCAAATTGAGCCAGCGATGGTGAAGCTATCGGCATTGTACTTCAGAAAAGGATGAATATATAGTGCTTAATCGTGTTATTGTCATTATATCTTACCTAAATCCACTTTTTGACTTAGTATACATAGTATAGCCATTCATTTCTTGACATACTGTGACAGCAAATTAGATCATTTTCCTCCTGTTTCTGATATACCATCAAACCCACATAACATCTTGTAGTTGACTTGTTTGGTTTTATGAAATCATTCATAATATCATTTCCAGATTTTTTATTGTATTGTTTCATTATCTCATGTGTTCACAAGAGATTATTTTGCATTCCCAAAATTCTATTGTCAAATAGGTCAATATTAAATAAGGCTTTTTGTACTTCACTGATCCACAGTAAAAAAAACTCTTTTTGAATTTTAAGTGGTGATGGATAGATCATAAAAGTTTGGCATTACTGTTTATTGTTTTTTTCTTCCTGTTAGAAATCAGTATATTTATATAGGTGATCAAAATTGGTTCTTAATTCTGAAACCTACGCTTACGCTATCACATTGAACTTACAGATCCACCTACTCTGCTCAATATAAACCAACTTTAGCATTAAAACATTTATAGTACCGTTGTATTCGCAAACTTTTCTCTAGATTTTTTTTGCATTCACTGTACTGATTTTATGTGATTCAATCTTTAGAGGAAAAATATATTAACTTACAGACCAGCTAAGAATATTTTTTGTATAAGAGGACTATTCTTTTAAGGTAAAGGTGCATTAGAGTAACCAGGCTATTTTTAAAAATAAATAACATGCAAGGGTTGTGTGTTCCAGGGCCATCTCTAGGATTTCTGATGCCCAAAGTGAAATTGTTGGCTTATTAGCCAAAGGGAAAGTTTCAACTCTATCACTTTCTTATTCATTATGAAGAGCCATCATCGACAGGTTTCTCCAGCAAAAGGGGCTGAGCTGGCCATGCATAATGTATAACTGATTTCACTTCATAAAGGATTTATATAAAACCTCGCACAAATAGAGAACAAACATCAGAAGATGCACTTGTTCTCAGTGATTCAGAATGCCAGGATACACTTCCTTTCTGTATACTTGTCCCTTTGGTATAGGGATTCTTTGCTTGTTCTGTTTTTCCTTTAGGCATCTTCACACTTGGATTCTGTAACCAGTATTGCCCTACAGGGAGAAAGATACAGTTCAAGTACAGGAAGAACTGTATCTTGATTCCTGCAGCCCCATCACTGTAATCTGTATCAAGTTCTTTGTCTTATAGCAAATTGTTTTGAGCAACAAGTCATATATCATGATCCCTGGGGTTGACGACTCCTAGAACAGGCTGGAACAATGTTCCATCACCTCCCTATAGTTTGGAACAGACCAGGAGAGACTAGTGAGAGTAAAGGAAGTTCCTCTATGCTCCCAGCACAAGAGGGCCTGAAAGAAGATCTGCGAGCCAAGTGAGCCATTACCTTACTGGACCTGTGTGTGTGCTCTCCAGGAAGGTTTTCCCAAGCCTGGTGTAGCTGGGTCTGGCAAGGAGGTCTAAGTTAGGCTGGTCAGTTTAGGTCAGCAAAGTATAGCCCAGAAAAAATAATAAATGTAAATAAAATTGCCACAATTGCCAGAAAAATTGCAGTTCCGGAGTTATTTCTGACTTTTTGCCCTAGAGGTCTTTGCTTTACCACCCAAAGAAGTGAACTTTATAGCTCTCAACTACAATATACAATTATATATATAAATACATACACAAGTGTGAAAAAAGTACACCCTTCTTGTAATATGTCCTGTGTTGTTGTTCATCTGAAGTTGTATTTACCTAATTTTTAGACCCGCTAACATACAATTGTTATTTTGTCCTGATATGTAAAACCATAGAATTCAAAGAGGGTGTACTTTCCTTTTCACACTAGTATATAAGTATATATAAGTATACTGTATATATATATATATATATATATATATATATATATATATATATATATATATATATACAGTCATGTGAAAAAGAAAGAACTTGGAAGTTTTTTTTAACTATACTAGAAGTGTTGGTATCTATCTATCTATCTATCTATCTAGATAGATACAATCACGTGTTGTTGAAATAAGTTCTTTTGTTTCCCTAATTGCATTAACATTTTTTAGGGTAAAGTACCTACATGGGGTAATTAAGTTGTCGCTTATCTTTATTTTTCAGAAACCAAATTTCTTTGATATACATTAATGTGACACCATAGCTGTCATACCTATAATTTCTTATAAACTTAGATGCTTCAACCCCACCTGTATATCCTATTCTGCAGTGCCTGAGGAAACTGAGTCACAGATGATTAAAGGAGTATTATACAAATGCATTCACTTTCAAGCTTTTGAAATGCTTAAATTGGTTATGATTATAGTTTTCAAACAAGTTGCAATACAGTAAAAAAATATTTCCCAACTATTAAATATGTAATTAAAGATTGATAGATCACTGTGAAAGCTGATATTTGTATTTTGGGGCTGAAAACTGATTAAGTGAAACGTATAATAGGTATTTTCACACAATATTGCTACAACGTTTAAAAGGGTGTCCTATCACCATAGCAAAAGGTTAGTTACTGCGGATTATTGGTCCATCACATCAGTCGATAAGGCTACTGGTGAAATTACTTATTGGATGTAACACTCATAGTGTCCAGTGACACATTATACTTAGGACAAGCCAAGGTTGCAAGGGAGCCACCGTAGGTGATACCAATGATTGCAGACCAGAGTTAGTGGCTTGATATGTGACCTCTGTACTGTGGCACCAATTAGGATTGACAGTGGGGCAGTAAATCCTTGCATGCAGATCTTTTCCGGGTATTCCTTCTTGGAAACAGATGTACCTAAAGCTTTTTCTAGTCTTTTGCAAACCATTCTAACATATCTTTCCCTTTGTAAGTGCAGATTCATTATACTCCAAGCAAAAACAGAGTTTGCATGCTCATTGGGGGAAATGGGTGATAAATAATCTTTTTCTAGTTTAAAGCAGGAAGTCTAGCTGTGAACCAGAGAAGAAGAAAGAAAGAGGATAACAACATACAGCGTGTAAAATGGTGCACTACCAAGTACCGTATTTGCTCGAGTATAAGACAACCCCCCCCCCAAAAGTTTGAATATGAATTAAGAAAAAAGAAAAGGCCTGAATATAAAGACTACCCAATAAGAAAAAAGTTTTACTCGTAAATATTAATTCACAAATAAACATTTTTTTCATATTTAATAAACTATGACTGAGAAAAATACATTTCTTTTTTTATATTTCCTTTTACTTGCCAACCTGCCCCCCAGTTATATACATCTGTCCCCCGCTTGCTACTCTGCCCCCCCTATATGCCTCCTCAGAGCAAATGCTCTGAAAAATACCTTATATATTATATTCTGTCCGCATTGTGCTAATCTTCAATGCTCCTGAAGAATAGCAATGCTTTAATCAAATAGTTAAATGTGCAGAAATGAATGCCTGAGAGAATTTATCCATTTTGTCAGTTGTAAATATCCTGTGAGTGTAAAAGTGAGAAAAATGAATGCATGGTTTTCATGGTGTTTGCAGTGTATTACTGCATATCACAAAGATGTAAAAACCTGGCATTCCATTGTTCAATCCATAACCAGTACTAGTTTAGAATTAATCTATAAATGAAGGGGGTGCTAAGTTCCCCGCATTTCTCTCTAAGCATCTTTAAAGATGAAAGTATCCTTATAACTTCTCCTCTTGATTTAAGTTTACTTAACTAACTTCACAAAAATATTTTAATTATCTTATTACAAATAATTTGGGACAGTATTTTGCACAAATATACTATTGTAAAGCAATTTGGTATTTGGGAACAATTTGGGAATAATGTCTATTATAATTCTCTGTATATCAGTGTTTTAATGTTTAAAAAATAATAGTGCGGTAATGAATTGTGAAAAAAGTATTGCCCGATGAATATCAAAAAGGTGAGGGGTGCGTTATGTCCCTATAAGAGCAGCAGTGTTTGTAGCAAACTCATTGGTGCCCAGAAGGCAAAAAAATACTGAGTTGCCCTCAAAGCCTATTGCTATCTATCATTGCAAAATTGAAAAATGCAAAAAAATTCTCTCTCTCTCTCTCTCTCTCTCTCTCTCTCTCTCTCTCTCTCTCTCTCTCGAAAAGTGAAGGCCTCCTATTCTTCAGGAGGGCACTTAAGACTAGGCAGTTATGCATGTGTATATATCCATGACCATGCATGCTTAATATTTAATTAATATTATATTTATTGACAAATAAGGTCCAAAATGGACAACTTTTGCTTTGCATACTATAAATGCACAACATGAGTGTAGTGAAACACAGAAAGGACCCACATCCACAAATACTTCTACATTTTGTTTTCGCATGCTATATCTTCATTTTATATTGAAGGCTGCCATATTGAAATGATCTGAGCCGGAATGGAAAATGTGTTTTAGCTTTTACAATTGGATGCTAATCTTAATGTTTGCAGTTAGAAAAAAACAAATAAAGGTATTCAACAAAGAATTGCTTTTGCCATATTTAACCTGTCTCATCAGTCAAGTCTTTCATAAAACTTGTTTGTATGAAAAAAAATCAATATAGGCTTTCTGCTGAGACTTAAGGACGTTAAATGTATTTCTTCCTCATTAATACTGGTACAAATAGTCTGGTAATTATTAGACAGAGTTTAAATACATTAGTTTTAAGGATACAACACAGGGGTAGAAAGTCACTGTTGACTCACATTAACCTCGGTGTAAGTTTCTGCACGTGTCTATGTTAGTTATTGATATCAATAAGAAAAGGTTTTTTTCCTATAAGGACAAGAATAACTGCAGTGTTCTCTAGCATGATAGTATTTGTTCACCTAAAGTCTTTCAAACTGAAAAAAGAACTAATAAAGTGCTTTGGTGGTCATGACTACGCAAACAGTTGTGGTTAGAACAGACAAGTGATGAGTGGAAAAGGTCAATCACGTCAGCTGCATTTAGGACAATTTTCATCAGGGTCATGTCAGACTGACAATCTGGATCCTACCAACAGTCCAGTGCCTTAAGGGAACGAACTAGCAAGTGTTGTATTTTAAAATACATCAACTTTATTTCCTGCAACTCAATTAAAGATTCATCTCTTCTTCACAGCATACATAATGCCTTATTGTGCATGGGGCATGAGCCCTTAGAAAAGGGAATTGGCAGGAGATAAGGAATAATAAAAATAATAATGTTGTTTCAGCTCCATGACTTCACTAAACACTGATGGAGGTCCGTCCCCAGCCAGGACCTGCTGCAGGAACTGGCCCTTCATAATGTATAGTTTAATCAAGTGGAATTTCTCTCCTCACTGAGCACATATTATACAGGCAAACTCAACCATTCTTCCTTTCTTCCTGGAGAAAGTTGCCAGTGTCAGACCGTCACGAGTACTAAAATGAGGGCGTTTAACCACAGCTTCTCCTATAAACTTTCCAACACGGATATTTGTAACTAGTCTATCATGTTGTGAAATATTAAAGGTGTGATAAAGATCCTAAGTCTAGCTGTGCAGTAGATGTTAAAGATCAGGACTCAGAAGCTATTGTTATAGATGTTTGAAATGAAGCACAGCAGTGAATACTCTAGGATTTGACTCCTAACCTCAGGATTCCTTATAATGTACAGATAATTTCTGTTGAATGGGTAAGGGGATGGTGCATGTGCAAGCTGCGTGCCCTCCACCCTCAAAAAAATTATTTTCATCCCTTGTGCAGAGGGGAAGTACCTCTATGCTAGTGTTATCGCCCACTACGGATATATAGATAGATAGATAGATAGATAGAGCACACTTTCTACAGATTTAATAAAGATGCAAGAAGATACATTTCCGATTATGTTGTTAGGTCTGCAGAAACACTAACCTTTATTCTGCTGTATAGTACTGGCTTTTATACAGTGAGTTACATTTTGAGTATACTTACATGCAGTTTTTAAGTACTGTTACTTTGAATCACAAGCTTACAAGCTTTTCCTTGCTTTGCTGGCTTTTGTTCAATAAGCAGATAATCACAAGTTCTATCCTAAAATTAAATATTTGCTTTGAAGTGAGTTTTTGTTTCCTTATGATCTCAGTAATTTAAGATAAGTGGTAGGGATGGGCAAGTTTTCTCCCAGAGGTCCCTAGAGGTCTCAGTGTCAGTTGACATAATGTTTGAACAATTCCGCCGATGTTATACTATGACATATGACAATCATAATTTCCAGTAAACTGAACTTGTTTTGAATCCCAATCCTTATCTCTTAACCCTAAGCAGAACTAACCACCTCTGCTAAGAAACAGATAAATGTTTACGTAATATCTCGTAAGACTCTTCTTACTTGGAGGCTCAGGAATAACCAATGATATACTGACAGTCAACAGTTATGACAATTTGGCAGATATTGAGAAACACATAATCTTTATTTGGAATTGACTTCTCTGCATTTGTAAACCAACTCAATAAAGCATTATTATTATTATTATTTTATCAAAAGCTGGGGCTGGTAATCTTTAGTTCAGTGATAGGCAATG
This sequence comes from Spea multiplicata, assembly GCA_009364415.1. Classification (NCBI taxonomy): domain Eukaryota; kingdom Metazoa; phylum Chordata; class Amphibia; order Anura; family Pelobatidae; genus Spea; species Spea multiplicata. The sequence continues at coordinate 53,585,108 of VKOC01000001.1, read as the reverse complement.
TGTACACACGAGGACACCAGAGTATTTGATAAGGCTTGTGAAGTAGTTGCCTATAAGAAATGTAGTCAAATGTGAGTATCTGGGCTTAGGCTATCTATTCTTGCATTAGTGCACATAAAGTCAGTGGGCACTGGTTTAGAACAGACCATTGAAGATGGTTTGCAGCATTTATGTTGGTCTGGTCTGGTGTGCAGACTAGTGCATCCTCACATTTTGAGGACACATCAAGAACAATACATAATGATGCAAACCCCAGAACCACATCAACAATCTCAAACGAAAATACTAAACTTGAATATGACTTTAAGTCTGAATAATATAGTCATATTACTCATATTACCAGTTCTAGTGCATTTGTTTTTAATGCAAGTTGTCGTCTCTCTCCTCCCTTAGAGACACAACATTCATAGAACATAGAACTCTTGGTTTTACCCAGCCCTAACACATTGTAAAGGCAGTCATTGAGTTGACAGTTTCTATTGGTTGCTAAGTGACATTTAATCAGTACATATTCTAGCTAGGGGGAATACAAACCATTCTTTTTTTATTACTAGTATTAGATTAACCCTGTGGCTTTGAAGATCTGGCCAAAGTCCCCCCCCCCCCGGAGCCTGGGACATTCTCAATAATTTTTGCATCCTTTTGTTTATTCTCAATCCATGGCAAGTTTTTAGTTTACACATGGAAAACTAAAAAGTTTTTGGCAAAAGTTAAACTTTTCATAGTTCTGACCAACACCCCAGGAGGCTGGGTAATTTTCATTAATCTTTAATTACCTTTTATTGATTCCTGGTAAAATATTTCAGTTTATCCATGGAAAGCCACATATGGTTGGGTCAGCTTTTCATTGGTAGTTGACATAAAGGACACATTTGCATTGAGGGACAAAATATAAAATTTTAAGCACAAGAAAATCTATAGAAAACATATGAAACATAAAATGTGACTGTTTGCCCATTTTCCTGATGTAAAGACTCCGTCTTTTGTCTTATCTTAGATTCAGGGTAGCTTTATGTCAATCCCATATATGTTTAAATTTCCTCTCTGTTTTAGCCTCTACCATTTCTGATGAGAGACACTTCCAATTACCCACCATCCATTTGGTAAAGTAAAACATCTCCACTCTCTTTTTCGTCCTCCAGCATGGGCATAGGAACTGGGGGGGGACAGGGGGGATAGATCCCTCCCAGTAACTCACGCGGGGGGACCGTTAATGAAGAAATCCCCCCAGGGCCGTAGGAAACCCCCAATAGAAAAGCCGCAGGAGGAGAGAGAGGGGTGCCGAGCGGTCGTTTTCAGCAACCAGTCGGCGTCCTTCTGTCTCCCCTGCTCCCTGCAGCCGCCACCTGCCTCAACGCTGCCCTGACTGCGGTGGTGGGAGCGTGAGGCGTCTGTCTCGGTGCCGGCGCTTCACGCTCAGCAGTAAAGTCAAGAGCATCGCGGCAGAGCAGCGAGGCAGAGGCCTTGCGCTCCCACCACAGGACTGCATGGTAAGTAACCTATAAAGGGGGGTAGGGAGAGGGTAGCTAGCGAGAAGGGGGGTAGGAAGAGGGTAGCTAGTGAGAAGGGGAGCAGGAAGAGGGTAGCTAGTGAGAAGGGTGGCAGAAAGAGGGTAGCTAGTGAATGAATTAATATGTAGATGAATTGTGTGAATGAGTAAGAGAATGAATTAATCCACGTGTGGATGAATTGTGTGAAATAATGCATTAATGTGTGGATGAATTGCTTTAAGTATTTGTGAGCTAGGCTGTTTGGGGACAAAGTTGGCTCACGCTGGGCTGTTTGGGGACAAAGTTGTCTTACTCTGGACTGTAATTTCTTTGTGTAATCTGAGCGCTGGTCAGGCTATATGTGGGGAATGTGGACGCCAGGGCTGGCCTTTGGGGTGTGCAACCTGTGATCTATGCCCGTAATTTAGGGGGGTTCTATCTTTAATGCTGACTTTTTATGTGAATTCCAATTTATTTATACCTGCACAGCTGGGTTTATGTGTTGTTCTGTTGATCCATATGTGCTACGCTATGTTTCCATACATTATTTATATATACCTGCAAATATAGGGTTTGTATGTCTTATTCAGTTAATCTATATGTGCATGTGGGGATCTGATGGGGGAAAAAGCTGCCCGCCCCAGATTTTTAGGGGTTCCTATGCCTATGTCCTCCAGGTTATACATATTCATATAATTCTTATCCTAAAAACTCTTTACCATTTTAGTTCCTCTGGACTCTCTCTAATGTCAATATTGTTCTGGAAATGGGTTCACCAGAACCATGCACACTACTCTAGGTGAGGTTTCACTAGAGATCTGTAAATTGGCATAACCACCTCTACATTTTTGCTACAAATGCCTCTATCTATACAACCCAGCACTCTGCTTGCCTTTTCCAGCGGTTTATTGTAAGTCCTCAGAAATTATTACTTTTTGTCACGGACAGATCAGTGTCCCCAATACTATATTCTGCCTTGCTGTTTTGAAGTCCCAAGTGCATTATTTTACATTTATCATCATTAAACTGCAATGCCACATGCTCGAACATTTGCATGTTTTCTAGCTTTGTTATCTTAGTCCAATGTACTAGACAGACACTGTTACTCAATTTCATAATGCCTATGGTAAACAATAGAATGGCTTACCCAGCCAGACGCTCCGTCTAATGAAAGTCCATACACACACATTCTTGCTATAAAGTATTAGCTTGGTGCAGTGTTTGAGAAAGTCATCCAAAATTGACTGACAATAATGGCACCAGGTCTGCAGATAAAGGAAGTTATTCGGAACAAAAGTGGCTAAAATCAGGTTTTTGTGAATGTTAACCTACATTACAGAATACAGCATTTTATGCTCATTGAGAAAAATATTTTTCCGTGGACCTCACCTTTCATTTTAAAGGAGAATGTACTTTGCTTTGCACTATAGATTTCTCACACTCTGTTAACATCACAAAAGTATTTCTATGTAGTCGTAATAAATAGGTAACTATACAGCATATGTTCCCTATTAAATTATAATCAAAAAGGAACATTGAATCAGCTGATTAAGCATGTATGAAATATAAAAGATTATACATAATAAAACATAAAAGGCATAATATGATTAAGAAAAATACACTCCGGCATAGAATGTAATAAAATCAGGTAGGTTGTATTAAACACATGATAAATATACCACATCCAGTATCTCATGAAACTAATTAAATGATAAATGTAATTTAAGCTTCATTAAGAAAATAGAATGAAGCATTTCAAGAACAGCAAAACTCTGTTACTTTATAACAAGATGAACGTCAACTAAATTTTTGCTTGGATGGCTATATATCTGTTTTTTTGTCTCTAGCTGTGTGCCAAACACCAGACAGTTTTCAGAATGCACCTTAAGCAAATTTAACTTTGTATTCTTCTATGATTGCTTTGATGGGGGCAGTATACTGTCTCTTAATAAAATAAGATTTTTTTTTTTTTTAAAAAGTACTTTTTAAAGCTCAGCTCACATCCCTTAATGTACATCATTATCAGTTATTTAACAGTTACTAAGCCCAGCTGTTCATAATTCATGAGACAAAAAGTGTAACAAAAAGGTACACTGAGAATGAACACAAATAAACCTATAGAAATCCCAGGATGTCCTGTATAAATAATAAAGGTGGTAAACACCCAGCTATGTTCTTCATTTGAGGTCATGCTTGATAAATGGACTAACAGATGTTCTTATGAAAATGAATAATATGTATTCTTCATCAATGCTACTCCCTAACTAATAGACTTTTTCAGCTGGGTAAACGACACATTGCAGTATTTGCATTAGTACTTTTGGTGAATTCCTTTTTCACTGACTTTTCCAATATGCCTTGTGCAAAGGTATGAGCATGGCGGGATGCCATTTATTATGAATTAGCTTTTTATGCTCTCTTAAAATGAACTGCTTTGTCATGGAATGGACATGGAACCAGCGTGTCAACACTCTGCGATGTATTTACAGGTTGTACGAACTAATACAATCTCACACACTGTGCCTAATGACAAATGTTTTACGTAAATGTGTACAGAGAAAGCTAACATACAAAAAATGTGATATATGTACAAGTAAACTTCATATGTTACACAGAAACAGATTATCATCAATGAATAAAAATTGTCATGTTTCAGCTTATATCATTAAAAATGTCACTTTGCTGCTAAGCTGTGGTGAAAAAAATCAGACCCGTTGTTTTTTTATACCCTAAGTGCTGTTTTTTGTTTTTTTTTTTACCATATGTTTGTTAAACCATGATTCACCTTTTCCATATTTGATGTACCTAAACTATACATCATTTTGTTGGAGTCAAGTAGGGCCTTCTTTTAAAATCATAGATTATACATAAAATTTAATTATTAGTAATATGTAATTTTTTTGCAATTTTGCCTAAAATTTCTTACACACAGTAGATGACACAGCTGAACAATAAATCAAAAAATGTTTGTCAACATCCTCTGATTACAAATTACCCTATATTATATATTTTATTAATATCACTGGCTTAAGGGTTTTGGAGGTAGTGTTTTTTATATATAATTTATTGACTTGTCATGGTAGGTCTAAGGGTTTTAAAAACATTATTATTATTTGTTTGCCCTGTTCCCTTTGCCGTAAGGATTGAGTTCACTTTGGGGATCGCTCTTATACATTTTGGATGCTAATGATGTCATGGCAACATCACTGGGCTCTCCATAAATGTTATTTTTGTTCAGTTTTGGAAGATGGGGATTTTTAGCCCTCTCTTTCCACCTGATCTGCCTGTGCTGATTACACTGTGATCAGCAATATATGTGGTCAGCCAGCAGGGGGCACAATCAGAGATCTCTGCAGGGTCTGTCCTCGAATGAACTTCCAGTTTGTGTCAGCAGTGACACTTCCCGAAGGGGAATGCCCTATCGTGTGATCAGGCATTCCTTATATAACGAAAGACAAAGCAAGCCACTTATACCATACACAGCAGCACTAGATATGTATGTTTCCCTCAACCACACAAACAGTAATCTCATGTACAAAAAACATGTTAGTGATACGGTGCTCTCCGGTCATATATCTGTTATGAACAAATATACAACCTTGAAAATGTGTCTCTTTGTTGCAAAGTGTTTCTCCCAATATCTTAAATAATACAGTGGATATAAAAAGAGTGGATTGCGAGCCACGCCATCTCATCCAACATCAGTGCCTGACCTCACAAATGCTCTACTGGATGAATGGGCAAAAATCCCCACAGAAACCATCCAACATCTGGTGGAAATCCTTCCCAGAAGAGTGGAAGCTGTTATAGCTGTAAAAGGGTGGAACAACTACATATTAATGTCCATGTATTTGGAATGTGATGTCATAAAAATCCTTATTGGTGTAATGGTCAGGTATTCCAATACTTTTCTCCATATGTTGTATATCAATATAGACACTCTGAACCATTCCTTAACTAGCCTGAAAGGAAGATGAAATTTTAAGGGGCGTTCATCAACTCAAGTTATCTAAAGGAGTAAACCTATATAGATATATATTTTTTAACTACCAAAATGTATCCACATTAATAAAATCTTTTACTATCTTTTACAAACTTTTACTATATCAAATAAAGCAATAAAAAAGTACAATAATGACATAAAGATTGCTTTTTGCTGTATTGAGTGAACCCACACCTAGATACATTTGTCAATGCAAGCCACTCTGAAATCACAGTGCCATTTATTGTTTTATTAGGTCTTTTAAAATTTATATATATATATATATATATATATATATATAGTATATAGTATGTCACGAGCGTAGAAAGGAGACACCGGCCGAAGTCAGGTAGGACTGGTAAGGAATAGTCCAGAAAGCCGAGCTCAGGAAGCCAGAGAACAGGAACGTTGCGGGATAAGCCGAGGTCAGGATACCAGAGAACAGGAACGTTGTGGGATAAGCAGAGGTCAGGATACCAGAAGACAGAGTAAACAGGAACAAGCCAGGTACACAACAGGAGAGCAAACGGAGCGTGTACTGAGGAATAGGCACTGCCGAGATAGGCATGACCATCAGAGGGCAATGGCTGTATGTTTCAGAGTCTCTTAAATAGGCACAGGAGTTTTGGCACTAATTAGAGATTTTCCGCCAAATATTCAAAGTCAGGTTACTTCACTTCCTCTGCAGCCATCTTGCGTGTGGCGTATTCGTAACCTCCCTGTATAAGGCGAGGCAATTTCCGACGGCGCCACTAGGTGGCGTGAAGAGGAGTGAGTCCGGACACCAGAGCTGAACCTGTCTCCGGGCTGCGACTGCTGGGTCTCCAGCATGGAGGCGGGGGTCACCCTCGCCGTTGCGGTGGCTGCCGCTGCTGTGCAGAGACGGGGGGTCTCCCCCTTCTTTGCGGCGGCTGCAGCGATGGGCAGAGGCGGGAGGTCACCCCTTCTTCGTGGCTGCTGGGCAGAGGGGGGGGTCTCCCCCTTCTTCACGGTGGCTGTGGTTGCCATGCAGAGGCGGGGGGTCTCCCCCATCTTCGTGATGGCTGCGGCTGCTGGTCCGAAGCGGGGGGTCTCCCCCTTCTTCGCGGGGGGCTGCGGCTGCCGAGCGGGAGACTCGGAGGATCTCCCTGCTAGGTACGTGACAGTATATTAACAAATAATATTCCCTATATTAAGTGATTTTTATGTAGCATGATATGGCATATTTCATGTTTAAATGCATTATATTTCATATTGCTCATTCCTAGGAAATAAACTAAAGAAGCGAAATCTTTAATTATCAAGGGATGATAATATACCTTCTTTTAAGCATGACTCACTGAAGGCCTATTAAATAACATGAGCCTGAGGACAGAGTCTGTCATATGAATGGTAATAATTCATAGAACATTACCAAACAGAGGATTAGGAAATGTTAGGAGGCTAAAATCATAAAGATTGAACATCTAAGTTCATTACCTTAGCAAAGGACCTACAAAAATACAGGGAAAACTAAACACAGGAGCGGGTTGGTAATTCTCTGATCAAAATGGATTATCAAAGCAACTTGTTTTTGGGTCGGTACTATGACAGGGGTGTCCAAGTTTTTTCTGCAGTGGGCCACTTCATCAGAATTGTATACGTGCGTGGGCCGCACTCATTTTTCACTGTGAGAAAATATGGCCTTTAATAAAATATGCAGATTAAAATAAAGTAAATGACACAAAACCTTTACTTTTCCTCTCACTGATTTCTGGGCCTAGAAAGTTTTGTGACTACAAATTCAGGATTCTGGATAAGTAAAAATGGAATAGTTCTATTTATCCTTGGGATACACCGAAATGAAAATTCTGGACCAAAACCGAAAATTCAGGGTTCACTTAGCTGAAAACGACCCCCCCACGCCAATTTTGGTATGTTACTTACTTTTAAGAAAAGTGTGGTCAGTACACCAAAATTGGACAAATAAAATCAACAATATGTCTTGGCATGATAGTGTGATTGCTAGTTTGATGTTAGTATGCATAACATCAAAGTTAGCTTGATGTTATGCATAGATTAATTTGGCTTTACTAGTCCAGGAATAATCTTCCATGATAAATGGTAGACGATGATGGGGTTTTCACATGCAGGATGTTTTCTGCATATTGTTTTTTTGGGGATTTGCTTTCTAGAAAAATTTGTCTAGACCTGTTAAATAAACATTGAAATCTCCTCAGTAAATCATTGCCAAAAATCTAGTAAAATTTCAGGTTAGCAACTGTTACTATAATTGCATGCGTTATATTAAATAAAATTGTCTGTTTTCAACCTTGTATCTGCCTTTATTACAACAAATCGGATGTTACTATCTAACATCTTAATTATGTGGAAGGCTGAGGACCTTCCCTGACATTTCCATTGGCGTTGTTGCAAATATCCCTTCCCCTGCCAAGATTTCACTTGCATGTAAAGCCAGCCAGCCAGACCACATGCCATCGGAATACCTGTGGCTAAAGAAAGCGCTGATGTCTTCATGAATCAACCATCCTACTTCATACGGAGTGGCCGTACAGACTGCCAAATGTGTAAGGCTAGTCCAGCACGTTACCACTTTGCTTATGTCAGTCCATCCATCACTTCACTAACACAACATAAATGTATTCAGGAGAGCCCTTCCTTATTCTTTGTGTACCCTGTAGGAGCAGGAGGGGATACACGTGCCACAATTCAATGCTTGCAATTATTGTAAAATGTGTTATTTTCCCTTCACGCTGAAGACAACATCCTGTTTGTGCAGAGGTGGAGTAGTCCTAACCAACAATTAAATCCCCTCGCCTCTAGATGCCATTAAGAAGCCTGCAATCCTGTCACACGTTTAACCCTCTCGGACTCGCATGTTGACAAGTCATTGCTTATATTATCGTATTATCAGGACACAGGGACTAGCAGCCTCACGTTGTAGCTTGCTGGATGTTTGAGGGAAACGCCATTTTCTGTAATGGAGCAATTTCACTCAAGATACATAGTAGCAGTTAACCCGCATGGTGTGAAAAAGGCTTTTTTTAATATATGCAAAACCAATTATGTTGTGCAATATAAGGTCCCCTGCCGTGCTTTACTGTGTAGAAATAGCAACTTCTATATGTTAAACTCTACTCAGGAACAGAAGTGCTATTGGTAACGTATGCAGTGATGACATCCATTATACCCAAGTACAGGGTGCACACGTTTCAAGGAATAAGGGATTTAAGGTAAACAAGAACAATATAGAAGTATATATCATTTCACATTGTGTTAGAAATAGGCCATTTGAAAACTTTACTTTTGTGTAACATTATCTTGGTCTGATTACTTTGTTTGCTAAACCAGATTTGGGGGCAAAGTTTCCAAGAAAAAGAAATCACTGTTATTTGGCTGCATCAGTACTGTAATATTTCTTGACACACTTGTTAGTGTGCGTGAGTTTACTCGTGTTTATCAATCACTTACACATTTTAAGAAATTAAGAAAACCTAGCAAGTATGCTCTGACTAATTAATGTTGGAAGTCAAAAAAGGCTGGAGCCTAAAATCTTCTAGCTCCTCAAGACAAAGGGATAGAAAGGGGTAGAATGATGACAAACTAGAAAGAAAGAGAAACAAAATGCCAAGTTATAAATTGTGGATACTGTACATTTTTCAGTGCCTTCATGCAGGGTGGTAGGAAAGATGGATTAGGCATGCGGCTGAACCTGCCTCGTGCCTGATATTCCACATGAGTAGCTGCCATCACTCATTGTTAAATTCCCAGATTTATATGCAATGCATAGAAAACCCATGAATCCTGGTGCCTGGATATGAGATTGCAAGCAACGCACATCAAAAAACCCCAAACCCTTAGGATATGGTGTAAAGCTTCTAAAGCAGAGCAGGGGTAATATTCTGTTTGATAACCTTGCCAGTCCGGCCCTCGGTCAGGTTGTATAAAGATGGAGACTGTCTTCTAGTAAGAAATCAAGAAGCATCCTTATGTAAAAGTGTGACTTGCTAGAGGTGTCACCTTCACCTTCTCATCAGGTACGTGTCCGGTATGCCTATGGCTAGTTTAGGCCAGAATACATATGCAACAAAACTAAACCAATGGTTATTTCAGTAGTAGGTACAGATAGCCCAGGCATAGTACGTACTTACCTGGTATGCTGTATTCTCAGAAGTACAGTGGGTGGAAGATAACGGTGGGTTCATGCACTTACGTTCAAGCTCTCCAGATGTCCTGAGGAGCCTCTGGAAATTATGGTGGCCCTTTTGATCTACCATTGAGACGAATGTCCTTTAGTTCTTCTTGTTGTCTGCTCCTTCCTCCTCCTACTCACAGCAAGCTCAGTCTCCAAGCCAGCATACCTGCGAGGTTCCCAGCTTCCACAGTATTGCTTCTGTTCACATCCTCCAACAACTCTCCTCTTTTGTGTAAGATCTTCCTGACTATACTCCACCAGCTACATGTTTTTATTCTATGTTTTTTTCTTTTGAGTGGTCAGTCATTGTTCCCTGGCTCGGTGGTTTTAATTGTCTGGCACAGTGAATTAATTTGTAAAGCAAAGTGGCATGTGCCATCCCGTCCAATGAGATCATTTTAGTGATACAGAATGATTGTAGATTGTAAAATTAAGAACATGAGTCACAACCTCCTCTAAAACTACCTGTGTGTGATAACGAACTTTAAAATGGTCATCTAATTCAACATCAGCTAAAGGTCACTGCATGAGAATGAGCTATAAATTCTTGTTATGCTGAATTTGCTTACTGTGAATATTTCCAGCGTAGACTCCAATGCTGTAACCGGTGAGAAATGGAACTTTGTGACAATTTTGCTGCAGTTTTGTTTCTCTGTTCCCTTACATTATTCAGTATTCTGTAAGTAACAAAGTTGACATCAACATTATTTGCTGCCAGACATGTTAAGTCAGGATATTTGTTGCTCTTGGACAGTAAGTTGCTGCCAGGCTTTTAGTGTGTGTTGTGCACGTGTGTGTCATTTGTCTAAGGACCTTGGGGCAAGTACCATTTCAGCCTCATGTTTGGCTGCAGATATTGTCTTTATGTTAGGCTTAGTAACTAGGGCTGTAGAAATACATAGGGGGGGGGGGTTCCAGCATTTAGCAACTGATTCTATATTTTAAATGCACATTTCATGTCTTTTGAAGGAGATGCACCATTCACTCATGTGACAGAGCAAGCTACAGTTTGATTCATAGAGCTGGATGTAAGTCTGTATCAAAACTTTGGCTTGGCTGGCATCTTAGACTGCTTATTGATTTGCTGTCTGTCTAATCCTAGGTAAGCAAGCAGGTTAGGGCTGTTGTGATTCAAGTCATCTTCTATCTGTAATCTAAACTGTGCTAAGTAAAGTATACTATGTTTGATCCTTTGCAACACAAGGTTGTCTAAATGTATTGTTTAAACTAAAGACCACTGTGTGGCATGTGTATGAGGTTTCAAGGTATGCGGTGCTAGGATTATATGCATTTTTTTAGCTATTAATTGTCCCATGTTCGTTGGTCTTCATTCTGTGTAGTCTTGGATTTTCAGGCAGTTCCCGCTGAGGTCACTGGCCGTTCGGTACGCTGTATGTGAGTGTGATAATTCATGTGTTTGTGGCACAGTACGACACATAGCTGTTATCCACAGCCCTTGTCGGCCACGCCAAGCATCTATTTGCTGCAGCCTTCTTTTAGCGCCAGCAGGTACTGCAGATGACATTTTACAAGCGGAATTGTGATCAAGAGGAAATAATGTACATAACCAGTGATGCTAATCTCCGTTAAAAGGGGTCACAGCAGTCAGTATCACTAGATCCGCTGGGCTGCTCTGCTGGAAGGCTTCGGTTGTATGTCCATGCTCTATTCACACGTGTGTGTGTGTAATTCACACGCCTCATTCTGCGCAGTGCAACAGCAGCCCCAGATTTTAAGGCCCTGAAAAACCAATTAGAGGAATGTTCCCTCTAACACCAGCAGTTCTTACGTGCTGTCTGCTGTCCATTACATCAGTTTGGAGTTCAGTGAGTTATCCCCGATGTAGGCAATGCGTGATTTGTATGTATTTAAATATATGAATGAATTTATAAATGAGTGACAATTACATAATATTTCATTCTAAATTTCTAAAATAATTTGGATATTCAATTGTACTAGGGAAGGTATTTAGTGTGTGTATATGCATGCGTGCATGTGTGTATGTACAAAATTTTTATATTTGAAACATAATTAAAATCCAGCAAACATTTTGTCGCATATTTTGTATAAAAAATATATAGTTTCCCTGTTATACATTTACCATAATTAACCAAGCTGATGGGCTTGTATTGTACAGTAGAGCTAACTGACTGCAAGCTTCTTGGAAAAACTGCTGGGAAACAGCAATTATCAACATCCTCATCTAACATTTTACTGGTAGAAATATTTTTGTATACATGTATATTTTATATATAATTTTTAAAAGCCTAGTTAGTCAGTAGCCCATTAACTGTGTATAGCTGAGCATTGAGAAATTCGGAATTATTACATTAGTTACATGCAAATGGTTAACACAATTCCACTTGAAACAGAGACTGTCTTTTATCTATTCTTTTTTTTTGTTTTGTAACCTTTCTTTTTTCTCAAACTATAATCCTAATGAAATATCAAAATAGTTCAGATAAGTGAGTAAATTAAAATTCTTCTCACTTTATGCCTGGCAGCCTCTTCCACCTGACTCATCAAATGAAAAATTCATCAATTAATCCTCTGACAATAACAATATATAGACAAAAATCAATCTTAGATTGATTTTTTTCTCTCTGGGCTCAAACATGAAGACAAAGTACTGACTTACATATAATGCAAAGTTTCCCTCATTTCAACCTTATTATTGAGCATAACATCTGAAGAGTTCATATAATTATTTGTTCGAAGTCGGCTACAAAAGTGTGATTGTTTGAGAATGGTATACGAGCAGCTGAGATGTACTATCTGACTGAGCTAATAAAGTTGTCTGAACACTGATGATAGGAAGCCCTTGAAGGAAGCCAATAGAGAGAGACAGATCAACCTGACCTGACGCTAGACCACCGTGAATACTTAACACTGAGCTTGGTTGTGAGGGAGATCAAAGGCAGGGAAGGACAATGAAGAGTATAATGAAAGGATAAACCTTTAATGGGGAAAATATAACTCGTGCACTAATCAGACCCCTACCATGATTAGTATTACAGGATTTAAAGCCGCCATTTTTTTGTTTGTTGGTTGATTCATTATTTCACTGTGTTCTGGAGAGATATTATGTTCAATGTTTGTCATTTTCTAATGTTTCTGATGTTCTCTACTACTACTGTGCTAGCCAGAATCCCCCCTGGTAGTATTTTGATCACATACATTCACATTATTTCATTTATTGGTGCACTGGGTAGGTAGAGACTGTTTTGTATTGTCATATGCTACTCCATTGCTAAATAAATAGTTTTTAAGCCCACATTGGATGACCTGCATGCTTATCCGTGAATCACAGCGCACAGTGCGAGGTTCTTAGGGGCAGATATTTTAAAATCTGCCAAAGGCTATAGATCAAATTAAGATAAGTAATGGAAATGGTGCTGGTGAAGCAACAGGCTCACATGAATACATGTTAATAGTGTTCATTGGCTGTTTTTCAATGTTTCATTACCTTCAGTGGCTCACTGTCTATTTCATAGCCACGCTTTCAAGTGGCGTTACTTGCGATCTGCATCTCTTAGAATATTCTTAAATGTCTCTGCTTGCTAACAGCACTTATATAGAATACACAGAAGGACATCCGGTAACATGTTGACTGTCATGTTAGCCGCCTCCAATTATGTTACGTGGCTTTCAGATAATTCCTTGCCTCCTTGTAACTCTATGTTTTGGTATTTTCATGGCTACGGGCCCTTGTATGTATGCAGTATTGTGATTCTTGGCTTCTGGTGACCCTAGTGTGTATCTATGTGCTGTCAGAATTACAGGAGACAGGTGGAGTTTGTGATTATTGACTTGGCTTCTGATGGCCCCTGCTCTTGGAGTTTCTGTTGATAAGCACAATCTCTGGTATATGGGGTTATGATATTTACTTTTGTCTCCATTTGTCCAATTGTTTAACTTACAAACTGAAATATTTCCTTAGATGTGTGCTTACTCGGGGTAAATAAATACATATGTTTGCGTGTGTGCATATATATACTATACGTATGTAAGTGTGCACGGATGAGGTACAAATAACGTGTAAGATCCTGTACGGTGGAGCATGTGGAAAGCAGGGGGAGCCAATCTTCCAAGTCCAGTTTTTGTAAGAGACTGGATGTCGGCAGGATCCAGTACAGGATTGGTATGAAGCACGCATCAGGTTCTGGGCATTTAAACCCCTCAAAGCCTCACAATCAGAGAGACTGCGGAGGTTGTGAAGCCCCCCTGTGCTCCGAGGGCAAAAAGAGGTCCTAAAGATCCCAGAGCCAAGTGTGGCATTACCTGCCTGACCTGGGGGAGGATTTCCAGAGTCTGGCTTAGCTGGGTCTGGATGGGTGGATGGAGGTAGTGGGTGTTTATGCTGATAAGTCTGGGTCAGCAATGTATAGCCAGAGAGAGAACGCTCCAGTGGGAGCTAGATTCATTTTCATGATGGTGATATGGGGGTTTTCTGGTGCACAAAAAAGTTTGTAAATAAAAAAAGCTTTACTGGAAAAGTGACATTTATGACCCTCAGCTGAAAGAGTTTTGTTAAATATTTTTTTTTAATTATATATATATATATATAACATACACACTGAACAATCTCCTGATTGAATGATTTACGAGGTTATGGAGGTTTGGAATTTAAATTGAAAATCTCATTTTGAATTTGCCACATGATACTATAATTACATTATATTGAGAACAACCTTAAAAATGTATCCAAAAATTGTTTCAGATGTTCTCTGACTTTGGCGAACCTTTGAAGTGTTACCATTCTTTAAAAACACATACACACATTATATTAATAATTACCTCTCTCCCTCTTTCTTGTCCATAGAAATCATTCCTGAACAATTCATTAGTGAGCAAGACCAGGTGCCAGTAAGGGGTTAAATCATCATACCATAGCTGGCCTGTCCATGCGCATTGTTCTCTAAAAGGGATCCGTGTCCTCGTCTGTTAAGCCTTCTTTGCATTATGCTTTGCAGGCTCTGGTAACACAGGAGGTGTTAATGGAATATATATAGGAACATTAATAATGCTCATGGCTCTTGGGAAACAGAACTTGTGAAGCCCACTGTTTTCTAATAAGTTTGCCTTTTTTCATATGCATTATGATAAAGTGTTCCTATTTGTGATTTAATATCTTAGCAGGGTTGACATGACTATGAGACTTAACCAGTAATACTTGCTGCGGATTTCACTTTCAATTTGCACCTGTAGTCCGGCTTGGGGAAGTGTTGGGGATTTTTCGTTTTCTTTTTTTTTTTTTTACATGCTTCTACTACTCTGGTTAGGAATTAATATTAAGTGTTGTGCTTGAATTAGCAAGAGTATTGAAATTGTGTTTAATTTTGATGAATACATCTATGATGTGTAATAGTCGGACCTTTCTCGCAGACCCTTAAGTATAAAAGTACAGTACAAATAGCTTATTTTGGTGGGGTAAATGTGCATGTGGGTGTGCAGATGTACAGATATAATAAACACTGAATTTATTATATATGCCAATTTATATGGCATATAGCTGCTATAATAATTCTTTTCATCATAGTTAATAATTAGATTTAACCTAGGTGTACCTTTTTGATGTTATATATTATTAATATCCTGAACATACTAGAATATTATACCCAATTGAAGAATTAGCATATTTGTTCTTGGTTGTATGTTGTGGAGTTTTATTTATTTTTTCTGGTGTTGAGGACATGCATCCCACTTCCCACAACATGATATTTAAATTCATTTGTTTATTTTTTTTGCGCTCACAACTCTCAAGAACTGCCATTCCTTTTTGCTTGTGCATATTTGAGCATAATTGTTGTTTAAAAAAAAATCGAGAGAGAAAGCGAAAAAAAAAAATGAATATTAATATAGTTAAAATATTTTAATCTAAGGACAGGGCTTTCAAGCTATAGCGGTTTAAAGAGTTTACTTCCTTTTGCATAATTTAGTCAGTAGAAATCATCTTTAAGCAGGCATAACACCTGTTATGAAGCAGCACACTTCTTCCAATGAATTTTTATAGATTTAGACGTATAATAACTGTTCCCAGAGCTTTAAAGTTCAGTTTGTGTGCTGCTAATCACGGAAAAATGTTCAATATTTGTTCAAAATAGTTTTTTCCAGAGATAATTGCCAGTTATGTAGTAGAATGAAATGTTTTCCCTTTTCCATACTCCACAGCCGATGTGTTTACATAAAGAAACTATGTAATCATTTCCAGGTATAAACCCCCCCAAAACAAAACAACTGCGTCGGCGAACCTAACCTCTCCTGTATCGGCCATAAAGTTGTGCCGTATTCGTTCATAAACATTACAAAAACCACACACATTGGGCTGGAGATTATTCAGAGCTAAGTAGACAATTACAGATCAAGTAGGTCTGGACAAATTGTTATTGCCAAACATCATCTAAAAGTCTGCAACTTTAGCATAGTTTATGTATCAAATTGTCCGACCATGAGAACAATGTTAACAGTGACATGATCTTAAATGCTTAAATTACAGAATGGACCATACTCTTTTTGAAAAGCATCCTTTTTAGCCTTTTAAGAGTAGTGTTATACGGGATAGCTCTGTTTTTATATATGTAAGAATATATAGGGCTCTGGCAACAAAGGATCTTTCTATTAACCAAATCTGCATGGCGCCAGAGAAGTCATCGTCCAATAATTTATGCGATTTTTAGTTTCATTTCAATCATGTCACGTGTTCAAATTTACACCCCTGCTTAATGCTTTACTGGAAGTAACAGAAATAATTTCTTGGACTTTTCTTTTTCCTCTCTGATTGGTTTGTGTGTTCCAAAATGTTTTAACTCTTTCCTAGTTACCCGATTTGTTAAGTTACTAAAGTGCTTTCCCTCTGGAGCTCAAACGGTTACTAAAACTAATGAGCTATATTTTTTTTGTGTGCCTCTGACAGCGAAGCACGAAGTAATACAGGTGTTCCGTATCTCACATTCCTGCCGCTCGGCGTTAGTAGTTAGCTGCCGAAACTGGCAATGCTGTGCTTATTTTATTGTTTATCTGAGGACACTGTTGCACAAACAAGGACTCGCATGGGATGACTGGATATATATTATTTATACTCGAGTAACCGAGGGCATGATTATCTCAAATGCGGGTATGGGAAATGAGGCAGCATGTAAATTCTGAAAGGTCAACAGTAATGAGTCTAAATAAATAATTTATTTGTAGTCTTTGCCTGAACTATTCATTTTGTGTTTTTTTTTTTGTTTCTCGTTTCTTGGTGGATGCTTTTTTTTTTTTAATATCTTCCCGCATACACGGAAACTATATCGAGACGAATAATTACCCGGTGAAGCTGCAAAGTACGGTATTGGGTGTGCAAATCAAGTTCTCATGCCATGCTAGTACAATTTGAGGTGTGGGGGAAATTGTATCCGTCCTGCTTTTTAGAAGATTAAAGTTTATGCTTTCTACTACTACTACTTGAGTATAGAGTTGGCTTCCTGCTTGTATTATTTAAGAATTTGCCCGTTTCAAACTTTAAGGGGAAAAAGAATCGTCAAAAAAAAATCAGGGTGTTTTATAGAAAGCTAATTCCGAAATCCTGTAATAATTTGACTTTTCTGTGTTTTCTCCCACACGTGACTATCATTATGCTACGGACAAGGTATTTTGCTGCAGGCACTTCGTTTGTGTGAGGTTTCCTGCCAATGGAACGGCTGCTTTTTATTTTTTTTGTGGAACCCCAAGGGAGCGGTGTGAACTTTTTCCCTAAACCATTACATGATGTTAAGGGACCGACTTAGCATGTTATGAGAACACGCTGACTCGCTTTCTTCAACCTTGTGTGGGTAAAGTTTGTCCGTTCAAATACCATTTTAAAATATAAAACTAACTCCACGTGCATAATCATTTGTCACTGGGCACCTTAACTCTTAAAATCCCTTAGTTATTTTGTGTTGACAATAGATTCATGTCTCAGGGCTTTTGTTCATTTTGTAGCATATAAGAAATTCTGCAACAGGTAATATATATATATATATATATATATATATATATATATATATATATATATACATACATAATGTGTGTGTGTATATATATATATATATATATATATATATATATAATTTGTGCTATTTCATATTCTTTAACTTTGTCAGCAGAAGTGCAGCTGTGGCTATTCTATGCTGTCTTAGTGCTTGACGATCCTATCACAGATTATTTGATTTTAAACGCTGCAAATAATTCAAAGGTTTTAACGTACACTTATGTGAGTATACACTGATAAAAATATATATTTTAAGTTCAGGTTTTTTATTTTTTTCCAAGGAAAATTAAATAAAAGGCCATTCGGTTTTATTATCATATTATTATGAATAGTTCCTTATGTAGTTATTTAGTGGGGTCTTAATTTTTCAAACCTGGTGTTTTCTGCTGAACTAGGCCCAGAACTGCAGACGCTTTCAATGAAAAAAGGGGAAAAACACAACAGGACTGCAGTTAAAAAATAAATTATATATATATTTAGCAAATATATTAAAAAAAAAAAAATGCCAGTGATTCTTATAATGCTAGGTCTGGAAATAGGTGCTCACAGCGCATGCACATCTGAAAACTGCGCAAATTATTATAATCCAGATTAAAAACACAAGCATGTCCTGACATTTGGGTAAATGGTTAAATAACCTTCAATCCCTATGTTATATTAGCATTATAAGAAGCTCCCCGCAAATATGAATTATTTTATAGTTAATACCACAACTTTTAAAAGAAAAAAAAATATATAGTGTATGTGTGTATATATATATATATATATATATATATATATATATATATATATATATATATATATATATATTACAGTTAATGTGAGCACAGTCCGTGTAGTTTGCATTATTTGATTTTAACCAGTGAGATATTATGACTCCTGATACCCAGAACACAGCTGATAAACACATTAGGGCACTACACTGCCCGGTGCATTATCTACCCTATAACTGAGTGATCTGAATGTCTGAAAGCCCAGAAATGACCCCAAATCCCACGCTGCTGGCTTTGCTTTTCCTTGTAGGTTGTTCTGAGGAAACACTCAGATTTTAATTCTGATACTTGTTCTCTCTGTAGATGTTAAAATTATTTAATTAATGTTGTAATTATGTGGCTGGATTTATAAATTGTATTTCTGTAACCGAGTATGTTTGACTTAAGTCTACTCTATGTGATTCTCTGGAAAGGCTGCTGAGAACATACGAGACATCACTTCTGACCACCTTCTGTAGTCGTAGGGTTTTTCATGCAATGGGTATAAACGGGTAATGGAAGGGGCAGTAAGGAGGGTGACATGGTGGGTTAGTTCATTTTGTGGGTGGCCACACTTTCTCCCTTGAAGGGAGATCTGGCTGTTAGGCCACAACTGACTACATGTTGATAAGAAAACTAGCAAAGGCTAATTTCTAATCTGCCATTAGAGTTACTACTCATTAAATTGTGCTGCATTTTGATGGGTTTAGAAATGCATCGTCTAAACCAGGGATCCCCAAACTCGGCCCTCCAGCTGCTCCAGGACTACATCTCCCATAATGCTCCTTCAGCTGAGGGGCTGGCTGAGGAGTATGGGAGATGTAGTCCTGCAGCAGCTGGAGGGCCGAGTTTGGAGATCCCTGGTCTAAACAGTCTAGTCCTCTAAAATTGTAGATTTTTTAATGCATATTGTAATCCCTTTTACACGGACTCCAAATGATTTTACTGCAGCGCGTGAGCATGCATTGCTTAGTTATTGAAGTTGAAAAGGTAAGACTTTTGGTTACTTCTACTGAATCCAGGAGCCGTTAGGGTATAAATATCTTGCATATACTCAGTAGCACTCCTGTTGAAGTCCATAAAAATGTAACTTGAAAACAGGACTGGACTTCCCCTTTAAATAACCAATTACACAGCGGCCCTATAAATGCATATTGTAGTCCATTTTACATAGACCCTGGTACATATTAGTGCATACAATTCAGTCATGCAGATGCATTGAGCCTTTATTGGGAGCTTTATAAAATTAGACATCAGTCATCCCTGTAGCAGGTACTACAGTATACTTAGGTACGCTTCCAGCGCATGCATTGTAGTTCTATTAAAAGTGATACTTCACTTTGCATATTTGCCGGGTGATTATATGAATTCGATCTTATATGTTGCACTTAATGGATCGGTTTGTCTTAGTCTGCCAATTGTAGTTTTGTCATACCCCTTGAATATATATATATATATATTGTATTAAGCGCTGCGTAAAATTGTTGGTGCTATATAAATAAAAGATAATAATAATAATAATAATAATTATATTACAAATGTCTTTATAAGTAATATACAAGTTTTTTCCCTATTGTATGACAATGGTTTCACACAGTGACAATAAAGTTTAAACTAAAGCTCAACTTTATCTCCCAGTTCTTGCTGTAAGTCACACAAGCACAATGTATAAAATGATTATACTTTAATTTTGTTGTTGCGTTATTCCGTAGTGCTGTACAGTGCACATTTAGCCATAGTTGTGATGCTGAGCAAGTCGACGGATTCAGCTGGGAAGGCACTGAGATGTCAAGGTGTGCGCGCGTGTGTGCGCGTATCTATCATTCACCCTTAATCATGAACCCAGCAGAACTGTAAGCTTTCTGTAGCCGTATAAACTGATTATTAGCACTTCACTCACTGAAGGTCTATATTACTACGTTTCTGTTGAAGCTGTTTTGAAAAATCAATGCCTTAAAAATAAACGTCTTGTGCTATATTTTATTTATATATATATTTTTTTATCCTCAAACTGAAATCTGCTTGGAAGCGCCAGATAAAACCAAAACCCCCCCCAAAAAACCCCTTCAACCTACTATGATCAAAACTGAGTGCTCACGGCCTGAAGGTTGAAATAATTATCTCTGGTAGCTGTGCAGATTTCAATGTCAAAGCCCGGGAACCATGGGGCAGCAGAATTTAAGCTCGACAACTGGCATGATATCAGACAAGTGCTCGAGGCCGTGCGTTACTGTTTGATAATACATTTCTTTGTTGAATGTTTTTTTTTTCCAAGGCATTTTAAAAGCGTCTGCATGTGTCCAGTTTCACATTTGCCTTTATCATCGGTTCTATCCCTCTGATATTTACTAAAACCAAGCAATGGTAGCTATGTTTGCCCAGGTGTGTAAATTAGCACCGCTTTCTGCTAAGCTGCAGATAGATGGCAGCATCCATACAGACTGGAAATGGAACGTCTGCACCCCCCCTGCTCTGCAAATAAACCTGTCACTTTATTGTTTGACATGATCTTCATTTTTATTCATCAACATTCGAGCCACGATGGGGGCATTTATGGCCATTTGCTTTACGAGGCCCTGGGCAGAGTTTGTAGGCATTGTAAGCCGAGATCCATTATCCCTGTTACAAGTGCACACAATGCAACAGCGATGATGAGATACCAAAGTCAGTAAAGACCACATAAGCCGCCCTTGATGAAAAGATAAATGAATGCATAAATAACGTTGTGCTCTGCCGTGTTTGCCGAGATCAAGGATAGATTTTGAAGGTTTTCTGAGATCAGACGTACAGAACCTTAAGAACCTCTCTTTGCATTCTGCCAGCATCATACTGTGTGAAGACAGTGTGCTTTAACCCTTTCTGCGCAGCGCGACGAATATCAAGGAAAACATGTCCTTTATATCAGAAGTGTTTAACTCAATGTGTGCCAGGTGGACATGCGTGTGTGTTGCGCATCTTTTTATTATGCAAATTGTTCTGTATAAAAAAGCCATTGAGTTATTTATTCATATATATATATATATATATATATATACAATTTAAATATAGTATACATAAATAACATTTATCTCATTCATAACAGGGTATAATTCATTGCACTCCTACCCAACATAAGTATAAATACTTAGTATTTGATTTCTTTGTAAACTGTTTTACATTACACATGGCTATTTATCAGTCTGTACCCTGTCTAATGAGAACATTTTAGCTGCAGTGTTAACCAAATACTTTTTTTCTCCATTTTCTCTTTAAATTATTGGTGCTATATAAGAATAGATTTGAAAGTATTTGATAAGAAAAACTTACATGAAAGGACAGATTTACAGAATCTCTAGGTAAGGGGGTGCTTATTGTAGACTGACCGAGATACAGGAGAAATATATATGCTAGGTAAGAGGAACTCACATGGACAGATACTAACAGATCTAAGTTACAAGGTCCATGCTTATAGATGCTTACAGTACGCTGGGATAATACTAGGGTTTAGAAATGAAAAGGAAGGCTTTTAATCATTGGCTAAACAGGTGTTAGATGCCAGTTTTAACGCTTTCCATACAAGGTTTTGTAATATTTTTCATATGCTCCCCTGCTGAACGGTTCAAACCATGTACTTCTGAATAAGTACATTAAATAAGTCCTTGGGATCCCAATTAGAGTCCTTTCTCCCTGTGATTCTGTTACCCTCACGCTTAATGTTGCACCTGTTTCTGCAGAAATTCTGTGTAGACGATATCCATTTGTGATTTAAACCGAGACCGAAGGACCAGCGTTTAGAAGAATCTCCATCCTCTACTTGTGAGGGACGAAGTGTTAATTTAGCAACTGGGAACAATGACCATTACCTAGTACCATCTGGCACAAATGCTGTTTCGTAGTTTTTCAAGTAGGGCCCAAGGATCACTAAGCCTATTGCTGTAATGGTTCCTTATAACTCTTTGTATGCCAGGGCTTGTGAAATACATTGCATTGCTTGCACTTCAAAGGTAGTCGCCATAAGCTGCATTTCTGCTCTGTTTTGTGATAAAGTGCTTTTACTGGTTTTCTTTGAAGTTACTTATTTAAGAACTCAGTGCGAACGTTTATTTAAACACTGCATGGATTCAAAACAGATATTGATTATACCAGTAGTATAGTAATAGTATAGGTATACTATTCTTTATTTTTTTAATTTCTTTGTTTTAATTGTTGATATTCCTACCCATATTGTATACTGTGATGTTCCTTAAACACAAGTTAAGGTATTAATGTAATGTGTATAAGGAAAGTCAGGCTGAACAAAAATGCACTTTGAAGTGCAAATTGCATTTGTTTACAGGCTTCTTGAACAGAAAGTGAAATTAAACACTGATTTAGGGCCACTTACAGTGCTGTCTTTGGGCAGGGAGCTGCCTAAGGCTTGACCCAGGAAAACACCCTAGCTGCCCCCAGCACTCTTATCTGCACTGTCCTCTCTGTTGAGTGTTGAAATATGACATCATATGCCATTGCTCAGCATTAAGGCACAGTTATCATAGTACAGCCGCCATAGTAAAAAAACGGGGCACTTACAAAGGAGATGTCTGATGTCGCCACCCAGCGCGTTAAGTAAGCATGGCACTCGAAGCTTAATCACCCAATAGGGCCTGTCACCAGAATATGTCACTGGTCACTTATAGTATGTGTATAACATAATTTATTAGATAAGGGCTTGACACCTTGTTAGTTTATTTAATAAGCACTAAGACACATTCATATTGCTGGAACTGATTAGGCAATCATTCAATTAGACTTTTTTTTTTATACCTTTGAGTGCATTCCCTCCAACAGTTTGACCACAGCTCCCATTATCCACTGGAAAATGAACTAGTAAAGTCCACAGAATCTCAATAATAAATACATTTAAGAGAACTTATTTTTAAACTGATTTTAAAATAAACCCTCATATTACCGTAAAGGTTTCGGTGAGTTGTTAATATTTTTTCAATAATCTCCAGAACAGCCCCACCATACTCACGTGGCACACGTACAGAACAAGCCCATCTAGGAACCAATGATGGAGTCAGATTATAATTCCTTTAACTCGCTTCACGACCTTAGGACATACTATTATGTCCTATAAAACACACCCTAGAAGACCAAGGATGTGTTAGTGTGTGCTAAGGAGAATGTCCAAAGAGATCCAACATTAAAAGTAAAAAGGATCCCAGAGGGTCATTCCAGATCCCCTTGAAACCATTGATCGCCCCCCCTGCAGTCTTACAACAGGTACTGCGATCAGCAGTGCAGAGCAATGAAGCCAAGCTAATTGCTCAGTCCATGATCAGCAGCATTTGGGTTCAAAGTGAACAGGCAGAACACTATTTTTGAAAACATTTAAAAAAATATTCAAATTTGTAAAAAAAAGTTTTATATATATAAATAAAACAGAAATTAAATAAAATTATCAAAATAATAATAAAACTCCAGTGATGTCACCATGATATCAAAATGAGTACCATCCAATTCCAAGAGAGCATTTTGTTCCCTTAAATTATTTAAATGATACGAAAAGATTCTATAAAGAGAAAGCCCGATCTGTCCTTAAACAATATACACTAAACACGAAAAAGGGGAATTATGATTGAACAAAAGTATGCTAAAATGGCAATAAAGCACTGAAGTAAAACCCCTGGTCACAAAGGGGTTCATTAGCTGTAAAATTTGAATATAAAATCTGTATTGATTGATAGTAGCTTTAATTACAGCAAAATACCTAACAGTTTATCCAAAACCACAGTGTTTGTTGTGTATTTATTTGAGATTTTAAAATAAAACACACAAAATGTTTACATGGGTATCACAGAAGTTCCAGACAAAAAGCACAATACAAATCTCTAAAGTGCTAAGCTTATCATATGCACTATGTTGGTGTTAGACAAATATTTCCCATATTAGCTTTTGGAATTCACTGATGATTTAAACAAAATATTTTTAGTATGAGATATTTTTTATACATTTAAGTTTCTATATTCTGACACTTTGTACAATAGCTTTAACCAATTTGTATAATGCAATATTCTCTGACATTGTGAGTTGATTTTTAATTGTTTTTTGAGGTAGTTCATACACCAACTTAAACAAAGAAATGTGTAATTTTTGAAGACCATCTTGGTAAGGGATTATTAGACCCTATAAACCTTCTTGCCTCCCAGTGCTGAGGGTTAAGTGTAGTCCCTGTTGCTATAGAGTCATTTTACGTGGTCTGCAGGTTACAGAAAGCCTTCCTCGAACCCCCACAGGTGGCCTATTAGCAGAGTTCAATTATTTGGAGCTTACGTTTTATTCTGTGTTCTTTCAAAAGTGTATATTGCTTAAAAATACCAAAATATCAATATGAAATCAAACTAATACTTTTGTGCTTGTGGCGAGTTGGTTTGGGAAAGGGTGGTTAGTTGTTCTAAAATGCCTTGCAGTGGTTATCATCTGAAGCCAAGTCTCACACAGATTTTGATTCAGGTGATGCTATTT